>CACTHL010000561.1:1200000-1800000 GCA_902712375.1 Dioscorea dumetorum | reverse complement strand
GAGAGATTGTACAAAATTTAACCCCTATTAAACCCCCATGCTAGTTTGACATATGTGTCCAAGGGCCTTTTACATGTTATCCATTAGAAAATATATGAGACTAAATTGTAATCTAAATCCGTTTTTCATAACATACCTTTGTTACCACAATCTATAACCAAATACGAGAGTTTTAGGACATCAACAGTTGAGGAACAATGAAGAAATCCCTGGATTGAGATGTGAACAGTCAACAATCAAAGCAGCAAATGGACACGGGTGTGGGCCTGTGAACACGCGCGCGCGCACACACACACACACAAAGGAAAAAGCAAAACAAGAGCACAGAATTAATAAACCAACCTATGGCTGATTCACAGCAAAAGTTTAACCTGAAGCTTGTTTGTTGATTATGCAACTCTTTAAAATTCTCACTTGATATCTGATGGTTCACTCACGCAAGCTGTGCCAGAAATTACATTATCATTAATAAATCGCTTATTATTCTATGTGCATCTTAATTCTTCTAGGTGTAGTGGAGTCAAACTTCAATGATCTTAGTCCATCAACATGTTTTTTTTTTTTTGTGAGCAATAGCAGATTAAGTGGTGCATTTATATGGACTTGTATTGCTAGGTGTCTGCCTGATACCTTTAATACTCTTGATAGATGTTAAATTCAGGATCTCATAACTGTGTCATATGTGGCATATCTGCTTGTAATGACTTTTCTGTTTACTAATTGAACATAATCAACTGATTTATTTATTTTTATCAATTTTTGCTATAGATAAAGATATTTGCAAATCCTCCTAGTAAAACTTCTGTAAAGTCAAGCTTTTCTTTTCCTCCTGCTATGCCCTAAATTTTCGGATAATTCTTAGTATAGATTTTTTATATTATCAAGGTGTTATTGAAGTCACCTACTTATTCTTGTTGTATATATAGTTTTTGACATTCTTCATTCATGCCTATTTCAGAAAGGGCATATTTCCTTTTTCAAGTGGTTATATGGGTATTTTTTGTTTCACCTGTAAATATCTGAGAGACTTGTGCAGTGTGCCACATGGATGACAATCGTGGTTCCAACAAGCATGACCGCATACCTTTATCTCTACTCACATGGAGAAGTGTCTCTTGCTGCATCACAACCAGTGTAATATCAGTTTCTATTTAGATGATCGCTAAAGCTGTTTATGTTGCTTTTTTTTATTTATAAGACAGTACTTTTAAAGTGATTAACTTTGATGTGTGATATCGTTGCGTGCATCTCATTATTTTCTCTTGCCATTAATCACATCTGCACGAAAGACTTAATGGATTTTATTCCTACCTATTTTGTTGATTCCATATTGTCATTACGCAGCAGTTTTGTGTAGATTTTTAGTTTTAGTGACACATTTTTTACAAATTTCGGCTTTTTTACACTTTAAAATCTTAAGAATCTGCATTTTTTTGAAAAGGCTATGCTATATAGAAATGAAATGTGAATTTTTCCGTGGCAATGGTTCTAGGTTAGGAAGGATTTTTTTTTATTGATGATAGATATAAGCAAAAAAGCTATTTTCATATCTTTCAAGTAACTTAATTTCAAAATCCTTTAATACTCTAAATGGAGACTTATACATGTTGTTAGCATTCGTTACATTATTTTTAAAACATTGAAGCTGTAAGTAAATAATTCAAGCATAAAACTGACACCTTATATATGAAGGTTTTATTTCTTAACATCGTAGTAGTTAAATTTGTTGGGAAATCTTTGTCTATAGAGATTACTTATCTTGACTGTTACTTCCTCTAATTTTTTGCAAATAATGAAAATGCAGATTGTACTTTCTGATCACTGTTTAACCTTTTCCAACATCCATAAAACTTGTTTTTTTAAGTCTCTTGCCATTACAGTTGATATGAATGCAAAATATTTCACATATATTCTTTTGTGAAAGATTTGGCTAACTTCTATGATTGGTTTGTCATGTTATGGCCTCTATGAGTTTTTTCACTGGCTCGTGATTGTTGTGCTTATATAGTTTGAATCATATGTGGAACGAAATGTTCTAAATGTATTCTTTAATTGTTTCAGGTTATCCTATATGTGGTTGTTGTGATGATCCTCATATTTCCATTTGACATATTCTACTTATCATCCCGTTACTACTTTCTAAGGACACTTTTGAGAATAGCATTTCCGTTGCAGGCAAGTCTTTTCATTCATTGTTAACAATTGATCAGCACATTTGTCTTATTAAATTGTTTTTTTCTCTATTACGTTGTCATCACTCATGTATTTCTCAGTCAATATTGTCAAAGCTTGAATTTAGATCATGTTCTATTTTCATGGTTAAAACGCAAACTGAAATGTTACCGTTGTGCAGAAGATCTCATTATTTGGTGTTAAATTTAATTTCCTAAGACAATGGGTATGGCTTATACAGTGGTTATTATGATTTGTGACCAGGCTCTCTTGTTGTTCTGGAAAATCACTTTTATTTCATGTAGAGGCTGAGGTTCGACATTGTCCTTAATCATTTAATTCTCTTTTCAGGCAATTACATTTTGTGATTTTTTCTTGGCTGATATTCTAACATCTATGTCAAAGGTATGCCATTTCTTTTATCACATTGAATATCTTAGAACATTGAATACATAAAAGTGAATGAATGCGAGGCAACTCACATTATATAGTTGATTTTTGGCCAAAACTATGACGATCGAATTGCCTTTGCTCTTGTACCCTTGAGGATATCTTCACAAAATCTGTTTTTTGATTAAGATTTTTTTTGCATGGGTGATTGCATATGATATGCACTTGAATGTTGTGATTATAACTAGTAATAATGCCTCTGTGCTTTCTTATGTGAGACAATGAAAAAGATGAGAAATGACGATAGAATTCTATTTTGATCAGTATCTTGGAACTAGTTTTGCAATCCTTTTATTTCTTTGATGTCTTATCATACAAGTTATCTTTGGATCATGTCATTGAGAATTGTGTGGAATGTTTAATGATGCAAAATAAATGTGATATACGCATACCAGTCAACCTTGATACTTATTAACCTTGTGGTTACCAATTGCTTTGCAGGTATTTTCAGATTTGGAGCGTTCCATATGTCGGATGGTCAACAAGCAGGTCGGTGTATTTCTCCCTAATGGTGTATCACAAATTAATTCTCTCTTTTTAAAAGGAAAAATGTAAGGAAACATTACATTAGTGCTATAAAGTAATTATTATTGAAAGGGTTTTTGGATTTTCTTCTTCCATCATGTCTTTATTTGTTTGTGATTTTTCTAGCAACTAACTGTCATTTGCTTGAATCTTATGTCCTTGTTTAAATACTGTCTAGATTGAAGTAAAAGAGCCGTATTTCTCTATGATGTTTTTTCACAAAAGCCTTATTACTTGAAGGATTTTGGACTTTCTCCTTTCTATCATGCCCTCTTTTACCTTATAATTTCGTTTGCAGCAGATTAAGATGCATTGGAACGAATCCTACATTCTCGTTGTTTATATATTGTCAAGATCGAAATAAAGGACTTGTAAACTGATGATACTGGCATGCTTAGTGAAAAATTACATTTGCACAATTCATTTTCTTTGTCACTTTATGATGTTGGTAGTTTATGTATCCTTAATATGCTCTCAAGCTGTTTTTTTAATCTCTAACCATTAGTCATAATCTAATGTAATTTTAAAGAAAATTCTATTCTCCAATAACTTGAATCAAAATCAATAACCTAATAATTATCAAATATAAAAAATTAAATCAATTTGTGCCTAAAAGTTTGCGATACAAGCAAATCATCAATAGAAGCAAAAGAAAGAAGATTCCCTATTGAAACCCACTCACCTTAAAGTCTTTTGAGTTCCTATTGGCCACTGAAGATATAAAAGATGGGAAAATTACAAAAAGCTATATCAAGCCAAAGGAAAGATGAATATTTGCTAGAAAAATATAAGATTAATCAGAAAGAATAGCAAAAGGGAATAATTGGAGATGTCATTGCAAAATTATAAAGGGAAAAGCTTTGGTTTATGCTGTGATTATATAGTGCCTTTATGAACTTCAGGAATCAGGGCAAGGAACTGTTAATGAACTTATTCATGAATTACAAGAATTAATTCACAATAATTCTTGTTTTAGGGAGTAGATTTACTCAGGTTACATGAAACTGGGTAAATTTCAAATGTATATTATCCTGTGTTCATCCCTGAAAAGAAAGAAAATGGAACAAATTGTGAGGTTCGCAGATGATCTCTGCAGGATGTTTACCTCTTTAGATTTGGGCTGATAATGGCGTTTGGTTTCAGCCTTTTTTTTTTATACTTAGCCAGGTTCTGAAATGACACACACAGTCAAGTGTTTCTGCTGTTTCTGCTTCATTATTTACATGCTTGCATGTTGGCCCTTCATTGTCTTCTTCCATTACTACATTATGTCCTAATGTTATGGATATCCAGGTTGCAACCATTGCATGGTTTGAAGCTGATTCTATCTGTGGTAGTCACTCTGTTGTAATTCCTTTAGTCCTTGTCTTCCCATACCTTTGCCGTCTCCTTCAATGTCTACGGCAATACAAGGATACAAAAGAGAAAACCTCCCTTTTCAATGGTATTCTCACAACTTTAACCCTTTTCTATTGTCTTGTTAATTGTAAACACAATATTGCTATTGTCTTGGCCTGCTAAGAAATGCAAATTCTGATTTCATCTTTGGATTCATGGATGTTGAGAGTAACTGGAAAAAATATCTCGCTCATAAATTTGGCATTCATCATTTTGTTTGGAAGTTACGCACCTTGAACAGTTTTAACTGTTGTATTCATGCCTCATTCTCTTGGTCTTTTGCAGAAGGAAACTATTTATCGTAACAGCTTTTACTAGTTTCATATGATCATATTTTAGTCAAGGCATATTTTCTTTTGTTTGGTTTCTAGGGCAAGTTCGCAAAGGTTTCCTTGGTCATTTCACTTCAAATATGCAATATGATCATAGAGATAGAGAGTATGCAAATAGTATCGACGGTAATTGCTGATTGTATTTTCTGATAGTTTTATGCATATGAGCCCATTTCTTCTTAGTATTACATTTTGAGCACTCTCATCATCATTCTTGATTGTAAAGGCATCTTGCCAAATCCCAAAACATCTTGTAAAGGCATTGAAGATGCCTATGTTTGATGGACATAATTTAGCAATATTCTTATGACTACTGCAACTCTGTGATTTCTACTTTCAAACAAATAATGGTAAAGTGATTCCCTCCCATGACTTGTGTAATGTCACATTCCTTTCTAGTTAGAAAGTTTACATGTGTTTTTGTTCCAAAAATATCCTTTTTGGACAACTAGGGTTTTGAAAACGTTTATGGCCACAAGGGAAGTTGCTTATCACAAAGGTAATTCAAGGTCATTGAAGGAGTTATTTGCATAATAAATCTAGCAGGAGCTTAATCTTTTATTTGCTAAATGTACCATTAACATAAAAGGTTGTTTGGAGATTTGGTTTCATGATATTGTTGCCTTCCTATACAAATTTTGTGTATATCAAACATGTCAAAGTAAAAAGCTTGTAAACCTTTGAATTGGATTATTCACAAACCAAACATGCTGTACGAACGTTTTTAGGAATTAGATTCTTGAGAATTAAATTTCTAGAATGTAATTGTGTAAGGGCATCTTGTGGGTTGCAACCATGAACCAAACATCTCCCTAAAGTAATAATTTTGAAACTATTCCCATCCATGGATTTGTTGATGACAAAAATTGAAGTAACATTTAAAACTCGCCCTCTTTTGTTTTAAAACATGAGTAGAAAAGTTCTAATAATAATGATCACATAACATTATGAATATGATGATAGAAAGTCATCTGCTTATCCCGTCTCATTTTAAACCCCTTCTCTAAATTTGCATGATGTACAAAGAGAAATATAAGATGTATAACGAGGAGTTCAAAAGCATTTGCATAAAGAGGCGAAGGCCTATGCTCCTATTTGGTGAGGTCAAGACAAGGAAGAGGTTCATGATGCTGATATCTTAGTTATAGAAGACCTGAGTTTGGTTTATTGCTTAGCTAAGATCTTGAACCAAGTCAGTTTTAATTATAATGGGACAAGCACTAGCCTCACATATAGTATAAAAATTTATTAATTTTCCTTTCAATTTATAAACTTTCTAAGTGATCAAATGAGTGTAATGAAGTTATATAGTTAAAGTTACTATTTGTTTGCCTAATTCTTTCCGGCTAGGGTTTGCACAACCCAATAGTATTTCAGGCTTCTGCTTGGATAGCCCTCAAAGTAGGCTCATTATGTATCTGATCTTTAAAAGCTAGTATTTATCACTATACTCATGTGGCTCATGTGACTCATGCGATTCATGCTTATTTCTTGATTGCAGCTCTGAAATACTCGACAGCATTTCCAGTGATTTTTCTCTCAGCCCTCAAATATCATGTGTTTCCTGATAATTGGACCAATTTCTATCGCCCACTCTGGCTTCTATCTAGTGTCATTAATTCATTTTATTCATTTTACTGGGATGTGACTCGTGATTGGGACCTGAGGTATGTACAGTTTTCGTATTGCAGTAAAAAGTATTTCGATTGTTTTCCTTCTCTGTTAACGATATCAGTAAATTTCTGTTTGCAGTGTTCCCTCCCGAATTTTCAAGTTCAAAGCTCATCATTTCCTCACAACCTTACTTTACGGGAGGCAATGGGTATATATCTCTTGCAGTAATTCCTGTATACTGTGATTTTCCAAGTTTTTTTTGTACGAAAATTATTTATACCTCATTACAGGCGTATTATTGGGTGATTGGAAGCAACTTGATCCTTAGATGCACATGGACGTACAAACTTTCGGCCCATCTTCGTCATAACTATCTGACAGTATTCACTATCTCGGCATTGGAAATATTGCGACGGTTTCAGTGGGTTTTCTTTCGAGTTGAGAATGAATGGAACAAGATGACTTCGAAACCTAGCATAGAACTCTCGGAAGAAACCCCGAAAGAGGAAGATAGGCTACTTGGCAATGAAAGTCATAACGGATAAACAATTTCGGCATATCTGCAGCTCATCATCTTTTTTGCGTCTCTTTTCTTTGGTGCTTTAGTTCTCTTCTTCTTCTTCTTCTTCTTTTGTGATTTTTTTTTTGTTAGCTTATGGTCGAAATGTGAAGCTCTCATTCTTTGGCGGAAAATATAGGTCTATTCACTTGAGTTGTATGTTTGTTAAAATGGAAACGCAATCATGGATCTCAGTTATTCCAGTTATAACATAGAATTTTCTATATGATTATTTTGTTTTCCCAGGGCCATTCTGAATGTTATTTTCTAGCTTTTATATTTTTTTTATATGTTCAATCATTTGAACACAATCTTGTCCAGATTTTGGTGAAAGTTGGGTGCAAGAATTGTCTGTGGTTGAGAGTATTGGTCTGGACCTTGTGTTTCATCATAATGTTGAATTTTGTTTTGTTTTGAATAAGTTTTAGAAAATTATTCATGATGGCTCTCGGTGATTAATTGCTATACAAGATTTCTCTATTAGATTTTTTGGTGCATGCATGTGTTTAGTACCACATTGACATTTTTTTTGTTTTTTTGTTTTTTTTTTCTTGGACCAATGTGAATAAACCATGTATGGGCGCATGTGTGGAGTGCAGTAGTTGTTCAATTTGTCTTTTCACTTTGAGTAAGGTGAGGGTCGATCTTTTTTTTTCCTGAATGAGACACGAATATGTTACGCAAAAGATTTAATGTCAATAGATCAAATGGTTATTAACACTATATTGATATTTCTTGTTAATTTCACTTCTAACATAATTTTTTAATTTAATATAATTTTTTTTTGAAGAAAATTAAATACAGATCAATAGCGTAGACATTTGGGCCATTCAAGCTAGTGATGGTGTTCATGGGTTGGAAACTATATAAAATTAAATAATATTTTTATGTATAAAATTGATTATTAGCACCCTTTAATGTATAAAATCTTTCATTTTTAAATGTAAAAGAAAGATTAACAAGATCAGAAATATAGAATTGACTAATTAACAAGATGATAATTAACACCATTCTTTACTAAAAGAAATCTATGCTATAGTCATCAACAATTAATAGAGAGTAGTGCCAAATTCAATTAGATTTAGTACATAGGTCACAATTTGTAAGTACAAAATGATATGATGCTTTGTCTTAATGTAGAGATTTAGAGATCTAGTTATTTCTTCAACCAAACAAACATCTAAAAATAATGGAAGTATAAATTCTATACAACATTCTTATATAATAAAATTATCATAAAAACTATTAATAATTCATCTTCAATATAAATATATATACATTAGTTTTCATAAATAATATAAAATAATTATAAAAAAATATAAAAATATAAAATAAGATAAAGAAAATAATTATGCAACACTTTTACTATTATTTCACTTCTTCTAATTTCTTCTTTTCTTTATATAAAAAATATAATATAAAGTGGGTGTTTATAGCTATTCAAGAACTAAATAGATGAGTGAGATTAATTTGATCCAACGGTTCAAAATGCACTGATAGGTAAAATAGTAAAAATATAAACGACTATTATAGTATGGATGGTGCTGCAGTGATCTGTTACTATAATATTATTGTAACATTACTTCAGTAATGTCATATGCAATAATAGACATCCACTATTTTACATATTTTATAACAAAAATCTAATAATTCCCTCACAATAATGAGATTAAAATCTCTCCATTGAAGTTCATTTTATCATATTACATATATGAATTCTGACAGAAATGGTCAAGATATAATCTTTAAAAGCATAACAATCATTATTTTCGATATTTACTCACACACAAAAAAAAAAAAAATAGAATTCATTATTGGGAAAATTACTGTTCACCCCTCTCGAATTTTCAAACTTCCTAAAAACCCCCTCCAACTTTTGCACACCCCGAACAGCCCCTCCGTTATAGTTTACTTCCCGTCTACCCCCTGCCCGTCACTTTAAATGTATCCTTGGCATGAAATTCCATATTTGCCCTTGGAAATAGTGGGAAAAAAACCCGCCCGATCACATCACGTCATGTCCGCCCTTAATGCACACAATTGTGGGTTTAGAAGACCAATTACATCTGCTTCTTCTTCTTCTTCTTCTTCTTCTTCTTCTCTTTCGCATCTGAGGTATGCCCGTTCTCCGGTGTTATGGAGAGTTTTTGTGCTATTGCTAGATACAACTGGGAGGGACAAGTGCTCATGTTCACGGGGCTGACTACTTGGGAGGTTGTGTTAGCTGAGATATATCAGAGATGGGGTCTCGATACTTCCCGTGTGAGGGTAAAGTTTGTCACACCCGATGGACATAATACCGTTTGCCCGATAGAGAACGAGGTCGACTTCCAGCGCATGTGTCATGTTTTCTCCATCTTAAAAGGCGGTGTAGTTGATCTTGTTGTCGAGACGGATGGCGCGGCATCGCATCCTACTGAAAACGAGATCCTCTCGTGGTAATGTGGTAGTCCTAGACAGTTATGTAGTTGTATATGTTAGGTATTGGTTAGTAATTCCCTTCTCTGTTTAAGTTAGACAAGTTACCGTTTAATTTTGGGGTTCACCATGTAAGTTCTCACGTTACTATTTAACTATTTACTATACCATTTACATTATGGAGTCTCTGTTTAACTTTCGCTTGTAACGTTTACAATTTTATATTTACCGTTAACAAAATGATTTTATGCTTAAATCCTGATCGTTTTCGTTTTAACTGAAGTGTTGGCAGGAATTCGAAATCTGGGAGCGCTTCTGTTCCACCTCATAGCAATCCTGACGGTCTTGCATGCGTACCTTCGTCGTCAGAACAACCTGAAATGCTGTCGTTGGACGTCGAACAACGTTTTGAAGGCGTTGAACATTTCAAAAACGCACTTCGAAATTTTGCCATCAAACGGAACTTTGACTTCAAATTTGTAAAGAACGAAAAACACCGGGTCACTGTGGAATGCGCTGCCAGTGGTTGTGAATGGCGCGTGCACGCATCAAAGAAATATAACAGAAATACATTCAGAATCAAGACAATGGGCCTGTCACACACTTGCGGCGGTGGAATTGGCTCGGCGTCACACCCGAAAGCGTCCAAAAAATGGGTAAGCGCACGAGTGATCCAGAAGCTCAAGGACCGGTCCTTGTACAAGGCCATCGACATTCAGAAGGACATGTTGCGGGAGTGTGGTGTCCACATTCCATACAAGCAGGCTTGGTTGGGAAAAGAACATGCCCGGGTGACCCTCGACGGCAACGATGTCTCCTACTACGACTTGTTGCTTTGGTACGTCGATAAGGTGGTTGAGAAGAACCCCGGCAGCATCGCGTTTGTGGATAGAGACGGTGATCGGTTTAAGCGTGCGTTCTTCTCTTTCAGTGCGTGCATTTTGGGATTCAAGCGGGCATGCAGGCCGCTGCTTTTTCTCGATGGTACCCACCTCCTGGGAAAGTACCGGGGTACTCTGTTGGGTGCCACAGGTAAAGATGGGAACAATGGCTTCTTCCACGTCGCCTTCGCTATTGTCGACAACGAGACCGACGCCAACTGGACGTTGTTCATTTCCAAGTTAGGTGATGCTTTATACGACAAGGGCGATTACGAGGAGATAATTACATTCGTGTCGGACAGGTCAAAGGGCCTTGTCAACGCGATTGCTAGAGTCTTCCCTTCATCCCCACATGCGTACTGCCTTCGACACTTGGAGACCAATTTTATGAGAGCCAATGTCAGACTTGGGAAGGCATTGAGAGAGGAGTGCTGGTCTATATACTTTCGGATTGCGTAGGCATCGACGGCTAAAGAATTCGATGGCACGGTCAATTAACTGCAGGCCGCATCACCCGAAGCCTATCAGTGGTTAGGGATGCAAGTGGGGCGGGGAATCCCCGTTCCCCGCGGGGACCCGCCCCGGCAGGGCGGGGATTCCCCGAAATAACCCCCCGCGGGGGCGGGGAATGGGGGAAAATCCCTCCCCGCGTCGCGGGGCGGGGCGGGGGCGGGGAGGGCATTCCCCGCCCCGTGGGGATCCCCGCCCTGCGCCCCGCGGGGAATCCCCGCCTTATTCCCCGCGGGGATTCCCCGAATTTTAATTATATATATATATATATATATTAAAAATGACTCATATGATTATTTATTTATTTGTTTTAAAATTCAATATGAATATATAATAAGATTATAAGGACCAAATATTTAGGTTTTAAAAAAATATATAGTTTTGGTTTGCATTAAAAATATTTTAGATTTTTAGTAAAAGTAGTGTTACTCCTATGTAAATATGTAATGTACGAATATAATTATATGAAAAAATATTTTAAAATTTTAATTAATTTTATTTATTTCCTATAAAAATTAAGATAAATTTAAGATTAGGTAAAATTAGCTATAAATTTTCAATTTAATGGAAATTTAATTTAAACAATGTTGTTTACTGATAAAAAAAATAAAAAAAATTTGTTTATATGAATATATATATATATATATATATATATATATATCTTAATTTGATAATATTTATAGGTTTAAAGCTAATGTTATTCATACTCCTAAAGTCCAGACTCTAGTTGATACTTGATATCTCTTTTTCTTTAATTTCTGTTGACAATTGTCAGTTGTATTCCTAGTACTAGTACTAGTAGGTTATTTCTTGCTTGTTTCCATTGTATTCTTAGATAGTTGTACATACTAAATAGAATATCTTCTTTTGAAATCACAACATCCCCTTCTTATGTTCGTCATACGATTCATACTATCAATAACTTCTTTAATACATTTCATCTTCTTCGCTCAAGATTTTTAAAGAATGAAAAAAAATGGATTTCATATGAAGTTAAGAATTTTGTATTTTTGAGTTAATTGATGTATTTGTTGACGTTCATGTTGATGTCACTTATTGTCATGTTGATGTTATTGTTGTTTTTGTTCTAGATTTGATGACTTGAAACTCTTTGTAGTGCTTTTTCATATTGATGTATTTGTTAAGAATTTTATAGTGGTGTTTCATGTTGATGTATTTGTTCATTTGTTGATGTAATAAAAAAAATTGGCGGGGGGCGGGGATTCCCCGGCCCCGTGGGGATCCCCGTGGGGGAGTGAGTGGGGCAAACATCTCCCCCGCGAGGAATTTGCAGGCGGGGAATCCCCGCCCCGTGGGAAGCGGGGATGGGGATGGGGATGGGGATTTCATTCCCCGCCCCGCCCCGCCCCGCCCCGCCCTGCCCCGCCCCACTTGCATCCCTATCAGTGGTTGATTCATAAGTCGGACATGGCACATTGGTCGAATTATTTGTTCAAAGGCGAATGCTGGGGGGAGATGTATTCAAACATCGCGGAGTCGTTCAATGCTTGGATCAAAGAAGCTCGTCATTTGCCGGTGACGAAAATGGTCGACGCGATAAAGTAGTCGACTTTTTTTCGTTTATACCGCTTAAACTTTTGCTTTATCATTTAACACACATTGTCCATATTTAAAATACCACATAAGTGTTTCAATATAATTGTCTTCGTGTAACTTTCGGGTGTAACGTTTAATTTTTGACAATACCGTTTAACGATTTGGCTTTCTGTTTAAGTATTAATATATTCACTTCAATTTCTTCAAACTTTATGATCTTCGTTGTGCAGGTTCAAGTTGATGCGCATGTTATGCACTCGCCGTGAGCAAGCGAACAAATGGGAGACCTACTTATGCCCGGACATACATTCGAAGGTTGAGGCGCTTGTTGCGGACTGCCGAATTCTTCACGTTGGTCGCTGTGTCGATGAGTGTTACGAAGTTATTGACCAGTGCAGCAACTCTGTAAATATTGCCACCCGAGTTTGCTCATGTCGCAGATGGCAAGTTTTTGGTATCCCGTGCAAACACGCTTGCGCTGCAATAATGTAGACGGACACCAACGTCCATCGTTTTATACGCGGCTACTTCACCGTCGACACTTAGAAGCTGGCGTATAAGGAAACCATATTCCCCATACCCGACAATGAGCGGCTTACGGACGAAAATCGTGATCTGCGTTTGAGACCGCCTGTGACGAGAAGGCAGCCTGGGCGTCCTAGATGAAGGAGGATCGAGTCCCAAACATTTGAGGTCCGCGTGTTACATTGCAGCCGTTGCCACGCGTCCGGGCACAATCGAAGATCCTGCAATGAAACCGTCCTCGACTAACAGCATTGTGAAGGATTAATTTATGAAGGGAAAGACATTTGTCTGAGTGTAAACTTTTGCTATTTAAATAGGGACGTATATAGTTAAACGGAGGCTCCTGAGGTTAAATGGTAAGTTTTGATCTTAACTGGTAACACACATATTTAAACAAAGACACCGTAAATCAAACGGGATTCATATTTGTTAGACGGTGACGCAAATATTTAAAAGGATAGTACTTTATTTTTCATATGATAACTGAAACTTAAACGATTATTTGAACATAGACCACTTCATTTTGGGATTCATTCATATTTTACCATATTCGTGGAATGTGAAAATGGAAACATAGTAGTTTATCCAGACAGTGCTTCATAGGTATTGCAAGTGACCCCTGTTTATAAACATGGAGAGCTTCATTATCTAGTTCGGTATGTTAATTACTATTTAATTAGCAGAAGACTTTATTTTAAACAATGTGCATACTGTTTACAAACGGAGTTCTAATTTCTTTTGAAGTTACCGCGTAAGAAGTGTTGGCAGCCATTCGGAATCTTGTAATGAAATCGCGTAAGAATAATTCTTAAATGGGTCAAATAAGTTTTGCGTGTTTACTTTTTGTATTTAAACAGGCGAATTAGCATTTTAATTCTCGTTCTTTGTAACTTGAATGGTGTCACCGAATGTTAAATGTAAACGGGTGATGTTAAATGGATATGCGGTTCGTTAGGCAGACATGCGTGATGTTAAATATAGTTCGTGATATTCAAGCAATACAGTTGACATTTAACCAATTTAACTCAGTTACACAAGAGTACAGCCGTTGGACTAACACATGTACGTAATCATGCTGTGGCAATGTCATTGGGAAAGAATAATTTGAATTTGAACTCCCTTCGTTGAACTGTATTACTACTTACTCACGTTAATTTGATTTTTGAATTCGAAACGTCAGATGTCACCTCATCGATAACTGTTACCGCCCTCATCGATAACCGATGGCAATTAATCTCATTAATTCATTGCGGGATTTGATTACTGTAAAGGCGCATCGATGACCGCTGGCAATTGAATTCAAACGCCAACCACTAAGATTTCTATTTAAACAAGACACTGAGACGGATTTAAACATCCAGATATATCCAAGCCTAAGACAATGTATAAGTCTCTCCTCAATGAGCTCTGCCAGAAGAGGCGTCTGCCCTCGCCCGAGTACTCTACCGTTAGGGAAGGCCCCGACCACAGCCCCGTCTTTCTCACGACGGTGTCTCCTTCTCTAGTGTTGGGCCTGCGACAACTTTGAAGCAGGCCCAAAACCTTACTGCCGAGAACGCATTAAAGCAGCTGTGCCCCCGTCCAGTGGGGAGGAAATAGATGCTCCGTCCCCCGATTTGTCCCCCGATGCTCCCGCGGCGCCATCCGCCGCTGCCGCTGCTGCCACCTGTACTCCAGCAGGGCCTTCATCCCATCCACACCACTCCAGCAACGACGAATTGGAGTGGTTCTTCGAAGACTTCCTCCACGAGCTAGCTGCGAAGGAAGTGTTTGCTGCTGCAAAACTGGAAGGTATCAAGAAGAGAAGGGCCCACGTCGCGAAGCTGCTCCAAGATTTGAAGGGGGTAAAAAGGGACGAATAATAGTTTTACCCTCCCTTAGTTTTTGTTTTGAAAGACAAAAACTCATGTTTTGTGCTATTTTCGGAAATGGAAATTCTATACTAAATGAAAAGTTGTTTTTTTCTTAATGATGTTTGTTTACTGCAACCATAGTTCATAATTTTAAGCAGAGGCACAATATTTTAACCAGACACGCCTAATGTTAAACGAAGACTCTGAAACGTAAACGGATGTACTTAATTTTATAACGAAACCCTCGATGGAGAAAGTCTAACTTGTGTTAAAGCGTTGATAGTTAAACAGAGACAACGAAAGTTAAATAGAGACCAGCAGAATTGGATATGGTCACCGTATGTTGCCCAGGAAAGACGATAGTTAATGGGGTAGGACCACTAGTTAAACAGAGACGGTCGGCCTTAAACGGTAACTCCCGTGGTTAAACTGGGAATCTTATAATTCAAAGGTAAATGTATGTTTCAATAGCGGCAGCGTCGTCTAAGCATATGTACTTAATTTTATAACGAAAACCTAGTTAAAATTGCAACTCGAGCCAAGAATGCGAAGTACAAAGCCATATAGACGATGAACAGAAGATGGTATATTTAAATTGGAAAGTCTGGCACCTCAGACGAGAACGCCGAGTTGAATACAAAACAAAAACTAGCAAACATCCGCATGTATTTCGCCTTTAACTCTTGTTAGGCGTTAGGTGGTTTTGTTGAAGCTTGGTCCTTCAACTTCGCTCGATGGAGAAAGTCTGGCTTGTGTTCAAGCGTTGATAGTTAAACAGAGACAACGAAAGTTAAATAGAGACCAGCAGAATTGGATATGGTCACCGTATGTTGGTCAGGAAAGGCGATAGTTAAAGGGGTACGACCACTAGTTAAACAGAGACGGCTGGCCTTAAACGGTAACTCCCATGGTTAAACGGGGAACTTTATAATTCAACGGTAAATGTATGTTTCAATAGCGGCAGAGTCATCTAAACATAGGTAGTTAATTTTATAACGAAACCCTGGTTACAATTGCAACTCAAGCCAAGAATGCGCAGTACAAAGCTATACAGACAATGAACAGAAGATGGTATATTTACATTGCAAAGTCTGGCACCTCAGACGAGAACACCGAGTTGAATACAAAACAAAAACTAGCAAACATCCGCACGTATTTCGCCTTTAACCCTTGTTAGGTGTTAGGTGGTTTTGTTGAAGCTTGGTCCTTTAACTTTGCTCGATGGAGAAAGTCTGGCTTGTGTTCAAGCGTTGATAGTTAAACAGAGACAGCGGAACTTAAATCGAGACTAGCAGAATTAGATGTGGTCACCGTATGTTGGCCAGGAAAGGCGATTGTTAAACGGGTACGAGTACGAATTAAACAGAGATGGCTGGCCTTAAACGGTAACTCCCGTGGTTAAACGGGAAACCTTATAATTCAAACGTAAATGTATGTTTCAATAGCGGCAGCGTCGTCTAAGCATATGTAGTTAACTTTATAACGAAACCGTGAAAGGAAACTGTAAAACAATGTTTTGAAAGAATGAATTGCATTTGAAAGAATAGCGACAAATACTAAATTTACATTGACATGTCTGCCATGTCGATGGCAAAAAATGAATTGAATTTACACAACAAAGACAAAACTGCTTTACATTTGTTAAAGAATGGACGTGATAAAGATAAAGAATTCTACTTCACCGAAGGTGGGGGCATCCCTTTTTGTTAGATGCCGGCTGCGCGCCCTTCCTTAAGTATGAGGGCAGTGTGCTTCAATCTCAGATAAGATAGTTCCGTACGAGTTATGTGTAGTTTCTCGCCCTGGAGTAATTGCTCTATAAACTCCATGACATACACGGCGCAGTCGACACTTCCTTTTTTTTTGTCGCGGTGTTTCATTGTCGTGAACAAGCGGGTAATGTTTGGTCACCGTCTTTCCATACTCCATTTCGAGACAGGTGTCAAATAGTTCCCGCTGTCGAGGTGTACAACTTGAGGTTAGAATTATAACCATCTATGAAACTCTATGGATCGATACATTCAGTTCGCAAAGAACTTACTATTGCACCCGCGTCTTTGTCGCACTCTTCACTTTGGCATGAGGTGTAATGCCTGTACTCTTGCTTGTTACTATCGAGCACCACGACATGAAAGTGGCTATTCATGATTATGGGAAGGATAGCAATGTCAACGTTATGAACGACTTTGGTGGCATCTCCGATCGTAGCTAAAGTCGTCTCGTGTGCGTCTTCCTACTTTGACATAAACAATGCCAGTGGTCTTGTGATGGAGGCGCGCTTCTTGTAGGGATATGGCACTTTGGTCAGTGACTTTTGTATTATGCACACGAAGGCGTCCATCACATCATCCGTCACCATCTCCTTCCCGTCGAGTAGTACGAAGAGGTTGGCCTGTGTGGTACTGACATAGTCATTCCTCCATACGACGGCCCTGCGGTTAAACGGCAACAGGTGTAATTAAAACAGAACACTAAATCTTACGCGGTAACCGTATAATCTTAAACGGTAATGTATACAGTTAAATAGTACCTCGGAAAGTTAAATGGTAAAGCACGATCGTAAACGGTAATTATATACTCTTAAACGCAAAAGCCAAAACGTAAATGGGAATATCTGTATGTAAACAAAAACATAAAAAATAACGCACTTACGTGTTCATGGGGAAGTTGAGGAAGATCTTGATCAATTCCTGCTCGAATATGCCGAGGCGTGATTGACAGCGTATTTTTTCTTCTTCGGAACGAAGTCCTTCCGAACTTCTTCATATTGCTGGTTGGCAAGGATCATAGCTTTCATTTTGTTTTCGGTGACGTTCCCTTGCCCATCGTCAACAGCTTTGGGTTCATCCGTAGATGTTTTTTGCTGTTGCGGGATCGCGCCTACATTGGATGCGGCACTGTCGGCCGCCCGTTTCTCCGTGTGCAGGATTTCCTTCACAATAGAGGCAACGCCCTTCTCAACCGCGGCCAAGGCAACATCATCAAGGGGAGACACATCCTCGGCTGGTTCATCTTCTTGATGGATTGTGGTCACCACCCTCGATGCGCCACCGTCGGCCGCCGGCTCCACCGGGACGGGGATTTCGGAGGCATCCTCAAGCACGGCGGTCGCAACGGCATCGACGATCTTCTCCACCTCGGCGGGCACGTCAACGTCGGCGACGGATACAACAACAGCATCGGCCGCCGATGGTGCTGCCATTATTTCATCGTCGGCAGGTGGTGAATAGAGAGGCTTTATTGCTTTCGCCTTTTTCGCAAGCCTCTTCAAACGTTGCCGTCTTGGAATGGCCATCCCGATAAAGTCCTCGTCACCTAATTCCGACGCCCATTCCGCCCCGGACCATTCCTTTATTTGGCCAGACGGTGCAGTCAACTGAAACCGTGCCTCTAATGCCTCAACTCGAGCGACAAGCTGGGGGAAAGCGTTCATCATGACCTGACACGCCTGCAAAAACACTGAAGTGATTTCGTCGCCTACTGCCGTGGAGGGGGCTGCCGCAGACGAGGGGGCTGTAGCGATCGGGGGAACTGACGTTGTCGCGACCGGAGCGTGGGGTGTTGCCGTCGGGCGGGGTAGTGGAGGGCTTACCCGACGCCGAGGATTGCGTGTTAGGCTGGAAGTGGGGGAACAGCGTCGTCGACCACGCACTGAAGAGGCTGCCCTCTCCTCTTGCCTTCGGGCAACTGGTTCCGGCGCAATAGCATCCCTCCGCCTCAGCATTCGCAGGGACAAGCTCTGGAAACTAACATACGTAAACAAAACAATCTCAGTCAAACCATTCAGTTGAATAAAAAACAGGCGTATTTAAACATTTGACATGTTCACGTAAACGGTATAGCACATAGTTAAACGGAGACTAATAATATTAAACGCAGACACCTAAAGTTAAACACAACTACACAGTTGTTAAATGGGAACGACTATAATTAAACATTAACTACTCATTCTACACACATTGTTCATGATTTAGTACCTCTTTTCCTTCGAGAGCTACCCAACTGGTTTCTATCGTCGCATGCTTCCGGGAAGTACTTTCACCATAGCATAGCACCCTTGGGGTCTTGCCGAAATGGACTTTTTTTCCGGTTCCGGTCACCTCGTAAAACCAGATGCACAGCGCGATGGAGCAACCCTTAATGTACCCCGTGTTTACCTTCCCCCCCGCGCATCTGGCTTGCACTCAAGTTGCAGCTTGTGGGACGTCCTCCATAAACCATTTGTGTGTTGCCTGCGCCCATGCGTAACGCCCCATGCCTGGTAGATCGTCGACATAATCGACGATCCAATTGGGCACCAAGGATGAGGTAGTCGGGAAGAGGACTGTCCCCATGAGGTACACCATCAAGAGTTTCGCGAAATCTTCCTCTTCCCCCCTCTGTCCCACAAGCCGCTGGAGAGTGGCCTTGATGGACTCTCTGTGTCTCTCGTAGCTTTTTGATAAATACCTTCCCTCGAATGCTGACTGTGTTTTCTTCTTCTTAAACTGGACCGTGTCTTCGTCGCAGCGCAGACCCAGAATCAAAGCCACATCCTCAGGCCTGAAGCTCAGCAGGCTCCCCCTGATCCTGAATTTATTTGTGCGGCCATGGTACCTCTCCAGAAGCGAATCCAGAACGGCCCTGTCCTGGAATACAGCTTCCACCTCAGTGAATGCCGCGAACGGTGTCCTTTGGATGATCTCCCAATGTCGAGAGGTCATGTGGACTTTCAATTCGGCCAATGTCCCTACCACCGGTGTCAAGTAGCATCTGCCGTTGACTAGGTTTACCTCCATAATCACAAGACTGCAACAATGATAACATTTGTTAAGCGGAGACATCAATTGTTAAACAGAGATATACGATGTTAAGCGGAAAGCTCAATTATTAAACAGAGATATGAATCGTTAAACAGAGACCTAAGGTTTTAAACAAGAACCCACTGCTGTACACGGAAAACTCATTTTACAAACTTCAACCGTATGAAATAAAAGGGGAAACGCACGTTGTAAACATTACACAAATAAAAACAACCTAAAACTCTTTCGGTGATTGTGGACACAGCCGAAAATGTAAGACAAGCCAAAACCCTAGCCGACAAATCTGCCTGCAGACTAGAAAAACCCCACCGAGAAATTCCCCCGCATACTTCAGTGTCTTCCGATAAAAACAGAACCACAAAATAAAACCGACGAATATCTCTGTGTAACATAGTGGTTCAAATAAAACCCTTACTTAAAACACAACTTCTTCAATACCTTGAACTGCAAACTGATGAAAGTGCCGAATGCTTGCCACGAGTGATTCAGTGTTTTGAGAACTGAAGTTGCGGATGATGTCCACGCAGAGACAACTTCGGAAATGGAAAAGCCGATGAGGCGCGTTTAAGAAGGAAGGCGTATACGGACGTGTCTTGGGATCACCCTAAAGGAAACTGCCCCACCTTTCAAAAGTTCCAATGTAACGACTTCCCATGCAAGAAAGGGTAATTTCGTCCATAAAATTCAAACATAACTCCGTTAACGTCCGTTGCAAACTTTGGGGGGTTGGAAAACATTGACTTTAAAAGGAAGGGGTTTTTAGGTATTGAGAAATTAACGGGGTGTTTTTGGCCATATCGCAAACTTATGGGGTTTTTCTGGCAATTACCACTTTTTTATTTATAATAATTAAATTTACATTGAAAAACAATTTTTTAGTTGATATTTTAATCTTATCCCAAAGTCAAAAATGAAAAATAATAAAAATCAAAACTTATGATCAAATAAAAAATTCAAAAAATAAATGATTATTTTTGGAAAAAAAAAGTTGATTGTCTTCACCAACTTGAAGATTACACATACATACACAAATGATTTTTGTGTGTATTCTTAAAATAATAATACACCATCTTTATATTAAGAGTCATAATTTTTTTGCATAGAATGTTTTTTTAGAAAAAAACGGAGATCAAACTCAAAAACCTAAGATGACACAAATATTTGTTAAATTTATTTTTTTATTTTGTGCATATATGTAACTTTTCTCAAATAGGACGGATTAATTTTTTTATAGGTCACTAAGTTTTGAACTTTTTTCATTAAGGTAACCATGTTTTGATTTGTATCAAAACGGTTACTAACTTTTGATTTTGTTTCTCCGGGAGGTTACTGGCGAGTGACCATAACCTTTCTGCTGACGTGGCTACCGGAATTTTCCTAGTCAGCATTAAGTTGCCACGTAACCAGCTGGCATGGCGACCGGAAAAAAAAATTATATTTTGGTAGGTTACTGCAGTTTCGCCTTGTTTCATTAAGGTTACCAAGTTTCAATTTGTATCAAAACGGTTACTACAATTTGATTTTGTTTCTCCGGCAGGTGACCTGCAAGCAATCACATTCATCCTGCTGACGTGTTGACCGAAAAAAACAATCAGCCTGATGCGGCTATGTCACTAGGATGCCACATCAGCATTGGTCCACGTAAAATAATTTTTGGCCACATGGTGAAGTGGACAAATGCTGATATGGCACCTGGTGACGTGGACAAATGCTGATGTAGCATCCTGGTGACGTGAACTCATCAGGGTGACTGTGTTTTTTCTGGTCGACATGTCAGTAGGATGGATGTGGTTACTTGTGGGTCACCTGCCGGAGAAACAAAATCAAATTGTAGTAACCATTTTGATACAAATTGAAACTTAGTAACTTTAATGAAATAAGTCGAAACCTCAGTAACCTACCAAAATATAATCTTTTTTTCCGGTCGCCACGCCAGCTGGTTACGTGGCAACTTAATGCTGACTAGGCAAATTCTGGTAGCCACGTCAGCAGAAAGGTTATGGTCACTCGCCAGTAACCTCCCGGAGAAACAAAATCAAAGTTAGTAACCGTTTTGATACAAATCAAAACATGATTACTTTAATGAAAAAAGTTCAAAACTTAGTGACCTACAAAAAAATTTACCCCAAATAGGACACTTGTTGTGCATTTATAAAAAAAAAAAAGAAGAAAATTCTAAGATAAAAAATTGAAAAAACCTATACAATAACAATATCAATAACAACAACAAATAAAAACAAAATCAATAAATAATAAATAAATATACTGTTAACCCAAAAAAAAAAAAAAGAGAAAAAGAGAAAGAGAGAGAGAGAGAGAATAAAACCCCATTTTTTGATCTTGAAAGAGAGAAGGCAAAGAAATCGAAGAAGAAGGAGAAGCATCGCCATGGCACCATCGCCATCTCCTTCTTCTTCTTCTTCTCTCCGTCCTCGTCGTCTCTCCTCCTCCTCTCATCCAAACCCTAGCTCTCTCACCTTCTCCCACACCTGCAAGCACTCCCCTGCTGCCACTCTCGACCTCCTCATCCTCATCCTCGTCCTCTTCTCCTGCACCTTCCTCATCTTCTCCTCCCTGTCCTACCTCTTCAGCTCCCTCTCTCTCCTCCTCCCCTCCTTCTCCCTCTCCCTCACCCCTGCCACCGCCATCCTCATCCTCCTCCTCGCCCTTGCCGTCCTCCTCCTCGCCTTCTCTCTCGCCGCCACCCACACCTGGTCTCGCCGCCGCTGCGCCAATCCTCACTGCAAGGGCCTCAAGAAGGCACTCGAGTTCGACGTCCAGCTTCAGACCGAGGACGCGATCCGGGCCTCACCGCAGGACGCCGCCTGGCAGGCGATCGATGAGCTGCCTTGGAAGGGCGGCCAGGGAGGTAACAACCCCGATTATGAACGCCTTAGAGCTGAGCTTCGCCGCATGGCCCCTCCCAACGGCCGCGCTGTCTTGCTTTTCCGATTGCGCTGTGGCTGCCCGGTCTCCAAGCTCGAAGCTTGGGGCCCTAAACGCGCCCGCAGAACCAGGAAGTGAGTTTCTTTCTCTTGATGCAGTACCCTTTATGTCTTCTTTTCTAATCGGTTGAACTTTATCTATTGTGGGAAAGATCATTGCTTGAGAGACTGAACTTGCAGGATATTTCATCTGCTAAAAGTATGTTATATCTGGAATTATGCAGTGGTGCAGGTTGTCTGAATTTTTAAGTTTGGTTATGTTTATGAAAATG
The DNA here is from genome assembly GCA_902712375.1 of Dioscorea dumetorum. NCBI lineage: Eukaryota > Viridiplantae > Streptophyta > Magnoliopsida > Dioscoreales > Dioscoreaceae > Dioscorea > Dioscorea dumetorum. Next base: position 1,777,187 of record CACTHL010000561.1, on the reverse strand, counting down.
TGATTGTGATAGTGTTTCTGGATATGTTTTCTGATTCTTGTTGTTGATGTTCTGCTTTGTATGTCTTTTCAACTTAGCTTATACTAATTTTTTAAATTCCTTTATCTTTGGTTATAACTTGAAAGAGGCGACAGTTGATTTCTTCTTATTGTTGGTTGCTAACTTATTGCCAACTAGGACTGAATGTTGCCTATGATGTGTAGCGATGAACCTTTGCTTTGATTGAATGGCTTTTTCTCAAAGTTTATGTAAGCATTAGTGGCACCTGCGTCGTTCATGATGAAATATTTATGAAATGCCAGTCAAATTGATTTATGATGTTCCAAGATTATCATTGACATTTCCTTTCATTGTTGTTTATTGACAACCATATGTGACCTTGAGTTTTAGCCTTGATGTCATATTGAAGTCAACCTATTGTTCCTCATACGAAATGTGATTCGTGTTCCTTTTCTTCCTTTGCATATGTAGCATGGGATAGGGATATGGAAAACTAGAATGGTAATGGTAACATGTTTTGCTTTTCCAGAGTTATCTGGAGTGAGTTTGGTGCTTTGGCTTTTTAAACAGTCAATTTTAGAAGATAGCCAACTTTATTATTTGAGAATGAAAAATAACTATTTATAGAATCCTCTAGCTGTTTACACATTGGCCATATCCATACTTGATCTTTCAATTTGATGGGCTCCTTATCATAATCTCTAGACAACTCTTAGGATGATTAAAATGGCATATTTTGATCCATTCCTATGACTATGACTTTATTAGTATTTTCTTTCCCAATTAATAAGATCAGAGTAACAGACCTCAAATTATGAAAACAATGAAAGGTAAGCATTCCTAGATAAATATGTCAAGAATAATTGAAATTCTTTTTCTGGTGCGTTGGAGCTAATAATTAGGATTTGATTGGACTCTTGACCTCTACCTACATCTATTGTTTATTGGTTTTTTATTGGACAACCTGTTGCCTCTCCTCCCTCTCTAACCATCTTTTGTCTTCCAGTTTTGTCCCCGTAACAGTGTCGTTTAGCTTCAAAGTTATTTTCATAAACAATACCTTGTGTCGTCATGATACCTGAGTCGTGTATGGCTTAACATCTACTGCCTTGTCTTTCATCCATGTCAGATATTCCATAAGCAACTTTAATGCGTGATCAACACACTGTGGGTGCTTATTTACAAAATGCTAACCAAATCGACTGACACTTTTTGTTTTACCTTTGCCTTCCAACGGTCTCTTGGATTAAGTTTTGTTTTGCCGACTAGTTTGTCCAAATGTTGCTCACACTCCATTTGATGGTCTAAAAGGTACAATCTATATGACCTTGACTTGTATGTGTTCCAATTTTTGAATAGGTCCAATTATTGAATAGTTCCATGTTGTGTACAATCCACCTGTTTGATTATTCGATTCAAAGCACACTGTTATCTTTTTTCCTGCATAATTTATGCAAAATTTACACCATCTGACTTAGTTTGTAACTAGCTTTACAAATCTGGATTGGGAAAAATAAGTATCCTAAGTTCTAGAGTTGTTTGAATAAAATAAGTGTATAGTGGCTCCCTAGTCTCTTTAATTTCAAACCAATGGTAAAACTCACTTAGTTTGCTTAGTTGTGAGATCAAATTTCTGTTGTCCAAATTATTCTGGAATAGTAGCATAATGCTATTAGGGGGAGGGGCTATTTGGTATTTGGTTTTAGGCAAAGAAGAATATAAATGGTTTTGGAAAAAATTTGTTTTATACCTGATAAGTTTTACCATGGTACCTATTGCCTTAAGCAACTATTTTGAAAATTCGAAGTGAAGAAGAGATATTCTTGTATTCATTGATTTTGTTAAAGATGAGGTACTCATCAAAGGTTTTGGGAGAGTTAAGAATTTTTCTGAAAAGAGATTACTTCTAAGACCTGACTGAAACCTAGTAAGTGAACTGCCGATCAATGGTGGAGGGATGAGGACGGATGACCATTTTCTTCTTCTTGGAAGTCTGGCTTAATTATGTTTGGATAAATCATCAATGCATCTTTCTATGTTTTTATATATTTTGAATATATCTGATTATAAAGGAAATCAATACACAAACTAACAGCTTAATCTAGCAATCAGAAAGAAGGCCCTATTGACCTAGAAAATCAAATATGCTTTGCAACAACCATTCATTGGGAACTTGATTAGCCTTAAATGAATTGAGGCACAGCTAATTCAACTTCATTAAATTTGTGGAGCATCTCTAGAACTGATGTAAACTATCTTTTGCCAAATCATTTCTTAGAGAAATCATATCATATGCAAAACGAAATTGTAAAATAATGTTTAAGTTATGGTTCTCTTTAGAGTCGAACTGTGACACTCTCAAATTCAATATAACTCCTTTTCACATGTCTATTCCACCTATCTGGTAAAAAAATATTTTCTACATTAGGTATCTATGGTGCCATTTTATATTGTCATTCTAAAATTGTCACCTAATATGATCATTGCCCTGTCTGAGGCATATATAAACAGATTTTGTGAATCGATCATCTTTTGCACCTGGTAAAAGTTTAATTTGCAGAATTTAACATCAAAAACTTTTCATTTGGTCAAGAACCATTTTATAAAATCTGCTTAGCAATTCATATTTTTAATATGTGAACTCTACCATGATCTTTGCAGAACCCAAATAGCTGTGAAATCTCAATCTAGAGCTTCATCCATAAATTTTCCTTCATAAATCATGACCATTAGCACATTCTTTGCAATCTTCCTCTAGGTTTGGTTTGGACATCTGCAAGTGGAAGCAATTTCTTGCAATTATTTTAAACCTTTTAGATTTCTAGATTCTCATGGGTACTTTACTAACATTGTCACTTATCTAAGGTCAGAATTGTAGTAGATTTGATCAGCACTGCAGCTTATATCTCTAATCAGCTTTTGATTTTAATTTTCTGCGGAACCTGAATAATTGCCTCTGTAGATTGTTATAAGATTACCATGATTAAGGAAAACAAGATTCTCCAACTTACATACACCATTTTGTTTGTATGATGAAATTCAAACTCTTGTGTATGTGTCAATCTACTACTTCCTTCATGCATGTTGCGTGGATGCTATAAGAATTGGTTTATGTAACATTGCTTTGCTGGCATCAGTTACTCCAAGTAGTCTTTTTTTGTTAAACAAGAATCATTTTACCAATCTTGGTTGCTTGTCTAAGCATTTGAGCGATGTAGTTAATAACATAATGTTTTTGTCAGTTCTATCTCTATATCATACATGTGAGGTTGGGATTGCAAGAAAGAATTTTTAAAAGCTTAACATATCGTGTTTGTTTTACTAATAGATTTATGAGGATTAGTAAACCTGCTGTCTCCCTGCCTTTTCTAACTTTAGTTGTTATATTCTTCCATATTGTCTCTCAAATTACTTTGATGTCAAAAGATGGACTACTTTTTGTTTGTGATAAATGGCTATGTTTTTGGTTTTATTGTTTCTTAAAGCCAGAAATTGTTATTTAACTTTGGTTTTTAGTTTTTTTTAAAAAAAATCCATGTATGTTTACAAAACACCATATCTTTTATATACATGTAAAATTATAAAAACTGTAAATCTCACATTAAAAAGTTTTTGATATAACTATTATATTATACATTAAAATACATTGATAAAAAAATTATTGAATGAGGTCAAAATATATGAAACATAAAAATGCATAATTTAAAATATAATGCCAATGACGATTATATCTATTTCATGATTACTCTATTGCCTGAAAATTAGCCATTTGACAAAGTTTCATTTGACATGGAAGAGATAAAATAATGCTATTACCTTCATCTTCTCTTATGGGATTTAAAAAAAAAAAAAAACCATATTTATCCATGTTTAGAACTCGTCCGCATATATTCGATTCTCTATAATTAATTATCAGCTCCTCATGGATTATATCATGTAACTTTAATCATGAACCTACATAGGTTTATATAAAATAAAAGATAATATCTTATTAAAAGATGGTGCTCTTTAGGTAAGTTAATTAATTATGAAATTAAATATTTTATTTAAAACATAAAGTTTTTAAGCAAAAAAAAATCATAATAAAATATCCTTTTAATATAGAAGAGTATTTGTTTAACAATGATTTCAAAATTTTAAAAATTAAATAATATTATATATATAATTAAGGATAATACTTCAATCTAATCCATTCTAAATGCAAGACTTGCAACTATTCATATGCAAATATTTCATAGATTTTTCAAAGTTAAAATGTAGTGTAACTATAGAAGACAAAAACAAGAATATAGAAATTATTTTTTGTGGTTTTAAGAAAAGTGCTGCTTGTCTTTTTTGTCTTTTTCCTTCATAAAAAGTACAAAATGGATGGTGCCAAACATTTAGTTTGTTTTTAAGGAAAAAAGAAAACCAAAACTTGCAACAATATGAACGGGACCTTGGCATATAATTTAAAATTTTGATAGTGTTGGCATTTGTTCTAGTCTTAGCATAGTATGCTGGATGATACTTTTACTGTTGGCCATCAATCAAACTCTCAACTACTTCAAATTATTATATCCAATATTCATTGTCTAACAATCATTCTTAAATGCCAGATTTCTAAACATGCATCTCGAGTGAGATGGTTTATAATTTGCAAAGTAAACCTAGGCTTCTATATGCATTATCACAAACTATCTGCTAACTTTGAAATTTATACTTTATTACAGATCATTTTTGATAAATAAATTAAATGCCCCACCCTTTCTTTTTTTAAACTTCAAGTAAATTGAACGTGAGTGAGTTAGAAGGCTTGCAGAAGTATCTTTCTTAATGATGAGGGCATAATTCCTTATGCATGGATGTTAATTGATCCATAATATTGTTGTTCTATAGATTTTAAATTCTATAAAGTATCCCTGTGTTTGACTGCTCCATATTGTTGCCTGCAGTGTTATTTTAAGCTTTAACATGTTATGATATGATACAATATTATTTGGAGTGTATGCATTTTATTTACATTATGAACCCTTATGTATTGCTTGGTTTTGTCTGATTAGGTACTTAATACTGTAAAATGGTTAAGTATTGATGCTGCAACATTGCTTGAGAAACCATTTCTCTTTTTAACGTAGGAGATATTGCATCATCCCTGTAAGTTATTGGAAGATGTAAGTAATGACCTAGACAAGAGGGAGCCGAATGTTTAGATGGAGGAATTTCTTTTCTTGATTTTTCTCTCTTGGATATAGACATTATTGAGTAGTCAATATCATTGTCTTCACTGACCACGACACATTCAAACCATTATTAATTTTGTGGGAGTGAAATCTAAAAGAGTTGTCCACTTCAGGAAGTCAAATGTTGAATGTAATGTTAATATGAGACTCACACTGCCTGTTGACACAATATTCATAGTGATTGGTTGTACATGGATTAGTGATTTAATCCTGTAAGCTGTTTGGCTCTCTCATTTTGTTAGATTGTAAATTCCTTCCAGCTTTTTGGGTCATTGTGGATCTATATGAATCAGTCTTGAGATAGTCCTAGTTTGGGGCATGATTTAGAGATATATCCCATCTTAAACTATTTTTTATCCTAGCATGCCTTACTGTATGCTATAATTTCCTTTACAGATTGAATTCTGATCATCATTTATGAGTTGATTGTAAACCTGAATAATATATCAAGATTGGCCAAACGCATCTCCAACTCCAAGTGATCTCATGGTTACATGTTGGCAGATCTTATGATCCTATGGAGGTTATTTGATTTAAGTGCCTACGGTTGGTGGCTCCAAATGGGATAAACAAACATTAATTTGAGTGCTTCATAAAGGAAGATCTAGTCTGGGCTACAAAATTTGAGAGACATATGACCAAAAGGATGTTGGGCTTTTTATTTTTAACATGAGAATTGCATGCTGATAGGTGTTGACTTGTGTGATTTATTGGATTTGTTAACATTAGAGATGTTGCAATGCTTATCTGATCCTAGTAAAATTTTTACGGACTTAATCTTTCTTATAATAACTCTCAGCTGATATCTCAAAAAATTTTCTACTTGTTCTCCTTTATTAATTAATTCCAAAACCTTTTTGTTTTCCTTGTATTTATTAATTTCAACAACATAAAATCACATCATTACTCATAGTTTGGTGCATTTCTACCTAGCTAACATAATACCTTAGTGGAGATAAAGGCATTTATGATCTGCACTAATGATTTCTGGTGGTGCGGAACAACTTGGAGTATTTTGAGGGATTGCTCGATCACCATGGATGTAATTACCTTCTGGTTTCTGAATAGAGGAGGAACCAAAATATTGAAAAGAAATGTAGAAATAATCATGTTGCTTTGTTCCTATTTTGGAGTCTTAAGATACATATGTACAATGATTTGTTCTTTCATGTAGGCAATGCTTATGGACCTTCCTGCCTTCTTTGTAAATCTGTTGATGCTCTGTTCCCTATAAATGTTGGGTTTGTATGTAAATTTTCTTAGTAATGTGGTTCGCCCCTTGTTGATCATGCAGTAATAACTTTCAAGTCTGTATGGTATGGTCATATAACCATGGCTTTATCTAAAAATATTGGGAATTGCATATCCATTTGAATTTTAGGTATATATTACTTCCTGAGTTGCGGGAGTTTAATTTAACTTATCTTGAGCTTTCTGCTTATTGCCTGTGACTACACCTAATGCTGACTTTTGGATTTTGCTGCTAACTGGTAGAGTAAATAATAGTGCCACATCGGTCAAGCTAATGATACGGATATAAGTATATAAGCCCTGTTTTCTCATTCTATTAGCTTAAGTTTTGAGTTGAATCGGATCATATATCTAGCATCAACTTTTCATTATTCGGATATTTACAACCATAAATCCTTTTAAAGGAGTCTTGTGCATGCATATTGTTATATTTGTAGTGGCTAGGTGCTCTTAGGAGTTGAGTAGGTGATGATAGGTTGATGCTTGTGTTTTTAGTTATATAAGGTAGGATAGATTACTTAGTTACTTTCTATGCGGCTTTCAATCACCTGCATTACAGCTTAAGGAAGTCTGTCATTACAGGCGGTCGAACTTTGAAGCATCAGTTAGCAGCCTAATGGAAAAGCAAATCCTAATTATTTATTAACAGTGTAAACAAATTGTTCTAGATGTATTAGAAGTAGTTTTAAATTTGTTACGTTCATATATGCTTCATCCAAAACAGAAAGACTGATAAGCAAGTGCAAATTCCAAACAGATGTTATAGATGATTATCAAAATTTGTTATCAGATCTGGTCTGACCTGAGTATGTCTTCAGATAAATGAGACTTCACTTCACCTTGTAAATAGAGACAATAATTCTTTCATGAGCCTGAAATTGGGACTTCCATATTCGAGATCTATTTTATTTGCTCTTCCTTTTGACTTTCTTTAAAATAGGGAGCATAAAGTTCAGGATGGTCTGATACAAGCCTTTAATTGATCAATGTGTTTCGCATGCATTTGAAGGAATTTTACTGAATGTAATTTTCATTGAACATCTTCTTTTTGTATAGATAATTGGATTCGAGGATTCTAGCTAATGAACTCATAAATATGGAGATAAAGAAGAGCTTCTTATATTTGTAAATCTAATGAATAGATTTTTTTCCTTTTCTTTTTTCTGGTTATCTTGTGACCCTTGCTATTACCAAGGCTCTTTGAGAAACGATTGGATTGAGTTAATATTGTTCTTACGCCTTGTGCAATAGAATCCAACCAAGTAACCAATCATTTCTGGTGAAGTTGCATATGCTTTTGAATGCAACCATTTGTATCTTCCTAGTGAGAGTTATGTATGCTGAATTTCTCCACACTCTGATCATTCAAGTTTATCACGTTGTTAAACCTTGGGAGCTGTCTAATTTATCATGCTGCATGCCTCTGCCATCCCAATCTGTTGCTCACTATTGTGTTCTTAATTGGTATTGCTACAGCACTGTGATTACATTAGCTTCATACTTTTGTGTTGTTTATGTCTCCCCATAAACCTTTGTTGAATTTCCTCAATCCTATTGGTTTGTCTCTTGTAAGGTTAACCCTTTCTATATTCTCTAATCATAAATCACAAAACAGTAGCTAAAACTGCTCCTGGCATTTGCCACCTATGATTCACTGTCGGAATTATGGTTATATTGCCTTACATTATGTTTTTTGCCATCAATCTCAATTCAGTTGTGTCTAGGGTTGGTAGGAGGCAGTTAGAACTTAGAAGTTGTTGGATGATACTCTTGTTGATAAACCATTTTGCTTGATTTCTCTTGTGTTGTATTTAGCTTTTCTTCAAAAAATTGCTCTTCTTGATATGCCTGGTTTTATCTTGCTAAGTTTGACTCTTATTGGCCATTAATGGTACTTCAATGGCTTTGTAAGATTTTGGCTCAGTGGTTGTGATTGTGTTGGGAATTGATCACAAGAATGACATGGTAACCAATTGCTAGATGACTAGTGTCATGTGCTTGGCCTGAGTCAATGATCCGTGCGATCGGTCCCTTGATCAAGTGAGCCTTGCCTCACTTGTTTTGGCTAATTTGCCTAAGCGAAGTGGCCTTGATCACCCAAGAATACGAAATATGGGACTTAAAGAGTTAGGAAACTTGAAGGAAGTTCTCTATTAAGAGGAGCATGCTTACGCTCTCACGATGCTTTACAACTCTTGGTTGTCTTTTAAGTTTGTCCGTAAGGGGTATTTATAGTCCTCTGCCTCCTTAATGGGCAGTGGGGATCAACTCCATCCTATGTTCAAAAATGACTTACTAGAATACTCTCTGCCTATCCACACTCTTCTACAAAAATATCTTAGTCTTTACCAAGTCCTAGAATTTTCCACCTTATTCTAGACTCGTGGAGAAGACTCTAGAAAGACCCACACACTCCTTCACTTGAAAAGTTTTCAAGATACATCATATTACAACACTCAAAATTTGACTAAGTATTGAAAAAAACGTCTATGATACTTGATCATGGCTTGGTTGCTCGGTCCATGTCATGCCTTGCTCAGTCCTTGTCGCACCGTGCATGACACTAGGTGCCATCTAGGTGATAGTCATTTTATTACTGCCTGTGGAAAATTTCTAGTTAGTTGCAAGCATCAAATTTGAACTCATTATATGCTACATTATCTCAAATCAATTCCTTTTATACATAACAAAACGCAAATCCAAACATGATAAAAGTGTTATTGAAATCCATTCTCCTAATTTGGGGAACAGTTACGACAATTCTGTTGTGCCTACTGCTTGTACATTGACAATTGTCATGAACATGCCTGTCCTTTATGCTGTTAAAGAAGACATTGTAGAACTTTATACTGATTCACAGAGTTGAAGGAAATGATTATGCATTACAGTGCTACGAGAATGAACATCATGGTTTGGGAACGTATGATTTGCTGGCACAAAGATATGAACATGAAAATTGCAGGCACAAAAACAATTCTGTTGTGCCTGCTGCTGATACATTGACAATTGTCATGAACATGCCTGTCCTTCAATCTGTTATAGAAGATGTCGTAGCCCTTTAAACTGATTCCTTAGAGTCGCAGGAAATTATTATGCATTAGAATACTATGATAATGAGCATCGTCACGTGGGAACATGAAAACTACAGGCACAAAGATGGTCTTTTAGTTGATATTTATTGCTAATGATATTAGTGCAATTTTTAATTTTTGATTGTATTTATTTATTTTTTATGGTATTCCTTAATAGTTCAAGTTCTACTTGACTTTTATTTGGTTGATGAAAGATCAACAACTAAAGGAGACTTAAGAGGCCTATTCCCATGAGCAACCAGTAGGAATTTAGGATTTGGAGGCATGCTAGCTTATTACTTATTGTTGCCCAGACATGGAGATAGATTGTCTACCCATGTTTGGCTTGTGGACAAATAGTGGACAGGGATCTTGTATTAAGTATATCCCTACACAGCCCACAAAATAGAGTTATGTAGTAGAATAGCCAACCCATCTTTTTCCACCTTTGTTATGTGTTACTAGCTATATATTTTCATGGGGAAAAAAATCCTTGGAACGATGTAAGTGTCATATAACATGGGGCTAAATTTATCCTTCTATTTTGGGACAGAGTTATCTGAATCTGTCTGGTATAATAACACACATGTCGAAGAATAATATTTCTTTGGCTTGGCCTTTTCCTTAGTCCAACCCTTAAGAACAACCTACACTGAATAGAGTTTAGTGGTGGAAGGATGTGTATAAATTATCCCCATCTCGAGATTAAGTTATCTCAAGTTGGTTGGTATCCTATGGAAACACCATTTCGAAGAATTACTTTTTATTGCCTCTTTTCCTAATCCATCCCCTTACATGGCTCACTTAGCTTTTGTATTTTTTACCTGATATTCCTTATCCAACAGGGCAAAGAGAAAAGTCCCATGATTGCGAATTATCTTCCTATATTGTTGGCCTAGATAAAATTCGTTGTTCGGTAATCAAGTAACTGTTCTAAAACCATTCAAATTTAGAATGTACTGGAGCTCATGCGATATAATTTCAACTTTATTCCTAATGCAATAGGGTGGATTTGATGCTTGCACTTTGTAATTTCAAGTTTTAGTTACTGTCATACCTGAAATGTACCTATTGATGATCTTACTTCTCTATTAATTTTGCAAGAGCAGCTTCTATCAAGAGAATTCTGTCTTTTGAAAGGGTACGAAAGAAGATAAGCGCTTGTTAGGTTTTAGGGGTCGATTCATACACTTAAACCTAATCAGGTTACTAACCCCAGAATGGGGTTCTGACAAAGTGATTAGTGCACACTTCTCATGAGGCCATGGTTTTTATTTCAAGCAAAGCCACTAGTGAGCACGTAATTTTGGACCATTATTCTTTTTGGCCCCTAAAGTAAGAAAATGTTCACTTTGGCTGTGAACTACATGAATTTGTTTGGTTTGGTCCTCTATCCAACATGGACATGTGCAAGTGTTCCACATGTTGGCTTCATCAACGTCCTTGATATTCGAGGGGAGCAAATACATGTAATCTGTGAGCCTCATGTAGCTCACGAGCAAAAATGAGCGAAAATGATTGTCATCATAGGTTCCCTAGTGGGTTAAACTTTTTTATTCAAAAAAAAAATATCAGTTAGGGCAAATGGCTATCATTTCACACCTAGATATTATGAAGCATAACTGTATAAGAAACTAGCATCACGTTTACTTGTTTAGTCACTATGTTTCATGTTTTGTGGTTTCCCTTGATTCCCCATTTACAAGCTAACAGCTTTGGCTGTGCTATTTAATATCATGACTTATAATTGTGAAAGCAAATTAATTCCATTTTGCGCTTAATGCAAGAAACTCACATTGTTATTGGATGAACTCTCTTATTTCTTGAAACTTATTGCACTTTCTACATGCTACTAATTATGTTTCATGATGTATTATGCAGGGGAACAACAAAGTTGGCTCTCGAGGGTGTAAACCGATGATTACAGACAGGAACTCCTTAGTGAACTATTTCCCCTTCTCAAATGATAAATTTCTCATCTCATTGTTACTTCTGTTGTCAAAAAGGTAACCAATGCTTAGAAGAAACAAATAAAAACAATTCAAATCTTTGTTACCATCTCTTCAATTTTTCATTGCTTATACTTGGAGATGATCTCTCCATCACAGGAACGAAGACACATGCGACAATAAACCTATTTCTTTATAAGAAAACTTTGTTTGGTTGCCGAAGTTTTGTTTTCTCATGTACTAAATTCATTGTTGTCGCCATTTGTTTGCAAGTGCAACTGTTCTTCATATTACTTGTTTTTACATGAGGATGTCGCTACCATGCTTTTAGGTTTTTTTCAGCTGATAAGACGCAGGTGAATTTTTTTTCCGATTCTTTGGTTAGCTGAGAAAATTCTTGTTTGATTAAAATAGACTTATGAATGTTTCATTCAGATCTTATGATTTTATAAAGGTTGGCTTTATGCATGATTCTTTCGTTCAATTCTTTTGTGAAAGTTCTTTTTATGATGATTTTGCCTTGATCACTTGAAAAACTGTATTTTATATATATAAGGTTTGGTATATGGGACTTTCATTGCGTGGGTTCAAAACACGTTAATTGCAGTAGTGCCAAATGTCCGCAGTTATGGAGCGGGTTTGCGGTTTGATTTTTGTAGAGTGGATTGAGGGTGCCAAAAAAAAAAAAGAAAAGGGCAAAGAGCGGTACTAAATTTATGTAAATTTCAATCTAATTACTCAAGGGTACATAAGTAAATGGCCACATATCGGTTCTGGTTCTACCAGGAGTATGTATACTTATATATTTTATACGTGCAAATGTTTTTATTTTATTCAAAATAAATATTAGTCTTTGTAGGATTCGAAATCTATGTGGATCTTTATTATCAACGGATATCACATAAATATATAAATTTCTCTAAGATAATTAACCCAATTATAAGGGCTACATTCAAATTACCCACTTCTACAAGGGTGCATGTCCAAAATTCCCTCTAATAATTAAAATATATAACAAATTAATCCTGTAAAAAAATTAAGAAATTTTAAACCCATTTCCCCTTCTCTCTTCCTCACTAAGAAATAAATTCTCCACACATACAAAAAAACACTAAACATAATTTTTAAAAATTTATATTAAATATAAATTTTACAGGGCATATATTTCCCATCAGAAAAATTCCTCACTTTTATAAGGACACGTATGCAAACTTCCCTCTAATTATATACATATATATATATATATATCTAGTCATTAAATAATTAAATAAATAAATACATAAATAAATAAAGCCAAATCTCGTTTCCCTTCTATCTCTCTCTATATAACTCGACTTTTGGACCACCCCTTTAAAACCCCAACCACGCCCCTTCCTTAGAAACTTTTTCCTCTCCTTCTCGTCCTCTTCCCCCAATTCCCCAAATCGAACACCCTCGCCAAATCCCTAGCTTTCTCTTTCTCCTTCGATCCCTCGGCAATTCGCTCCGAGTGACCCCGATTCGGATCCCTCGGAGCAAACCCTACTTCGTTGATCCAGATCCTTCCCTCGTTCACCTTCAATTCCTTTGATTTTTCTCTCTTTCTCGAAATTTTAGTATCGTCGGATCTCATCCATGGGCGTTACCAGGGCTTGCCGCGGTGGGGCGTGGCATACTTCGTCATCGGCCTCCCCTTCTATCTCCTCGTCGCCGGCGAAGCCCCCGGCCGAGACCGCTTCGACGTCGCTGACCGAGACGGTGAATGGCTCGCACCAGTTCAAGATAACTGGGTACTCGTTGTCGAAGGGGACGGGGATCGGGAAGTACATGGCTTCTGATACTTTCACGGTGGGTGGGTATTCGTGGGCGATATACTTCTATCCGGATGGGAAGAGCGCGGAGGATAACGCTGCGTATGTGAGCCTTTTCATTGCGTTGGCCAGCGATGGGAGCGATGTGAGGGCGCTGTTCGAGTTGGCGTTGCTGGATCAGAGTGGGAAGGAGAGGCATAAGGTGCACACGCATTTTGGGAGGAATTTGGAGGGAGGCCCCTATACGCTCAAGTACCGCGGTAGCATGTGGTGAGTTGGGGAGCGGATGAATTATCTTTATGTTTGTGTTTATTTGTTTTGTTTCTTTAGTTCCTTTTTTTCCCTTGACGTTTGTTTTATGGTCCTTCTTATGCTCTTGATTGTGTTTGGATGATGTTTTTGGCTGTCTGATGCTCATTGTGTGAGCGTTTTTTCCCTTCTTTTTAAGCATGTTTAGATTTTTATTTTCAGGATTTTGGATTTTTAAATGTTGTTTCATGATAAAGAAGATATCTTTATTTGCGAGACTTTGCCAATGAACAATGTTTTGATAGTTAAATATTGAAGATGAATACTTTGATGGTGAAGGCCATACATTGAGATTTTTTTTGTGTGTGTAGTGTTCAACTTTCTGAAGTTGAGTTTGTTTCTCAAGAAAGATTATTGTTTTGCATTATGCGAAGGTAATTTTTTTTCTGGCTGCTTTTTTGGAAACTTGTTTTTGCTGGTTGTGACTTTTAGGTGGTCATACAATGTTGATCAGATCTATGTGTAACCAATCATTTATTATCATAGCACTGTCATTACTTTTCAGTTATCCACTATTAGTCTATGAATTTAACATAGGTTTTGTCATCGATCTTCTATAGACCATAATTGCACTCTTAGTTTGGCATAATTGTTCATATTCAGTGCTATGAAGCTATTGTTGCCTTTTGTTGTTCTCAATGATAATTTGAGATCTTAGTCTCATTTCTTCTATATCAGTTGTGAAAGAGATTCATTGTTTGTGGTTGATAGGAAATCAGTTATGTGTGAACTTTTTTAAATGACTTGTTGACCTTCACTGTTGGCTTGTATTTCTAATGCATTGATCACTAAATGAGGAAAACGAATGAATGTAATTAGATGAAATAATTGAAAACAAATAAATGAAGTTTGTTGAAAAACTGAGGATATTCAATTTTTCTCGGCAACTTTTTTAAACTATGGAGAATTTTGCACATAAATGATGATTTCAGAAAGTTATGTGAACATCAAAATGCTTGGGAGCTTTCTTAAATCTGGGATGCTTAAGTAACTAATATGAGATAAGAGAAAGCATTGTTAGTCTAGAAGGTACCAATGGCTATTATTTAATGTTACAGTTAGTGCTGGTTTATTTTGCATTGTAACTTTTTCCGTTGCAAAGTAGGAACACTAAAGCTTTAAACTCTATTAAACTTATGAAGAAAAACATGGCATTGATCATCCAGCTTTGGGTTTCGTCTTGTGTATGAAGCTAGCATGAATTACCAATGGAATTTACTTGCTTTTATTTTATCAGTCCAGATTTTGTCATCAAATTAGATTTTATTTTCCACCTTACATCCTGCCAGTTGGTAGTCTTCAGATGGTTTGGCTTACACAAGCATGTTTTGTAGGTTATTATTCAAAGTCTTCTTTTTATGGTTATGCATCCACTTGAATGTGAACTGCTCATATGATACCTGTTTGATGCAACAAATGTTTGTTTGTAGTGGTCAATATCTGAAACTAGCATTTGAGATCATTTTTAAGACCTTAGTTATCATTGATTACCAAGTTTATAAATAAAATTTTTAACTAATGACCAGATTTTATTCCTCTCTGTCTGCATGATCTTGCATTTTAAGTTTATATTTTATTATGTATTTTGTTAAAGCAGCAAAATGTTCAGATGGTGGTTTACAAAGCCTTTTACATTTAATCTTAAAAAATGCAGGGGTTATAAGCGGTTTTTCAAAAGAACTGCTTTAGAAGCATCAGATTATCTTAAAGATGATTGCCTCTCAGTTAAATGTACTGTTGGTGTTGTCAAATCACATACAGAAGGACCTAAGATTTTTAACATATCAGTACCACCATCTAATATAGCGGAGCATTTTGGGAAGCTCTTGGAAATTGGAGATGGAGCTGATGTAAGTTTTGAGGTTGATGGGGAAACTTTTCATGCCCACAAATTGGTACTTGCAGCCCGATCACCTGTTTTTAGGGCACAACTTTTTGGTCCAATGAAGGATCGCAACATGCAGTGCATAAAAGTGGAAGATATGGAAGCTCCAGTTTTCAAGGTTGGCTAATTTTTAGCATCTCTGTACATTTGAATTTATCCTGTGTCAAGCTTTGCTAATTCTTGGGATTGCTTTCTTAAATTCTTGCTTTGTTTCTTTTATTAATATCTTTTTATAGTTACCTTCCATCTGAGGTCATTTATGCAAATGCATTCTTTTCTGAACTGGTGGTCTATATGTTTATTGGCACAAGATGCTTAATGATAACCTTCATTCGCCATTTCTTTTGGAGTTCTTTTTTTACTTAAATTAAGATGCTAATGATGACCTCTCTATATTTTGTTTTCACTTGATACAATTGATTTAATGAAACCTCTGGTATTAAGAATACCAAGATGAATCTGAGAATTCTTTCCAGGCTTCTACTCAATAGTAAAGGCCTGAAAGTGAGAGGCACATTCCCTTCTCTGGGTGTGCACTTGGGAACTTGGGCATTCACAGTGAGCTAATCTTAATTTGGAGTACTATCTGAGTAAGGAAATGAGTTTATTTTGTGGTCCCAAAATGTTATTTTTGTGTTTAGAGATCGCAACTTATGTCAATAATTTATGTTGCATCATACATAATGTTTTTTTATACAACGCATGATCGACTCCTATGCTTACAATCTTCTGCTTTTGCTTTGGCCTGTTCATTGTTGTCAGTTAATTATTTCTTATGTAATTCTTAATTCTTAAAGATTATTAGTACTTTTTGTATTATTTCTACCTAAGTATTCTTTCTGCACTATCATGATGGTACTATACTATGCTTATCATTCAGCGGAGGGAGTGTGAATTTCTTCTGCTCCATAGAAGTTAATGGATGATATTTTCTGGTCTCTTTAGGCATAGAAGAGCTGAATTGTGAAGAGATGTAGGATCTTCGTGTTGATGTTAAGAAAAAACTTAACATATGTTTTCGTAAATGAAGTGCAAAATTACTATCTTGCATGTATCCATTGTTCTTGTAGTCTGAGTCTGTTTCATCCAATTTTTGGTTAATGATGTCTCCTACTCTAATAAATTGCAGGCTTTACTCCATTTCATATACTGGGATCACCTACCTGACATGGAAGAACTTACTGGTCTGAATGCGAAGTGGGCTTCTACTTTGATGGCACAACATTTGCTTGCTGCGGCTGATCGATATGCATTGGATCGTCTTAGGCTACTATGTGAGGTGAAGCTTTGTGAGGATGTCGCCATCAACACAGTAGCAACCACTTTGGCTTTGGCGGAGCAGCACCACTGTAACCAGCTGAAGACTGTTTGTCTCAAATTTGTTGCATTGCCTGAAAATCTCAGAGGTATCCCATTTTAACCTTAATTTTGTTTTCTTAGGTACACTTGAATACAACCATAGTACACCTCAATTCACAACTCTGTAAAGTTCTAAGCATAGGAGACTTGGTACACCTCTGCTTCATTAACTGGTACTAGAGAACAATTTTGTTTGTTAGAGCATATGACAAAAACTGCATTTCCAACTTAGTCAGTGCTATATTTAAGGTCAGATTTGTATTGTATGCTGCATAAAATTAGACAATATTGTTTCTAGGGTTGAGAATGAACCAAAGCATATGTTAAAAGCTTGGAGACTTGGTTTGTTTATTATTCTAAACAAGTAATCCTGAGCCTAATTTCCAATCTTGTCAGATAAATAAGCCAAGCTTGAAGACCTCTAAGTGCTGCTTGTTAAGGCTTGTGAACACTTTTAGCGTATTCGTTCTGTAGCAATTTAAATATTAGCACGTTTACTGCAGTTATGTTATTGTAGCAACTTGATGAGCTCGAGTGTGACAAATGAAGCTCAAAGTAGGCTGGGCTTGGGCTAGGGAAGCTCGTCTTGGCTCAATTACAGCCCTAATTGTTTCTCATTCTTTATCTACCTGTTGTTCTAAGTAATCTTGGTAATCATCTTATGTTATGCTTGCTTATCAGACTGATTTTACTTCCTTCCAATTCAAATATTGAAGTGTTGCAAACCACCCAAGGAGTAGTTTTGGTTTAAGTTAAAACAGTTGCAACATTCTCAACTTTTAGGGGCTGTTTGGTTGGGAGGATTGGAGTGGGAATGATTGCTTACATTGGGTAATCCCTTGTTTGGGTGTGGAGTAATGGGATTGAGGGAGTAATGAAGAAGGGTTGATGAGGGATTGGAGAAGGAGTGCCATTGATCCAATATTTGGGGGGATTGTGAATCCTGACCATTAAAAAGACCATTATGCCCTTGTTCTCAATTTGTTCTCATTCTTTTGAACCATGTTTATTTTTAGTGTAAGAAAATATTTAATTCTTAGTTTTTTTTTATAAGAAAATATTTACATATTTTACAAAGTCAATTATGCAAGTAGTAATTTATTCCTGTAAATATATATTTTTGGAATATAATTAGTTTCGCAAATTAATTTATAATTACGACGAGAAAAATGGATATTAAGCCCCTGTTAATTAATTATGTTAATAAAAATTTTTAAATTTTGTGATATATTAAAGTTTAATATTTATGTGTAGCAATTAATTTATGGTAATAATTAATACTTAATTAGTTAATATTAAATGTTTCAATTAGTAAACCCATTATTATATATACTAATATATAACAATATTTATTAAAAAAAAGGGCATAATAGTCATTTTAGCATATCCACTTCTTTTCACTTTTCCCATTCCCAATAAACTACCTCCCCAATCCTTCCAACCAAACATAGTTTTCATTCCCATTACTTTTCCAATCCCCCTCATTATTATTACCCTCCCACTCCTCTCCTTTCCATTCCTCCTAACCAAACAGCCCCTTAGTGTTCTTCACTGTAAGGTTTGATGCAAGTGAAGAGATTAATTTGCAGGAGCTGAACTTTTGTTAAGTTAAATGAATTGCTTACACAATTGGCTCTTGAGTCCTATGATGGATAATGATTTTTTTGTTTTCTTGTAAGATGGCTTCTGTAAATAAAGGATTGATATCTGCTTTGCATAGTCTTAAAAACTTTAGAATCTTGCTGTTAAAAAATCACAATTGTTTAAAGCAGGTTCAACACGTGCATTTTTTTTAAATTGATTCCCATAATCTGAAGGACTATATATCCAGAATTGCATGCCCAACAATTTATATGTGACTGTCATAAGCTTGAAGTGATTGATTTTTCTTTTCCTTCTGCAGCTGTGATGCAAACGGAAGGTTTCGAATACCTGAAACTCAGTTGTCCCTCGATCATACACGAACTCTTGCAGTATGTAGCCAGGGTGAGAGAACACTCAGCCATTTGTTGCAGCCACAGCAACGAAGCCCTAGATGGGAGTGACGCCAACGGAAGACGTGTCAAACCACGGATATAGCAAATCAAAAATCTAATCATGGATTTGTTTGGATTAATCTTTGAAATTTCTTCTTCTATATGTAAAGTTAGTGTTCTTGTTTTGGGCTTCCTCCTGTTGTCTAATATCAAGGCCTCTGTTTCCTCCTTTATAGTTGTTGATTTCGTGAGAACCCTCGGTGACAATTCTGTATGTTTTCTGTTATTCTTTTCGGTTTCTAGGACAGGTGAAAACGTCATGGATGTTCTGCTATCTCTGCTTTCTCCGCCTTTTTTTTTTTTTTTCTTGTGTGTCTGTATTGCTTGTTTGCTTTTAACTACTAACCTATGAATTGAAAGCAGCTGCCTTTTTCGGTTCTCTTTGACAGGGCTGTAAATTAGGGATATTATATCATGCAGGCAAGATGTTCTGACTCTATACAGAACATGCATTGATGATTGAGCTTGGCTTTAGTTGGCGAAATACGCTAGAGCGCGGCTGGAAAAATTTTTGTTTATAATGAAAACGGTATGAGCTTGAGTTTATCTTGTTAAAAATATTAAAGATCGAGCTCCTAAATTAGCATGTTAGCAGGGTTGTGCTCAGCTTGATTAACTATTCGAGCTGCGAGGTTCAAGCTTGAAAGGCAGGTTTGAGCTCCTTGTGAATAGCTTGGTTCGTGTGTCGCCCTATATAACAATTATTAACTCTGCTAGGAATTAAGAAATAAAAGCCTGAAAAATAAATTGGAATGTGTGCTTGCATATATTTGATTTAAAAAAAAAAAACTATGGCAGATAAATGCATGCATTAATCTAATCCTAGTTTTGATCAAAGCAATAAGCGGCCCTTTCCAACATTGGCATACCACAATGAAAGATTGTCTTTTTACAACACCAATATTTTTTAATTATATGCATATAAGTAGGAAAAATTGCTACCTTGTGATCTGTTTTTTTATAAATTTGGAGCATGTAGTTTGAGTTTTGACACTTTAGTACTATGTGATTTACGGTTTGTTTGGATGCATATAGGAAATGTATTCCATAAGATTTGAATATGATTTCTATGAAATTTACTACAAAAAAAAATTCTTACGGAATGGTGTTCGGATATACACATGAAATTACTATAAAGTATGTGGAATTTACTTCGATTGTAATGCTCTTTCCCTTCTTCAATCACCCCAAATGCCCAGTCCGAAAGACAAAGGAAAAAAAAAATTAAGGCCCCACCTCTTTATAAAATTACTATGATTCTATAGTAATTTTATACTATAAAAAGAATGTTTAAACAACCCATATTATAAATTCATACATAATATTAAATTCTATAGAAATTACCATCATTTCTATGGAATTTAGTGGTACCCAAACATACCTTTAATCTGTTTACAAAGATAAACCCGTAACTCTATTAATTCTCACTTAAAATTTATTTTTTATCTTTATTTGCATTACTAAAACATATATTATTTAATACTATGCAAATTTATTTATATAGTATTTAATAATATATATTTAGTAATATAAATAAAGGTATAAAAGTAAATTTTAAATAAAAATTAACGGAGTTAGGGTTTTGACATTTTTTTTTGCAAACAAGTTAGGCTAGAAGATACTAAAGTATCAAAACTTAAATCATAAATCTTGAATTGATTAAAAAAATAAACTACGTGATAGTTTTTTAAAATTTAAAGTGACTGAAAATTGTGTCACAATGTAAAAATGTTCCAAAGATAAATCTCATCAAACACATGATTGGATAAATAGGCATTTGAATTCAACATTGACCAAAAATTTAAAATTGTAATGAAAACTTCATCAAAATATTTAAAGACCCACCATTGTTTGGAATTAGGCCAACTTTAGGGCATTATTTGACAATAAACTTCCCATTATAATTGAATTTTTATTTTCTCTCCCCTCATCCCATTTGTACCATGCTACCAACCATACCAACCATTGAATTAAAAAAAAAAAAATATTAAAATAATAAAATAAATAAATTAACAACCATTCATTGGATTGGAAGGCGCTAGAACAAATTGATCACATAAAAAAAGAACCTTTTAAAGGGAAATAATAATAAAAAAAAAAATCTCTAAAGAAAAGTCCAAAATTCCAACTTTGTTATCATCTCAACATCTCAAGCACTGGAAACTGAGATTCCAAACCCTAGCCTTGCATCAAGCCACCACCACCACAAACCCCTCTCTCATCGCCATAGATTTCCTTCTATTGCTCCTCAGCCTCTCCTTCCCCTTTCTCATCTCTCTATTTGACGCCGGGGATTGTCTCTAATCCTCAATCTATTGTGGTTTTTGCAAGGCTGCAACCCATTTCTTCAGTTGGGTCATGGTGGAGTTTTCTCTCATGGCGTCTGCCGCCTTCTCTCCTGGGATGTTTCATCAGGAGCAGGGCCTTCTTTGCAGGGTTGTTCCCAAGGTGAGAATTTTGACTCTTGGTTGCTTCGTTGGATTTTTTTTTTATTCTAATCATGTTCGAATTCCTAAATTCCTAAATCATGAATTGTTGTTGCCTTTTTTTTTTAACTTGTTTTAAGATTTGTTCTTTTTTCTTTGATTTTTCTTGTTTTTTATTAGAATATCTCCGGTTTGAATGTTTGGTTCTAATAGCAGGACTATGTGCGTCAATTTATATTATTATCATTATTATTATTGGATTGTTGGGATTTCCTATGGGGAAACCAGTTTTTAGATGGCTTACATTTTCACCAGGAAATTAAAAAAAAAGAAAAATTAAATCTTTAACGTAAGGTTTTGTTTCAAGGAAGCGGTAAAACAAGAGCAGTAGGAACAATTGCAGTAAAAAACCTTTGTGTTGTTTTGGTTCATTTGATTCTTTTCTAGGGTGCTGTGAGCCGAAATCCTGAATGTGTTGGTGGATGTGTGATTGAAAGTTTGTTTTTGGCTTAACTTAATAAGATTTGTTCTTTGCTTGCTTTTCCTAGTGACAGTGTTTTCTTAGAGCATCTGCTGGTTGATTGTTTGCTTTTGGACCTGTGGTGGCTTGATTATTTTGCATCAGTTTGTTATTATTGAATTGTCGCATCTTATTATTGTTTTTGGTGTGATCTTTTGTGTATGCCTTACATATAAACCAGGAAAAGGACCTGAAGTTGAATTGAGTTTTGCTTTATATGGATGCAACTTTTAACCCTGTGGCTGTTTTGTTTCATAATATTATGTTATAACATGTTCCAGTCTAAATCATTAATATGCAGGTGAGGGTGTAATCCAAATTTTTTTTTCCTCGAAAGGATTTGTTCTCCTTTCTTTTTGTGAATAATGAAAGATTGTCCTTATAACATCTGCAAGCTGAAATTTAGTAGTTTGATCAGTTGCATCAATATATACAACCGGGTATCTGGAGCTCATATGCATCATATTCACCAACAAGAAAAACTAAATGATGGAATACCAAATCTGATGAAACTATCAATACATGTAACTGTTAACCTAGTGTTAGATTTCTATGCTTTTACTTTTATCACCAAAATTTGTGTGGTGGAATAGTTTGCTTACCATGAGGAGTTCCAGCTTTTGTTGCATGGCCTCTGTTGGTTTGCTTTAATTGTTCACCTTCATTAAGCATTTTTGATTATACTATACCAGTGTTAATTCATTGTGCATAATGATGTCTCAAAGTTTTGTGAGTTCCTTATTATTGTTCTGATAAAAATGAATTGTATATTGAACCATATGCCTGTTTCTGATGGGGATATCTTTCAGAGTCTTCAAAAGATTTCTGTGGCTCTATAAAAATATTAAAAGATTAAAACGAAAAAGGTATAAGCCTCTGATACAAGTGTTGCATGTGTTAGGCAACATAAAGGAAAAGAGTGATGAAACTCTCAATGTTGCTGGTTTATGCAGGGGAAAACACCTAAATAGTGAATGCAGAATTTATGTATTAGAAGGTGAATTCTTTTTAATCAGTTTTTGGATGAAGTAATATTTACTAGTTTTAAATCATTCTTTTTAATCATCCACCCATGATGTATGCGGCTATGTAGAGTTTCATCTTTTTCATCTGCTTCTAGATAGCATCTTCCTTTATTCTTTGCTCTGGGGTTCAACTGAAATCAGGGACTTCTGGAGAAGTTAAATATGAGAGCTTGGTCATCATGGAAGTATTGCCTTTTCTTAGCCTTTCTGGCCTGGCAGAATATATATTTTGTTAAACTTTGTACTATTTAAAAGAGCATTGTAGTCCATTATCCTGCCAAATCTTGATACAGCAATTATTGTCGATGGTGCAGGACTGTCGAGCTCAATTACCTGGGTTTGACAAAAGAGAGGAGCTGCTGAGATCTTGTTCTCTGCAGTTGAATGGAATCCATCCAGAGGATCAATGGAAATCATTTGGCCAATCACTGGAGTATGATCACCTATCCCGGCCATCTTCAGCATCTAACAAATCTGTGCTTATTGATGTTCAAGGTCTCCACATTTTTAAGACATTATCCATCTGTGATTTATAATTCTTCTTAGCTCATGCCATTGTATACTTAGTTAAGTGTTAATGATTCTCTTGTTAATTTTCATTTCAATATTTTTGTTTGGTCTGAATAAGGAAGAATAAACATAATAGAAAACTTGTTCGATTGATTTTATTTAAGAAATCATACATTGTCTCTTCCACTATGACTGGTTTTTATTTTGATATAAATATTTTAATTGGAAACAGATTCTCGCCCAGATTCGATACTTTTCAGCTTTGGGATTGCAGAACAGTGCACTAGGCGTGAGAAAATCTTGCAGTTTCTTATGTCTGGATCCAATGTTGTAGAAGGAGAAGGCCTGAATATATCTTTATTATCTGAACTAATGGGTCTTCAAACTTTAGCAATCAGCATGTGCCCACAACCTTTAGCCCCAGGAGATGATTTCTTATTGTATGATTTCAGCCCAAATGGGTCCCAGGCTTTCATAACCCCAGAAAAGCAGCTATACTTCCCTGAGCTTTTATTGGATTTTGTTGGGGACATGTCCCGTAACTCAAAAATAATGGTGCACCCAGATGGTCGAGTCCTTTTCATGGGTACTGGGGCTGGAATGAAGGATCTACTTTCAATTGTTGCAGAGCTTTACCTGCCCAAAAATAGAACACATGGCACTAAGCAATCTATGCTAATACCATATTTTAGGAGGTGAGCATACTTACATTGTTTTGAATGTCATAAATTCTAGGTTTGAGCTATACAACTGTGTTTTCATTTTCTGTGCTAATAATTAATTTGCTTGTTGGGACTTTTGAATGTTAATTTTCTTATGATTTCTTGAAAAAGCCTCTGGCTACACTCATAGAGGATTTTCTAATTTGGTGCCAAATAGCTCTTTATGTAGCAACATGAACCCAAGCATAACTTCATGAGTACACTTGTTGAGAGGATTACATGGTGGTTGCTGTCCTATTGAAGTATAATTAAGAAAGAAACCACTTGTGCATGAAGTGGTTTGGTTCATTGCAAATTCAATATTATACTTATTGTTAAAGTGTGATCTGATACAATTCTTGGGCTCCTGGTGTCCTTCATTTGAATAGTGCATTATGTTACTTTCAAATTTATACCTTACTTTTTTGTAAATGTAAATAATTTGGCAACTGGCTATTGAAAGAGGTTTAAAGTGTACTGCTTCTCACTTGCTCAACTGTTGGATTTGAACGAGTCCTCTCTTGATGCTTGATCATGATAACTCAACTCTTCATATTTATATTTTTTTTCAAGATTTCTTGTGTTTTGGAAATCAAGAGAAGTGGTCTAGTTTGAAGATTTTTTTGGCCAAAATATTTATTGCTAATTTACTTCTTTTGTTGTATAGCAACGTACAAAATTTTCATATATGCCTTTATATAATTATTGAATTATATATTTTTTTCTCTTGTCTATAAGCCTTTTTTTATATTTAATACAGGACTATTTATTATCTATTTATTTTTTCCCAAGGAACTAGTGCTTTTTTCCTTATGCTAAGTCGTTAATATTTGCATTGTTTATTTGTGAATAGGTGGGGGAAGAATACAAAGACAAACAACCACAGTTTGCCGGCTCTACAAACTCATGATGTTACTCCGCAGAAAAGGTGTGCTTTGTGTTATTTTTCTTGATATCTGGAATTAGTTTATATTTTCTTCTTAAAAATATAGCCAGTGTCTCCGTGCATGGTATTTGAACTACTGATTGACCTTCTGGCTAAGGAAGATTTATCTGTTGAACTGTCAAATTGGGAGACCGCTTTATTAGTAGTTATTTCACTCAGAAACTAGGTTGGACAACTTTTTTCTGATAAACTTCCAAACCTTGATACCAAATTCAAATTCAATGTGCCAGCCTGTTTTACAATAGGGTTCATTTGACTAGGTTTCTCGTAAAAGAGCTTCCCACTCTAAGAGATGTGATTTTAATAAATGACAGAAATGAGAAGTGCGTGATTTAATACATGGCAAAACTAAATGATGACTTGATATGCCCATAGTCTGACACTTGTGTAGATTACCTTTATCATCTGTCCTTCGTGTCTATAGCACACCATATCTATCAATTACCACCCGATGATTATCTGCATGATTGTGGTTAGACAATTGTCTTACAAACTTATACATGAACCCGAAACTATCTTCAAGTACAAAAACTGCCTGTTATAAGTAAGAGCACTCTTGGATTGATTTTATTTAGAGAGGAAGAATACTATGAGCATTTCCACTTACCTTGTAGTTGGATGTCTAACAAAAGTTAAATCTCATGAGAGCAAAGACGGTGAAGAGTGCACATCATGATTAATGAAATTATTAAAAAATTGATCTAGTATAAAGCATCTTGCATAAGCCAGCTGATCAACATTGTAGTATGCACTCACTGACTCAAGATATGGTATGACTTAAGCTGTTTGGATTTATCATAGCATATGTTGCTTGTGATTTTCCTTGCTAATGAGGCTTTACACATAAGGCATAAATCATGGGTTTCAGATCACAATGGCTTGGCTGGCGTGTTCTGGTTATTGATAATCAGAGAGATCGACCAACACCATTGTTTTTCTGAAACATACATGAACTATGTCATCAGCTCATATGGGTATTTAGTAATTACCACTTGTACGAGTTTATCCAAAGTTGGCTGGTTTTTGTGTCTTTAGGGTTTTAATAAAATTTAAATTTCTAATTTACAACTATGCCTTTATGTGAAAATCTTTTGAGTTATGCAAGGCTTTCATGGCATAAAACTTGCCTGCTTTTCAGGGCATCAATAATTTTTGCTCCAAGTCTCTGCATATACTGTGTGTATATATATATTAGCTTTTATATGAGCAACCTTTTTGATTGCTTGAAAATTATCACTTGAATTTTGATGGATAAAATTTTACTTTGTAAACATATCTTTCTAATATCTCCTTATGTACTTATCTTAATGCCATTGAGTTTTCAGTTACTTTTAGAATGAAAATTTTCCTTTCTGCCTCTCTGCAACAATCTTGTCTCTGTTTTTCAGTCCTAGAAAAATGTCAGCCAGCTCATGAGGCACACTGTATACTTAAAAATATCCTTTTGTACTGAAAGTTATTAATTATCATCTGTCACTTATTTGTGATGAAGCCCTGAAGCTGTCAAGCTGAAGCCGCTGCCAAGAAAGCAGAGAAGCAGAAAAGCAGGCAACGAGAGGAATGCCCATGGGAAGAATTATTTCCGTGCTTGTGAAAGCCTTCTGACTTTCATTGCAGACAAGAAAGGAAGCAAGACAGCGGTGCTTTCTCTGAAGAAATCAGGTCCGGAAATAACCCAATTCCTCACCCAATTGTCAGCCGGAATTGCAGGAACAGGTCTTGCTGTCCTTTTTTCTGTCATATACCAAGTGGCGAGCCAAAGAGTGCCTTTCTGTTTCACCAAAGTATTGAACACCGGGTTTGGTTTGGGTTTGGTCTGGCTCTCTTGGACTGTCAACAGACTAAGAGATACCATCAGCAATGTGAGCAAGAACTCTAGCAAGCTGAGCCTAACCGATGACGGCGCTGAAAAAGTGGAAGAGTGCATGAAAGAAATTTCCTTCAGAGCATTAGCAGTGATGGCTGTGGCCATTTTGAGGTTCGCGTGATACTCTGATCTTTTCCCCATTCTGCACACGAAACCTGACTGAGTTTTTGTCTGAGTTGATGATTGTAAGACAAAGGGTACAGAAAAGTTGGGGTGGTCAATGGAGAAGAGCCAAATGTAAGATAAGGATGCACTGTAATCAGAGATTTATTTACGTGTAAATCGATTTTGAGCTTCGTTAAGTTTATATTATGTTGTTTTTCACTATGTTGACCCGAGTTCGATGCATCTGAGATTTGCATGAGAAGCACTTTTCAGGGTAAGCCTCATAATTCTTTTGTTAAGGATTTAATTTGCACTGATGCCTGCAAAATGACTTACTATGTTAGCGAAAAATAGTAATCCTGGTGCAGGGCATATTAGAGTAACTAATTGCCCCGTCATTAAGTTTCTATAATATTTATATATTTGTAAGTCTGGGTACCTAATTGTGTCAGCTTAAATTTATATGTTGAATTGATTTGTCATGGGTTGCATTTAACATGATATCAGAAATTGGTTTGTTTGGTTCCTTGTATTATGTTAGAGGACTTATTAAAGTAATTAATAGTGCAAACATGAGACTTGCAAGAATTGGAAAACAAAAGTTTGGAAGACGATAAATAAGATCATGTGGAAGTTGATCTTAATTCATCACAAGGTTGAATTGTTGAATGAATTCAGTGATTTTGATTATTTAAATCAACTTAAAATGATTTAATTTAAACATCTGACACTAGCATCACTGCATAGTTTTAGAGACTCACCAAAAAGAGACAAAAAGCATTTCTTATTTATCTGATGATGTCATTGGCTCATTAGAGAAAGAAGAGCTTAAGCATAGTAGTCTTGAAGAGCAGTAAATAGATTCCATAAAAAGAGCATGCAGATTCTTGCTTGAATTAATTATTGCATTGAAGGAAAGGCATGTAGTTATTGAACTTATTAATGGGCAAAGATACTGGGTTTAATTGAATTGATTAGTCTAGATAAACCAAGTTTGTATAAAGCTGCCATTGCATGAATTTTCCTGCAGTTCTTGCCTTCAAACACAAAAAGTCTTCCAAGATGAGTTTCATTTACCTGTTATGATTTCCACTGCCTTTTATTGATTGAAAAATCCATGCAAAATGGAGTATCCGAATGCTTTCTCAGTAATCGAAGTTGATGATCAAGCTTCATCAGTTTTATCAGAAAAGGCAAGGACTAAGAGTATGAAGCAGTATGCATGGGTTATTCTCCTTAGAACTCACAAAATTTTTTCTTTCATTTTATTGACAATTCTTGAATTCTGGTGTTTACTTAAGAATGTCAAGAAACGAGTACTTTTTCCACCCAAAAAGAAGGATCAGAAAGACGAGGAAAGCTATTGATTTTCATCAGAGTGATTGCTTTGTTATCTTTTCTGCTATATATATTTGAAGCACTCACTCACTTGAATGCCGATGTTTTTCATCTTCTCCGCGAGGCCTATCAAGCTTGGCTTTATTTGAGAATAGATTATTTAGCTCCATCGATTATTGTACTCTCAAGATTTTGCACTGCCCTTTTCATCATTCAATCACTAGACCGTTTTGTTTTATGCCTTGGTTGTCTTTGGATCAAGTACAAGAAGTTGAAACCGAGTATGAATGAAGCAGTATTTGACACAGAGGATCCTTCAAATTTTCCCATGGTTCTTGTTCAAATCCCAATGTGCAACGAGAGAGAGGTACGTGAATTCAGAAAGAATTTTTCACTCATTTTTCTTGATTCTTTTTCATTCACAAGTTTTGTGACATACTAGGTGTATGCGCTATCGATTTCCAGTGCCTGCAAGTTAGATTGGCCGAGAGAATGTCTGTTGATTCAAGTCCTGGATGATTCGGACGAAGAGATGATACAACTTCTTGTTCAAAACGAAGTCTCATTGTGGAGACAGAAAGGTGTAAACATCATCTACATACATCGGTATCACCGAACTGGCTACAAGGCGGGAAATCTGAACTCTGCAATGAGTTATGATTATGTCAAGAACTACAAATTGATCGCCATATTTGATGCTGATTTTCAGCCAAATCCGGATTTCCTCAAATTGACAGTACCGCATTTCAAAGTATTATATCAATCTGCTCTGAAATTAAAACCTGTTTATGGCTTACGAGTGATTATTATTACGCTGTTTCTTGATGAATGATTGTAGGGAAATCCAGAACTTGGCCTTGTGCAGGCTAGATGGTCTTTTGTAAACAAAGATGAGAATCTTCTTACAAGGCTGCAGAATATCAATCTATCTTTCCATTTTGAGGTGGAGCAGCAGGTTAATGGTGTGTTCTTTAACTTCTTTGGATTCAATGGGACAGCCGGAGTCTGGAGGACTGAAGCCCTTGAGGATTCGGGAGGATGGCTGGAAAGAACTACGGTCGAGGACATGGATATTGCTGTTCGTGCACATTTGAAAGGATGGAAGTTCATTTTTCTGAACGATGTCAAGGTAAAACTACTTGCTGATATGTTTGGTTCGCATCTAATATGATAGCAGAGCTCTAAAATTTCTCTGAATAATCCAGGTCCTCTGTGAACTTCCCGAGTCATACGAAACATACAAGAAACAGCAGCACCGGTGGCACTCTGGTCCAATGCAGCTCTTCCGGTTATGTCTACCGAGTATAATAACTTCAAAGGTCACTACTTCTGAAACTCTCATATGTTAGAGTAACTAATAGTCCCACATTGGTTAATTTGGAATATAGATTTGAATATATAGACCGACTTTCTCCTCTTATCAGTTTAAGCTTTTAGGTTAGAATGTTTCGTTCGCATCTAACATAGTATTAGAGTTTGAAAACTATCGGTTTGAATATATAAGCCTAGTGTATTTTTTTTTCTTTTCTTTTTTTTTTTTTTTTTTTTTTGACTTCTAACACAAACTAATTATAAATTTCTATAATAATACTGCTGAGAAATATTGACTTGCACTGCAGATATCAATTTGGAAGAAATTCAATCTGATATTCCTGTTTTTCCTGCTGCGGAAATTGATACTGCCTTTCTACTCATTTACACTATTTTGCGTCATTCTCCCGCTGACAATGTTCATCCCGGAAGCCGAATTGCCAGTTTGTATTATCTGCTACATGCCGATCTTCATGTCACTCCTCAACATTCTTCCATCGCCGAAGTCCTTTCCGTTCATAATCCCGTACCTTCTTTTTGAGAACACAATCTCAGTGACCAAGTTCAGTGCAATGCTATCAGGATTGTTTCATGTCAGCAATGCTTACGAATGGGCTGTGACAAAAAGTCCGGGAGAAGGACTTCGGAGTTTCTAAACACATTTGAAGAGAGTGCTGACAATGAAAAGACGGTGAAAATGACGAAGTTGAATAGAATTCATAAAAAGGAGTTAGCATTGGCATTGCTGCTTCTTGCAGCATCTGCAAGAAGCTTGTTGTTGGCTCATGGTTTGCATTTCTATTTCCTGTTGTTCCAAGGCTTATCTTTCTTTGTTGTTGGATTAGACTTGATTGGGGAGCACTCAACAGTCTGAAAGATTACTGAATTTGGGGTTCCATGTTTTCACTCAAACTTTTCTTTTTATCTTGTTGGAGAGTGAACATTGGATTATATTTGGACGTTTTTAGCTAAATAAATTCCTTCTTCTTTAAAATTATTTGTCTCAATTAAGAAAAGATAGGAAAGAAAATGATAATGATGTAAGGCATTCCCTTTCTACTTATGATGGGTTTCACCAGTGGTGATAGATAGACACACAATCCAAATTAAAACAGGAAATCTGAGATTCTGAAGCATAAGTGCACCAAATGGATTGCTCACAACCTTATGCATGTGAGTGCCCAATGAATCGCTTACAAATATTTGGACCAATTTAGGGCAGATTCTGCATGGCTAGTGACCAACATTATACAAGTTGGAAAATTTTATACTAGAAAATTACTAAGGAGGAGTTATGTTGCCGCTGACATGGCTAGTGATGTGGCTAAGTGGGGCTGATGTGGTGTCCACTTCAACCGTGATGTGATGTGTCCACATAAGACCCTCTGTACTAGCTCAGTGTTGACATATCAGCACTGGTGGCCACATTAGTAGACCAAGATCAGTAGAGATGTCGATGAACCCCAGTCCCGACGGAGAACCCGATTCCCCATCCGTCGGGGCAGGGTTTGGAAACTTTTTCGGGGTTGGGGCCGGGGCCTTGGTCGAGGAATATCATCCTCATTCTGTCTCCTCCCGGCCCCGAAATATTAAATATTTAATTTAAATATATATATATATATATATATAATAAAACAAAAGCCCATTTATTTATTTATTTAATAAATTATTAATAATTAAATGAACATTAGTATAAAACACATTAATTTAATAATCAGGGCCAGAGAATCCCCGAACTTGAAAAAAATCCCTGCAGGGACGAGGACGGAAAAAAATTTCTCGTATTTCAGGTTCGGGGCCGGGGAATGGGAGTAGAAATTCGTGACCGGTGCCAAAGATTGTATCCCCCAATGAATCCCTGCGCCATTGATGTCCCTAAAGACTAGAATCTCTTAGATATCCTCCCGGAGATAATAAATTAATATCTAGTATCCAAAAATATACAAATTACAGTTTCAATACTTATTTTGAGAAATGACAATTATACGGTACCCACTCAATATTTTAACCCAAATTGTTATTAAACTTCAGTTTCCCTAAAAAAATCAATTAAACTTGATTGAAAATACTTCCATCTATTGCATGAAAGATACTCATCACATCCTCATATTTTGGGAGTTTTATTTGTTGGACTCTGCCATCATTAATCTTAATTTTTGAACAATAAACATACACCGCCATTTATAAAATATAACCACGTATGCCCTCAAACTATAAATTTTATAGATGTATATATGGAAATTGGGTATTTGTCTTTTTTAAGAGCCTAATGGTAAGCCTTTTAAGGAAAATATATAAATTTAGTATTATAAGAATTAGAAAAAATAGAAAATGGTAATGATAATTGCTAAACCAACCAAAAGTAAAGATTTTTTTTTTTTTAAAAAAAGTTATATTTACCTACAACCTATCTTCTCTTTTGCTCTGAATTTTCTCCCTTTTATTTCTATATTTTGATATGAAAATTTTAATTAGGAATTGTGGATAAAATTAATCTAATAATTTCATGCAAAAATATTTTAATACTATCTAACGACCACCATTGTGTAACACAGTAGATTGTCACATGACACTGAGTGTGCAAACGAAAAATTGAAACTCTGCGTTCATGTTATTATAGTAAGTGTTATTTACACACTATTCTTAAGACCAAATACTGTGTTAGAGGTGGATATGTTATGGAAAGAGTTATATTTCTCCTCTCCATAGTTGAATGATAAAAATATTTATTAGCTGCAGTGTGGCACCTGGCCAAACTAATAAATTTTTAAGAGATGATGAACCACTATAACCAATATATCTTTGTATATATCTGTTACTTAACAAACCCTTAAATGAGGAATGGGGCTGGAACCTATTGCCAAAAAAAAAAAAAAAACCCAACTTATTACTATCATGGAGTGTTTTTTTTTTATTGAAGTTTAGTACATGAGATCTAACATGGTAATGTGGGGGATATATGAAATTAAAAAAAAAAAAACCATAAAAAATGTATTTGAATCCAAGATTTTTTATATTTTAAAGTTTCAATTACCTTTGGCTTCAAATTAACTAAAAAACAAATATGGAAGAATAATTAATAACTTGACAGACATGCCATGTCCTTTAATGCAAGTAGGTCATTACTTGCAACTTACAACTTCTAAACTTCATAATCCATCTTTGGATTGGTTGTTTTATAGTTTAATCTTTATTATTATTACCTTCACATTCAAGCATTCAAAGATTTGAGTTTCTCATTTTTATAAATAAACCCTCGTGATATATTAATATTTTGTTTCTAGTCACCTTCGGTTGATATTGCTTTAATACCGCTCTTTATAATCTTTTTATTTATGTTGTAGATATATGTGAAACTAAAAACAATTCTTTCTTCTAAAAAGTGATCAGATACATACTTCAACCATCCAAACACAGGAAGTGGTCTCCGAAATTCAGTTTCCAGCTTGAACCAAACACACTGAAGTGGATAGTTTCAGCTGAACTGTTCACTTCCACCGAAATGCCACTTCCAGATTTCTATATTCACTTTCGAACCAAACGGCCGCTATATTTTTATAAATTACTTTTATTTAGTTATGGACTTAAATTGATAAACTTCAAAAGTAAATGAAAAGATATATTTGTTATTGATTCTTTCGAGTTTGACTTTACTTTTGTTCCCGAGAGAGATATGCATAAACAATATTCATTTATAATAGCATATATGCAAAATTAACTTTTATAATGGTATAATTTATTTTTCTTGGAATAAGCAAGCCAAAAAAAACCCTACAAATGCATTTCTTTATAAATTAACTCTTGGTTTCAAGTGTTAATAATATTTTAGTCTATTGGTTTTTTGTTCTTATTTTTTTTATTAAAGAGACATATTCCAATCTTCTCATGTGGTTGGGATGTTAATTTTTCATCTATGTAAATTTTTAATCAATATATTCACTTTATAAAAAAAAATATTAAAAAAATTTTAAGTACATCAAATCATTACATATATATATATATATATATATATATATATATATATATATATATATATATAGGCCTTGTTTGAATGAGCTTTTAAAAAGTTTTTAAGTTTTGATCTTAAAGTAAGTTAAGCTTTCTAAAAAATTTTGAATTCTTTCTAAGAAGCACCTATAGATTTATTGGATAATATAAATAAATTTATAAAATTTAAGAGTCAAATAAATATTGTTATATTTTACATATTAAAACAAATAATGGCGAAAAACATCAAAGTCAATTAAATTTTATTTTTATTTTTTTAGATAAAATAGATAAATTTTGTTAAAAGGCTTAAATAAATCGAGAGCTAATATCAAAATGCATCTATGTGTCTATGTCTTGAAGTTTAAACCAGTATTTTTATGATCACTTTATACTGAAAACATGATGCTAATAAATAAAGAGATTATTGACAATAACATCAACCATGCTATAAATAAATATAAATATATATTAATGGGTTGTTTGAAAAATTAAAAAACAAACCATTTTACCTTCCCCTTCTAAAATAAAATTAAAATTAAAATATTAAGGACTAAATGGCAAATAAAAGATTACTGGGTGGGGAGCTCTTCCGAATTATGCACATTGAAGAGTACTTTGAAAATAAAAAACCAAGCAGATCTCTTTTTTTGCTGAAAATAAATTTTTAGGGGCTTCTGAACAAATAAGATAGACTAGAGGGTGTGTCTGTAATTATGCGCAAAAATAAAGGGAACTTTTGAATAAATACATAAATGTTGAGGGGTTTTCTGAAAATAAAATCCAATTAACATCACTTGCTCGCTCGTTCGTAGTTCTCCGTTGCCTTTCATCACCGACTTGTTTCTCTGTTCTTCGCGTCGAAACCCTAATCGCCGGTCATGAACTTCTTTAAATCCGTCTTCTCCGATCCCGATCCCGGCCAAAATCCCACCGAAGATGAGCCCTCCGACAAGGCCTCGGATGGAGGCAGTGGTGCGTGGAGCTTCGATGGGCTTATCAAGACGATATCCACCAAATCCGAGTCCGTGATCCAGACCTATCGGCGAGATCTCGAAGAGTTCGGGTCCGGCCTCAAGAAGGAGACGGCGGCCCTCCGGGAAGCTGCTGCTCGCGCCGTCAAGGACCTCCCTGGATCCCTCGAGGCCGGCGCTTCCGTGGCGCAGGAGTCCCTCGAATCCGTTGGCCAGGCCATTGACGATCTAGGAAGCTCCGTCTTGCGCGGCACCTCCGAGATCATCTCTCACGGTAAGGAGGCTTTTCTCTCCAATGATGGGGACCCTTCCGATTCCTCATCGCAGGCAAACCCTTCTTCGAAGAGATACAGTAGATTTGAGGCGCAGGTGCTTGCGATCCAAGCGGATCCAGCGACGTTCACGGACGAGCCGGAGGATGGGGATGAGTTTCAGAAATGGAAGGAGGGTTTCAATTTGGAAGAGAAGGGGGAGGAGATCGAGGGTTTGCTGTATGAGAGTAGTCAATTGGAAGCGCTTGTTGAGAAGTTGGTTCCTAGTGATGTGGATTTCGGTACGTTTTGGACTAGATATTTTTATAGGGTTCATAAGCTCAAGCTTGCAGAGGATGCAAGGGCTAGTCTTGTGAAGAGAGTGATCTCAAGGGAGGAAGAAGAGGAGTTTTTGAGCTGGGAGGTTGATGATGATGATGATGATGGGAACGGGAAGGATATTCAAGTAGAAGATGGAGAAAAGAAGGACATTGTTGAAATAGAATTGGATCATGGAGAAGAAAAGAAAGAAATGGTGGAAAAAATAGAGCCCTCAGAGGAGAACGATCCTCTGCAAGTCTCTAAAGATGAGAATTTGGAAGTTGTGGACAATGCTGTATCAGTTAACGATGAAGTAAAGCCGGGGGATGATCAAGTGCCACCCATGGCCCCTGAAACTAGTCCGCAGGTGTCAAAGCAGCCATCTAAGCAAGAAGAAGTGGATCTTGAATGGGATGAGATCGAGGATCTTGGAGAGCATGATGATAAGAAGGTTAGTAGTTCTGGTGAGAATTCTGACAAGGTGGACCTGAGAAAGAGACTTAGTGTTGCTGAAGATGAAGATGATCTCAGTTGGGATATCGAAGATGACGATGATGATGGACCGGCCAAAGCTTGACTCTGTAGGTATATAAAATTTGGTTTATCAAATTTACTGCATTCTGTTTATTTATTGGAATTCTCTCACCTCAAGTTTGGGATTTCAGTTCAATAATGGTTGCATGTCATCTTGTCATTTGCGTTCATGTAAATACATGCTCTGTATATCTAGGTTTTCTTGAAGTGCAGGCAGTTCAATAATTCCATGATCTTGTCTTGCAAAGTACAAATGTTTAAACGGTTTAAACTGTCCTTAATAGCACACTTTCACAAGCGGTTTGTGCATTGTTAACTAGTTGTTCAATGCATTAGTCCATATCAGTTTATTGTGCCTGTTGCAAGTCTGGTAGTTATTCATTTGAACCGAGCTTCTATGGTCCTTTTCAATTATCTCAAGAATTTTGGAGTTATTTTATAATCACAAAATCATTTTTTTTTTTTATATGTATAGCAGGATGTTGTTATGTCTTAACCCTAAAAAAAATGTCAATTTGTAGTTGTCCTGAATTTGATTGCACTTGATTAAAATCAAGTTTTGCAACCTCTGCCTGTGTGAAGTCTATTTCAGGTTTAATTAGAATTTGGTAAAAAAAATACTTCCTCTGGTTAATTAAGGTGACTTCTTAAGCTTGGTGATGTCATGTGGAAAAGTAGCAGTAGCCATGTGTGTTTATGAGACCCCAAAAAACTAAAACTTTATTTCAGTTCAATATTGCCCTGAATCTCGAGAATTAATTTCTTCATGGGTATGGGTGTGTAGAAACCAACACACGATTTAAATTTGTGTAGGTGGGTTTACTGGAATTTTCCAATGATTGAAGATTGAAATTCTAGCTTCTTAGCCCTCTCAAATCCAGTAGTTATTTGTGAGGCTTATATCAAGGCCGATATAATTAAAAGAAACGTGTATCCAGCTTTATTGAAATGACTGTTGGATTCCATCGGTCTTATGTTCTCGGCTTCGCTTACAACATTTTGCTATCTATTAACAATCTTAATTGGAAGTTATATGCGTCAAGACTCGGTTATCATCATTTTTAGGACTATGTTGATAGCTGCGACTCAAATGTTAGACTCTTGTCATAAATTTTACTTGTATGCCTGTCCCCTTTCATAGAAATCCATACAGTCTTCCTAGTTTATCCCACTTGAATGCATTGCTAACAATCAGGCTGTTCTTGATTTGTTGTCTTTATATTAGCTGATTGTGTTCCAATTTGTATTCAATTTAAACAACCTTTTATATCTGCATAGATTCGTCGCCAATTTGGTGTTTCTTGCTTTTTAGGCCCTTGTCGGATCATTTGTTTACCCCCTATGTGACACTCTTCTCTGTAGTTAGGAGGCCTCTCACAGGAAAAGCAGAGAAGAGAGGAACTTTGTGTTTGTTGGTTTGATTGAAGAAACGTTCATGAACAAATGAAACCTTTTCCATTCATTATATTCTCTTTTTTTCCACATGCCTTTAATTCCTCTGCTGGTCCCAATTGCAAATTTCGAAGTTCATTATTTATTTAGTTATTTATTTATTATTACTACTACGACTATTGTTATTGTTGTTGTTATTATTATTTGTGGAGAAGGGGATTCGGTACGGATCAATGAATTTAATGTTAATGCTCATTTGGAAGGACTCGACTAATTTTGTCATACAAATATTTTGAGTGCAGACTTGCTCTCAAAGAAGTACAAATAAATAAATACAACTGCTAAGAGAAACCCAATTTTGAAATAATGCTGTGTCACGGGATTGGGTGATATCATAAATTTTACTAATAGATCAAGTTTTTAAAATAATTACAATTAGTTAATAATCCGAAAAAGTTCGGATTAATATAATTTGTCATGAATGAAAAATACATTTCAGCTATTAAAATAGTTATTTGAATCACTAATTAATAGTTCCTCTCTCAAAATAAATTCAAACAATTAAAATCTAATCCACTGGGTAAGGTTTGAACACTAAGTTGACAATTTTTTTTTTGTTTTAACACAAATTGTGACAAATGCCTCAATTTAAAAGATAAGTAGGTACGGAGTTGTACTAGTTTTGGTGGTTTAATGATAATTTATTCTGTCATGTAAATGTAACCTTGAATAGTTGGGGTGTTTCATTCATTCATGGTTGTATACAACAAAAAAAAAAGTACCTCATTAATTTGCTTGTATGCTTCATAATAATCACATTCATCTATATTTACATAAGACAATAATGTACAGGAGGCCTACGTGAGAGATGAGGTGCCCAACAGTAAGGTATGGGTCTGATGATGTGTCAATAATATGATTTATCTATTTGGAAAGACATGTGTAACAGAACATAATCTCAATAACTGCGGTAACTTAACGAACGAACACAAGATTTTCACTTCTGACCAGCCAAATGCCAAATGCACATGAAACCCTTAGAAAATGAGCAAATACCAAAATAAAAAAAAGAAGAAGCGCACACAGAGCCATATCCAGAGATTACCAAGTATAATAACACAAGCACTTCATATCACTTCTAAAAAACAAATTCGTTTCTGTTTTTCTTTTTGAGCACTCAAGAAAGCAAGCGAATTTTCCGAGTATTTTTCTTTTCTTCTAATAGTATAGACGTCACTAATCCCAAAAAACAAGACCAAAACCAAAGATCAAGTGAGCGAACACCAGAAGGATAAATTGCCAAATAATAATAATAACAATAATAATAATAATAATAATAATAATAATAATATAAATATTAATAAACTCACACCATGATAGTTGGCAAATAAGGAAGCCGCCTCTTCTGAATTCTAGGTGGAAGATGCCTAACAAACTTCTTTGGTCCAGGACCACTCCATGGCAAGAAAACCCCAGTTCCATTACTCACCGCAAGTCTATTGATTCCATTTGGTGTCTTGGGAGGTTCAAGCATGATCACTGGTGCCCATGTGGCAATTGAACCACCAATATTAGAACCATATCCAGCACTTCCATGTTGAATTACTTCGTTAACAAGAGAACTATCTGAACATGTTTGGTTGTTGGGAGGCTTAACTTTGATGAATGTTATGCAGACTCTTTTGTTTGAGGATGGACATACAACATGCCTTGCCATGTCTGCACTGTTCCCACGCATCACCAGGAGTGACCTGCAAATCAATCTCATTTGCATCAAAGTTTCATTGCAATCACAAACAAGCATTTACAATGGCGTAGTGGAGTTTAGATTAGTAATAATTAATATCAAAGCCATTTGCAAAGAACATAGCACAGTGTTAGAACTTAGAAGTGATTTTGGTTCCTGCCTACCTAAACGAATACTAAAAGTAGAGCAAGTCTTGGTACTTTTACTTCTTTTCCGTTTTTTTGAATGGTTTTAATATGTATAATTAGATCACAACAATCTATTAGAGTTTACAGGTTATAATAGTTTTTACATCAAAACCATCTTAAAAAAACTTATACTTTATTAAATATGTATGTTGCAATTCGCTAATTTTAAAGTAACCATTGTATGATAGGATAGTTCTCTTGTGATCTATTTTGTTCAAACAAACAAAAGTTCTTAACATGTCAAACAAAATACATACCCTTGTGGCACTGGAAGAGTGAAAGAACCTTTATAGTTTCCTTGCGGATCACTGGTAAGCACTCTTCCAAAAGCCATTGTAGTATCAGAGAGCAAGAGAGTAGAGATGGGATTATCCAAGTGTGGTGGTTTGTAGTATGGCTGTGAGTATTCATCCTGCATATGCAACATAACTAATTCAGTAATGTTGTTTCTGTTTTCTGTATCGAGATCAAGAGCAGCAGCATGATAGAAGATGTACCTCATCAAAGAAGTTGATGATGCAACTTGTTGGTTTTTTGCTTCCAGGTAACAAACGCCATTGAACTAGTTGATCGATAACAGTTTGCAGGACTTGTGGAATCGGTTCCATATTGTCTACATAAACAATGTAGAGATTTTTAAGCAAAAAAGCGTAAATGAAATAGATTTAAAGCACTATCCGTATGTGAGAAAAACTTTTTCTTGAATAGTTCAACTGATCAGTCAACTAAATTTTAATCCATGAATTTCAGAAACTTATTTTCTAGTTCCGACCATGACCTTGGATGATGAAAGAAATAACAGTTAAGGAAGGCTAATAAACAATCTCATGTGGTTGGAAAGTTTTACAAGAATTAGTTTTATCAAAGAGAAACTTTAACACGTTGTGAGCTTCAAGATAGATCTGCAAGAAAACTATGAGAAATTGATGGCAAGTGAAGACTTAGACTTGAGAGAATCAAGAAGTTACTTGCTGCCTCCTCTTTGGTTGGCTGAAACAAGGGAACACCAAGCTGAATGATTTCTCTCTTGTTCCCTTTCATTTGTTTGTTGAAGGAAATGAAAGTTTCACCTGAATAAAAGACATGGAAAGTGAGTTCAACCATAAATCATTACTTCAAAGGAAATAGTAAAATGCTGAGAGTACAGAATGCTATCCCCATATAAGTCACTGTACCTCTATTACTCTAGATTAGTAGTGCAATATTATTATCGGAATGGCTAATAGCGTTAACTTGATTAACTAAGTAAAATTTAGATTTAAATATATCAGCATGGGCTCTTTTAATATCAGTTTAAACTTTAATATGGTGAAGAAACAAGTTCTAAATCCATTTTTCACTCTTTCTTGCCACTTTGTAATGCAGTTTTAACGGTTCAATTAGATATATAGCCATGGGAATACATCTGATCATTCACCTCTCTTTACTCTGCATGTGGCTCACCGGGTTGTTTTCACCTTTGAGGTCTCCCTGTGCCATTTTGGTGGACATTTGAGCAACAACCTCCATGTTAATGTGCTAGGATTTAGGTTTGTTATACCATAAGATTAGAGACGCCAGGACAGATAGTCCAATTTTGTCTAGTGCTTAGCAGGTAAGTTGAGCTCAGATTTCTTAATATCTTCTATTTGATTTAAGTAATTGGTTTTAATTGCATGACAAATCCAGATGATATGTGTTTGGTGATACCTCTAATATGGTACTAGAACCAGTATAATTAACCTATTTGCAATGCAGTTGGTTAGAAAAAACTAGCAAAAATCAAATCAGGTTTCACATAGTTCTGTTATGGGAAATCATGTAAAAGTAGATATATCCTAAAATGATCTACATAAATTTTGTCAGAGGATAGTATCTCTTGGTTCTTTTAAAGTGCAGAATGATACAACTTATGCAAATTCCCCCAAAATGTTTTGGCGTTCATAATTTCAGGAGGAAATCATTACCTCAGTTTGTTATTCCATAAGGTTTAATATGAATTATTGAAAAATGTGAAAATATGACCGGCTATAAGAAAACATAGCAACAAGAAAATATAGATATCCACTTTAAAAAAATAGTGTTACTTATACAAATTAGATTTGTCAAATATTCTTCTGGACTCATTGATAGTCATTGAATGTATCTCAAAGTCAAGATGTTTATCACGTTAATTTTGACGGATGAGTTTAAAAATTTATTTGATGGATCTAATTATATAAAGAATATTAATTGTTAAAAATAAAAAACACAAAGGATATTTGTTGAGTGGAAACTCAAGTTGTTGACATGCAAGGCAAATTAAATATATGACGAGTAAATGAAATATCAACAAATACAATAAGGAAAATTATGAATGAAATATCAAAATTAGAGAAGAATATCACTAAGTTGTTGCATGTTCAAATATAAAGACTTAGTAAAAATGAACATGAAGGATATGTTATTAAGATAGGTTTCAATTTATCATTTAAATAATACTTAAATTTATCGATTAGTAATTTTACTAGCATTAATAACTTGTCCCTAGTATCAAACTTTCATAGAAGTTTACTATGAAACCAGAAGTTAATATCGCTCATATACTCCTTTTGTTAATTAGCTTTTTATATCGCAAAGAATTTTTTTATCACGGCTACGAAAACAGTAGATGCAAAAACATACACATATCACTGAGGTTCAATTATTAAATTAACCATCATACAAACACAAATGATGACAAGATAGATAACGATAAAAGGATTGAGGATACCTGAGAGATCTCCCTTTCGACCTGCAAGACGAAGTTCATTTACAAATTCAGAAAGCCTTGATAGCTCTGAATCTGTCAATATATCTTTGTAAAGTTTCAAACCTTTGACAACATTAACCTGATCAAATTTGCAAAATAAATTATTATTAAAAAAATAATGAATCACAGAACAATGTTAAAAATAAACCACCACCTTAAAAAACACACTAGAGAAACAAGCAAAGATTGCTTTCAAATTTAGTTATTCATGAAAGGTCTTCTAAGGAAGAAATATCAAGAAGGAACTCACCATTCTCCCTTTCACTTGTTCTTTGGATACAAATCCTTTGGACACCTTGATTCTCTCTGGAAGTGTCTCACAAACTTCAGGATTAGTGCATATCTGATTACCATCTACACAAGTTTTTCCACAATGTGATCCTACAACATGGAATTTAGAATATACTTAGAACAAAATGAAAACAAAGATAAATTAAGCTATGAAAACTCCAAAATTTTATTTATTTCTCTAATATTTTAAATTATATATATATATATTCACAGATATGGCTTGTAAGATTTCTTTACCTTTACTTTGAAAGTAAAACTTGACACTTAAAAGACACTAATCCCTTCACTATCAAACCAATTTTCAATTTTTAAATTTTACTTTTTTCAAATAACATCATCAGGGGCGTAAATATAATGGTTAACTTTTAAACATATAAAAGAATTATGTAAAAAAAGCAAAATATTTAACATAAGTACATATGAAAATATTTATATTATACGGCGATTTAAATAACAATATATACTTAAAAAAAATTAAAAATACTATGGAGGAATATATGTAATTTCAAGATTTAGTTATATTTGTAAAAATTCTATTAGTTATACATATAATAATAATTCAAGGCAGCTTTTAACATTTTCGCCTTAAATGTTGCAAGCTTTCTGTCACTTTCCGCTAATTGGTAAACAAATTAAAAGTAAATTTAGATGCTTACCTGACCATAGTTGTCCGTGCAATCAAGGACTAATTGAGCTAATTAATTTTATTCACTCTAGGTGAAGTTACCAAACACAACCTTGACAGGATCAAATAAATAAAATCTTCAAAAAGAAAATTAAACTATATGCCTTTTTACATTCTAAATTAATTTGACGTCCGAATGCATCCAGAGGTCAAAAGATCAACATTATTCAAGCTTATCCCATTTGAATAATAAAAGTTGATGTCATATGTATGACAAAGCGAATAATTAAAGTTCCGTATTCGCATTAGAGTAGTCTGCCACGGAACGAAATGGAATTGAGCATAAAAAAGCCAACCGAAACCCGCAACTCATGAGACATGATCAATAATTAAGGGGGAATAATAACCTGACCCTGACCTGATGAAAACCCGAATACAACTTTTGATCTCAGCCACTCAGCAAGCACAATTTCAATTAACTATGAGATTCCCTTATAAATCATCCGAAAACATAAGCCACCAATGGTCCCCATAAATCCAGCTCAGTCAACATGCTTATGTTCTTGGAACCTTCAAACGGAAGTCCTTAAGCTTTACATAGTAAACACTAAAATTACAAAAAAGAATAAAGGTACATTCAGAATATTCCAAGCGGCAATAATTTGAAGACCTATTTGCACAAAATATATATATATATATATATTTTAAATTATGATAATTATTTACTATATTAAAACTATTAGTTAATAATTATATTTAATTTAAATACTTAATTATATAAAAATAGATTAGTGAGATAACCTTGGGCTTTTAGTATATTTTTTTTGGCGAACCCATAACGAAACACAATACGGACATTATTTGTCCTAATATTTAATTTTATTTTTTATTTAAAGGAGCACTGATTGTGTAAAACTGAGATAAATCCTATTTAGTGAAATAGAAAGTGAAAAAGGTATTATATTTTATTTGGTTTTGACCGAGCGTAATAAATTCATCGATAAGATGAGAAGATGAAAGAAGTCATAACCAACTACCATATACCAAACTGCTTTTAGTCCATCTAGTATATTTTTGCCGAAATATGAACAATTGAATTTCTAATAAAAAGAACTTAACTTGAGAAATTATAAAACATTTTCTAATTTTTCCGAGTTATACCTACTCTGAGATCAAAACTCTATCATTAAGATTAAACACTTTTTTTTCATGTAAGAAAAACTTAAATATTATATTGACTTACATATACAAAAATTTTAATTTAGACGAATATAAAAATAAAATTATAAATTTCATATGGAAAAAAACCAATAATAATAATAATAATAACACACCTCATACCAACCTCAAGTTCAAGGTTTTTGTACACGTGTCAAATTAACGTCCGGGCCCACAGGTTCACGCCATCAAAAGTACAACAAATTTCGACCAAGGCTTTTCAACCAGATGCCTAATCGCGTGAACTAAATAGAAACGTTTAAACCCTAAAATTAAATTATTCAATTATTAAATTATTAAATTATAGAAATTTTATTTTGCAAACCTTGTCGTATAGAACCCCAGCCGCCGCCAG
This sequence comes from Dioscorea dumetorum, assembly GCA_902712375.1. NCBI lineage: Eukaryota > Viridiplantae > Streptophyta > Magnoliopsida > Dioscoreales > Dioscoreaceae > Dioscorea > Dioscorea dumetorum. Next base: position 1,732,913 of record CACTHL010000561.1, on the reverse strand, counting down.
ACAAACATCATATAATAACAAAATATTAAAACAACAATTAACAATAAACTAAAATAATATTTCGAAAATCAAAGAAAAACGGATCTAAAGAACCAAAATATCAAACGAATATAAATAAATATATATTTAAAAAAATACGAAGAGAAAAAAATTTCAGATCGCACTCACCACGATCGCTGGCGCCACCACCGTCTTCAGGAATCTTCGAATCAATAGAGGAATCATCACCGGATTCCTCCACCTGAGATACCTCAGCAGTCGATTTCTCGACCTCCTTCTCCAAGATCGGAACCTCATCCTTCAAAGGGTCCTCTGGCGGCCGTCTCCTCTCCGATACGTGGTGGAGCTCGGCCGCCACGTCGGCGATGGAGAAGTATTTCTGCATGTGAAGCACAGGGACCCAGTTCATCCGTCGGCGATGGATGGCGGAGAACACCGCATCGTACTCCGACGAGCCACCAGAGATTTGAGTGATGTGGCGGCAAAGTGCGTCGATGATGGCGTTCGCCGCGGCGAACTCCCCTCTGTACCACGCTAAGATCGCCTCCTGAGCGAACCTATCCGGCACGGCCGCAGTCGCCGTTGCCTTCGTCGCCGCCCAAGAACTCATCGATGAGATCGCTTTCTCTTTTTTCGAGCTCTTCTCGTGAGGGCGGGGAGGAGGTTTTATGTAGCGAGGAGAATGATGACGTGGCAGGTCCTCATTGGCTAGAAGGCTTACAGTGAAGTGAGGGCTCGATCACGAGACTTTTTGAGAGTCACTCTTTCACCGGGCGGTGACGGGATACTCCTCAGGTGGAAGTCACGTGGCATTTCCTTTTTGATTAATTTGTCGGACGATATTGTCCCTCTTCTTTGGCTCGAACCTTTCACGAATTTGTTGGGGTTTTTCGTCAAATGGGACCGCCCCAGACAACTTCCGGGCTCCCTTCCACTTCTAGAACGTTTTGATGTTTGGCTGAAAAATCACTTCTTTTTAATTGATTAAATGTTTTTTTTTTTAAGTTCTATTATTTATTTACCATTTGATTTCTTTTTTTTTTCACAAATAAAAATTGTTATAAATATTTAAAATAAGAACATGACTATGGTAAAAAAAAAGATTAAGAATAGTTCTTCGTAATATTGGAAATTCAGATTATATTTCTACAAATCTTTTTTCTTGGTGATGTATAATGGGGGATGTTTGGTTGATAAGTTGGTCATATTTAGTTTATTTAAAGAAATATGTTTAATAATTCATTTAAGATATTAGATTATTACTAATTAAAAAAAAAAATTTTTATTTTTTGTTTAGTAGTAATCAATCAGTATGTAGATATATGTTCTTTTTAACTATTACATTTTAGGATTTTAAACTTTAATTTTTAATTTATTTCACTATTTTTAAAAGTGTTTTTTTTTTTCTTATCAAAAGAGGCATACCCCAATACTACTTAAGTCTATAGGAAAAATGAGCATGAAATATTCAAAAATCTCGAGTTCAAACAATGGTAATAATAAATATGTCGATTATGTGTGCAGGCTCGCAGCCCAAATTTTTGTCTCTGGTTGATGGTGCTCGGGCTGGACAATCAACTTCCAATTAATGCACATATACTTAATATAAATAATGTTTATTTAAAAAATTTTTTGCTTATATCTCTTCAAACAGATCTAGAACCTTTGAAATTTTTACAATTATAAAATATGTTTATATCATGAATGATGAAACGATCAAAAGTCAATTACAATGAAATTTATTTGATTATTATGTGAAAAACATACAAATAGCACATTTTACTTGCACAGATTAATTATCATTGTTCTCGGTAATTCTTTAGGAGTTTTTCCTCTCAAAGTAAATTCATTTTGGTGTTTACAAGAAGAAGTCAGGAAGTGAGGGAAGTGCCACTTTCCTGAAGTGATGGAAAGTGATATAATTTCTCCCACTTCCTGTGTTTATTTTGCAGAAAGTGTCTTTTCTATAAAGTGCTCATTTTTTTTATTTTTAGTGTTCATTTCGGTGTAAAAAATGTTACTTCTGAAAGATTTTTGAAAGTGAGGGAAGTGGGCTTTATAAGAAACTTACTTCCCTCACTTCGGTGTAACAAACACCGAAACCCACTTCAATCTAAAGTGGGGAAAGTGGCAACTTTCCTACTTCAAAAGAAAAGAATATCAGAGAAGAAGTCGGTCCATTTTCTTCCATTTCTCCCCACTTACTCCAAAATAAACTTCCCCTCAGTATCACCGGCGGATGCAGTTTTTGTTTCTCTCCCATGTTTGTAGTTTTCTTGTTCCCTTTTTTCTTTAATTGATGTAATTTACATATTCGTTTGGTGGAATCCTCAAAATAGTCCCTCTATTTTTTCTAACCGGCCCTTTTAGTCCCTGTAATATAATTTAAATCTTTTTGCTCCTTTTATTTTTTAACTTTGAAACATTGAGTCCCTTATGCTAACTGGGGTTAAATTTTTTGTTAAATAATGCTGATGTGGCTTTGTTGAATTAAAATATTATTTTAAAATTAATTAAAAAATAAAAAAACTTTAAACAGGTTTGGATCCGCCAATGATAGCGGATCCAAACCCAAACTCATCCACCTCCATCCTCCACCATCAAAGCTTCAATGGAGCTCCGGCCTAAAGAATTCGGTATTTTTCCGGTGAGAAATTTGTTGCCGCAATCAATATAAAGAAGCTTCTATAAAAACTAAGAAGCCTATAGTCCTTTAGGGATGCTTCAACTGACCTTGTTATCATTTAAAAGCAAGATTCGGAGTTGATGACACTGAGATCAAGTCTCAAGGATGTCGCCTTCAAGAGAGTTCCTACTTAAATTTAAATGTTTGAGCTGTTGGAGATAACCAAACTCTTGTGGTATATGCCCATGAAGGTTGTTGTCTAAGAGATGAATCCTTTAGAAGAATGTGAGGTTGGACAATGATGTTGAGACTTCGTCGGAGAGACAGCGACCGAGACCTTCGAGGCTCATTTCGGTGACTCTGGTAGGAAGCCGGTGGCTGCAAGTCACTCATGGTCACTTGCAGAAGTGAAGAGAAGAGTTCCATGAGGCATTGCTTGAGTTGGATCAACAAAGGGTCGTGGGGGTGAGGATAGAGGGAGGGAGGAGGAAGAGAAACTAGGGTTTAGATGAGTTCGGGTTTGGATCCGCTATCACTAGCGGATCCGAACCCGTTTAGAGGTTTTTTATTTTTTAATTAATTTTAAAATAATATTTTAATTCAACAGATCCACGTCAGCATTATTTAACAGAAAATTTAACCACAGTTAGTATAAGGGACTCAATGTTCCAAAGTTAAAAAATAAAAAGAGCAAAAAGGTTCAAATTATATTACAGGGACTAAAAGGGCCGGTTAAAAAAACTAGAGGGACTATTTTGGAAATTCTACCTATTCGATTTCAAAATAAGTAATCACTGTTTTAAAGTATTTATTATATATAAATAGTTTGAATGTAAAAGGAAAAGAAAATAGGAGACAAATATTAGGAGAGAGTCCACGCCACAAGGATACATACCAAAGAGGACAAGAGAAACTTAAAAAGCAAAAGTGGAAGTGAAAGAATGGAAGGGTGCAGCCATGGTTGCATGGACCCCATTCCATTGCAGTTGCAAAAGGGCCCTGCCTTCTTGTTTGCCTGCCATGAGCTCGCTTGCAACAGTAGACATAAGATCCAACATTTGATCTCTAATTGTCAACGGCCTTTGGGTCAATTGGCATTTAGGTCCTCTGTGAGGACGCTTCGCAAGTGGCGAGAGTTCGAATCATCGGGGTGAGGGTGCATGTCTGAGAATTGTGAGCACGAACTGTGGGTGGTACAAGCGCTCATGTGCGCGCGGCCCCACAGGCCGCAGTCGAGGCATGCGCACGCCCCTGTCTTAGTTTAGCGGGCCCATTAGGGGTTTCGTTCTTCTTGACAAAAAAACACTTGATCTCTAATAAAAAAGAAAATTAAAATGTCAAACTCTTCTGTCACAAAAACATTTCGTTAGCCCAGTGGTAACCACATGTAGTGGATGAGTAAAACCATAGAGTCGAAACCCTAAAAGAGAAGATAAAACAAATGCAGAGAAATATTTTTCATTGATTATTATGTGTATGATAATACAATTGTTTGTTCTCTTTATACAAAAATCTAGTATCTACAATGGAAAGATAAATACATTAGAATATTATAATTACTAATTTTACGTAATTGATACCAATTTAATATGTGATTAATTCTCAAATCATACCAAAAAAATATGTAATTGATTGATCCTCAAATCGTGTGCGATTGATTTTCAAATCACGTCATAGAATATGATGTGATTACAAGCATTGGGAATACCGTTGCACTAATGTACTAAATATTAGTCATAGCAAAGAAGAGTTTGACCCAATGCTTTATTTCTGTCCTAGTTGATCCTGATTCGACATTAGAAGTATATTGATTGTTCCCCAATAACCGAATACTTTTTTTCTGTAAATACTGCATATTTGATTACATCCATAAATCCAATAGCAACATTGTTGATCTACTGTTTTGGACCAAAAGCACTGTTTATGGTACTATTTCAAATGAATTGGATGGAGAAGTATCGTATTTTTTTTCTTTAGAGTTACATTACAATGAAATTTTTAGATTATTAAGCCACTGTAATCGGTGTATCTCCATTGTTATCCATCTCGATGATGCTTATCTCTTTAAAAAGAGAATTATCAATCTTAAAACTCTAAAGAAAAATATATATTATGATGCAATTAAATGTCATATTCATTAAAAAAATATTTAGTTACAGAAAGACAACGGTTATATTTAGTTATTTATATCAAGACAATTGCTTTTTTTTTTTTCCTTCCAGACTTAAAAATTGAGAGTTTTATCACATGGCTTGTACTCATTGTCATAAAAAAAAAGTCTCCTAATTTGAAATGAGTATAAAAGCAGGAAAAGAGAGATGGGGATGTTGAAGACTCTCTTTGATGACCCCTTGTAGTAGTTTTTTTTTTCCTAATTTTGATAAAATATTGTAAAATAAACTTGTAGAAACATATGAACATACCTTAGAAAATAAAATATTAAACTAATATAAAATCAAACTATAATATGGCATATTTTTACAAAGCTAGTGCGTTTGGGGATAAGAATAGAAAAAGGGGATTGAGAATGGGAATAAAAATAATGTTTGCTTGTAGGGAATGGAGATAGGAATATGCAAAGATATAGAGGAGAATTGTAGTAAAATTACTTTTATACCCTTGAACATTTTAATTAAATAATTTATCTTAATTGTGAAACAAATAATTATTAAATGACTCAAATTTCTAAAATAATATTTAAAGGAATTAATGATGTATTTATTTTTTAAATAAAATTTAAATTTATACATTTTAATTAACAAATACAATTTAATTATGTTTAATTAAAATAAACAAATGTCCAAATTTAATTATTTTTAAATTACCAAAATTTTAATAAATCTAATGTTTCAAAAATTAATACAAACCAAGATTTTTAATTTTCATCAAAAATATTATTCAAAAATTAAAAACAAAATCAACATAATTTTGCTCTCATTTCTCACTTATAGAGGGCAAATATGTAATTTACATGGGAAGGCATACTCAATCCCCCCGAAATAAGGGGATGAGTATGAAGGGATTGAGGGGCATACAATCCCCCCTCAATCCCTTCCTATATCCCTAGGTGCATGCCCAAACATGGGCATGCACATGCCACAATGATTGGGGATCAATCCTTGCATCCAAACGCACCATAAATCTAATTAACAGAGTTATGCTCTCAACTTAAAAAAAATATTAATTAATTTTTTCAAAAATTACTTTTAAAATTTTCAGTGATTGTAGATATTATTTTTTTGCATATAGAATTTGTTTATTAGTGATAACAGAAAATAAATAAATAAATCAGTATATTTGATGGACCAAAAATATAGTTAAAACATTAAAAATCATATAAAATAAACAAAGATGACAATTAAATAATGAAATAAATAATAAACAAGAAATAGTGAGCATCAATTCATTAAACCAAAATTATCATGCTAACAAAACATCAAAAAGAAAAAAATGATGCCAATATGCTTCATAAAATGTTTCTGTGAAGTGAAAAGAGGAAACAACTAATGTTGGCCAGTGTTGGAGAAAATGGATAAACATAACCAAAGAGCTTGTAACCCAGCGGTACTTTGGGTCTCTTCATGAGAGGAGACGCGAGTTCAATCTCCCTGAACCACGCTCCCCAGAAAGTTGGCCCTCGTCGCCCTATCTCAAAAAAAAAAAAAAAAAAAGGATAAACATTTGATAGTCATTAATTCATTGATTGCTAATTTCCAAACATGTGCTACAGAAGTGATTTTTTTATTTTGGTAATTATTTTATGGTTGTCTTTCTGTTATTATTAATAATCCAAGTTAATACTAACACAAGAACTTTTTAAAAGTAATAACTCATAATGCTCATTGAGCATGTTGGATTATTACATGTAGATTTAGATCGCGTTCCCATTGATGAAGCATGAAATATAATAATGAGATTGGCACAATAAAAAAATCCTAAATTTACATATTTCTATTTATATTTAAATAAATTTATTATAAATATTAATTTTAATATTAAAATAAAAAATCCACCAATAACATTTTGGTGTATCCGTGCTCTATCCCCTGTGTAGAGTCTCCGAGTTTTCGTCGAAAAGACGGATTTGAATCTCAGCTCAAGTATAGTGAAAACACAGATACATTGAAATAATAAATTTTATCTTTGTACACATGCCTGATGGGATTTGTTCACATTTTATCAAAACAATAATAATAATAATAATAATAATAATAATTATTATTATTATTATTATAAAAGCCCTATCTTGATGAGCAATGGATTCATGAGTTAATCTTGTTTTTAACATTTTAAAATTAAAAGTTTTGGGAGAATGATTTGTACTAAAAAAACAATAAATGAATATAATGAAATAGTTGAAAGGAGTTAAAAAAACTAGATAACTTTGCAGGACCAAAAGTGCAATTTCCCATGCGCATTTCTTCTGCATTGTACGATATGTACTTTTGGAAATTTGTTTCATGGAGGTTGTTATAATTTTTGTTTATTTATTTATTTATTATTTTCATCATGATTATTATTATTTGATACCGTGAATAAACAAATTATCTACACATATTATTTTAATTATTAAACTTTAATCATGTATTAAGAAAGAGAAACTCTCAATTTCCTGCATGGGAGTGAAATATTTTTCTTAAATGAGAGTCAAACGTTTTACTATTAAATTAATACCGTAGTTGGAGATTTTATAATATACTGATAAAGAACAATGACAATTAAGCTTTGCAAAATAAATGGTGAGTGACCAACTAGTGATTAAAAAATCTAAACAAAACAAAACTTATTCATATTTATTTTAAAATACAAAAACTCAATAAAATAAAAATCTAAAGCATCTTCACATGTTGAGGGTTCATTTGGATGAAGCGAAAGGAAATCAGAAAAATGAGAAATGTCACTTCCTAAAAAGGTGAAAAGTGATAAAAATGATATAACTTTTCTCACTTCCTGTATTTATATTACAAAAAATGTTTTTTTTATGAAATGTTCATTTTTTTATTTATGGTGTTCATTTCGGTATAAGTAGTATTATTTCTGAAGTGTTTTTGAAGTGGGGGAAAGTGAATTTTATAAAAAACTCATTCCCCACTTCCGTGTAAGAAATACCGAAGTGTGTTTTAATTCAGTTTGAAATGGAAAAAATGATCACTTCTCCACTTAAAAAAAAAAAACATCAAAAATAAAAAAAATCAGTTAACTTCTCTCCACTTTTTTTCACTTACGTCGAAATAAACCCCCCCTTAAATTATAGCATAATATTGCTGAGACCATCTCCAACCCAAAACTTTATATTTGAAGCTTCAATATACAAAAATACAGCTTCTACAGAGAAACTTTCTCCAACCAACAATTCTATTTTTAATTCTAAAACAGAATATTCTAAGAATATTCTTTGCATTTCAAAATTTATATATTCATACTTTTAAATAAATTTAATTATTTTTCAATTCTTTCTCATTTTTAATTTTTTATCTTTTATACTTATTTTATATATTTATTTTATACTATTAGCCCCATCAACTTTCAACTTTATTAATTGTATTTTGTGTATTGTGGTTTATTTATTGTTGTCAATGGCAATCTATTAGGGCTAATTTCTATGTTTTTATTTTATTATTCATGTAATTTGTTTTAATTTTAATGAATTTGTATTTCTTATATTATTTTTTATTTTTATATTTCTTATATTATTTTTTATTAATTGTATTTATGTTTTCTTATATGTTTTTATTTTATTTTATTATTTATGTAATTTGTTTTTATTTTTATTTTTATTTTTATTTTATAAATACAATTTTATAGGGAGATATATATTTTATGGGGTTAAAACTAAACTAAAATTATAAATTAATGACTTGAAATTTATTAAACAACCATTAAATTAATAAAAACAGAAAATAAAAAAAAAACATTTGAAGTAAGCTACAGTGCCACGCAATTTGTTGAGTGGCACTGTAGCTTAGCTATAAAATTGGCGCTGCGCTAATTTAGCATTAATCTTCAAAATTAACGCTGGGTTGGAGATGCCCTGAAAGGTCACATACGTAAACCTTACCCAGTAAAGATACAAGGTACTGGTTGTCTGAGTTGTACCCCATGAATAAAAACTGATCCATTGAACTCGGGTGTTGGACAGGGGGTGGAGGTTGGTTGTTACAATATTAAGGGTAGGGGTGGAAATCCCCTTCACAAACATAATAGTATTATGTTTGCACTGTTCACCCCTCTTTATCCAATTTTGCACTACTTATCAACACAGTAATCATCCGCTCTATTCATTACAAATCTAAGAAACTTCATATATATATATATATATATATATATATATATATATATATATATATTAACCTACATCAGAAGTGCTTCAGTTAAAAGCAATAGGAAAGGATTGACATACATTCAATTTCAATTGGTACTTTAAAACATTAAAAGAAAAGATTAAATCGGCAGTACAAAATGATCAAGATCTAAACACCAGAAGAATGATGATCAATTATACTCATACAAGAAAAACATTTAAGCAACAACTGCATATGTATGTACAACTGCGCTCGCTAACTCTACAAATACATTTACAAGTTTTACATCATTTAGGAGCATCTTAAGAGTCAACTCCAACTTCAATACCATTTTGCTCACATTACAACTATAGAAGAAAAACCATCACCCTAACGGAACCTCTATCAATATCAAGGAATTCAAATTTTTAGCAATGATGTTGAGGATAAAGTATACCACATCATAAGATAGATATATACTCACCAGTTGTGTGATTCTAGTTGAACAGGTGGCCGATGTGCCTAATTAACGACGTTCTTGTCTAGAGGGAAGTGCAGTTTCTAGTGCTTTTGAATCATGGTATCAATGAAGAAGGCCGATGCTAGCTAGCAAGCTTGAAAGCATCGATAAAAAGTCCATAAGTGAATCCCATCTTAAAGTTGTTCAGGAGTGCAAGAGGAAAAGTTACCTTTGGTCGACTGTAATAGAACTTAGTCACATACTCTGTGAGGAGAACGCATACCACAGCAGCTATCACATCATTCACACCTAAGGCACCAAACGATAGAGAGATAGTTTGCGCAACATAAAAACCGCCCAGCAATGAGATCCCACCAAAGAGTGCTCGCCGAGGACTACTTTTAAAGTAGTTTCTCGAGACTTCAGGAATAATGCGAATGATATCAACCAATCTTCTCGGCCCTTCATCCTCTTGAACTGCTTTGATACTACGGAACTTGGTCGAATAAATTCTACGAGGAGCTCCAGTTCTACGGAATGAGCATTTTGCTCCCACGTCTGATCCAACATTCAGGAGACACATTGGAGCAGTGATTAAACCATATGCCATTGGAATGTCTTGAAAAAAAAGGTGTGCATATCATGCAACCATATAATTGCTCTACATTGTTTCCATGCCAACTCTAGTTACATCATCCAGTTTGTGGAAGCTCGATCTCTGTTAAGGCTTAAAGATAAGAACAAGTTCGTATTAACGACGCAACTAGGTCAAAATCTATTTACATGTGTTAAGAGTAAAGGTATTAGCAAAGACAAATAAAATTTGTCACCGATAGCCTAGATTAGCACTTGAAGTAAACAAATTTGTGCAGAAACCCTATGCAGTCAAACGAAAACATAACAAAACAAAATAAAATTAGACCTTTTTATCAAGTGTAAAAAAAACCCCATAAAACTAAACTACCTAAATCTACTGGCATATGTCCACTAATTAACTTTAGGTTTGAAAACTATTAAATTCACACTCTTACTCCACAACTATAATTTCCTCTCTGACTTTTAATTTAAACCCATTAAATAGTTGTTCTTTTGAAAGCACAAATTGCAAGGATTATAACCAGAATATTAATGAACAGAAGCAAACAGAAAAGGAGAAAACTTAATCCAATAACTAGCCCTATTGTCTTCATTTCCTCTCAAAATCTTGGACTTTTCCATCACTCCAGCACCATCAATCATCCAACACAGACCAACAAATCAAGCATCAAAAACCACAAATAGATCATTATAGACTTCAAAACTCAAAAATTACATCAATCAAAGCGCATCTACAAAAGTCACACAAAATATAGAACCATATTCATCACGGAATCATCAAACAACAAGAAAGCATACAATGAAGGGAGAATCAAAACAGATGATCATGATAATCATGATGATGGGTATTTGAGAACGAACTTGGATTGTGTGGATGTCAAGATAGGCGTTGAGGCGGCGGTGGATCGGAAGCTAGTGAAGGAGAAGGGATTTGGTAATGTGTGTGTGTGCGCGCATGTCTAAGAGAGAGAGAGAGAGCGAGAGAGAGAGAGAGAGGGGGAGGGGGTCACATGAGCAATCGGATTTGGATCCACTGTATCGGGTTTCGGATGGGGTTACCTTAGAATCGGATTTTGGATCCGGTTAGAGTTGGGTTTGGGCTTAAAACAAGGCGGTTGGTTGGGTTTTTTTTTTTCTGTATAATTCTCTAATAGTTTCTCTATTTTGTCAAACTTATTTTTTTAGCCTCTCTACTATTTTAATTGAACCATATAAGTTTACTAAACTCTAAATCCTTAAAAAAAGTACTAACATGGTTCAAGTAAAGTAGCAAAGGGAATAAAAAATTATAATTCAAAGTCGTAGGACTAAAAAGAAAAGTTCGACCAAATAGAAAAGGACTATTCTAGAAATTATATATTTTTTTTATTTGTCAATCCTTGAACAATAGTAAATTAATTCACAGTTCCTCATCATTTTTAAAATAATCTTATTACTCTCTTTCTCTCAATTTTGTTTGATAATTTCCATCATAGTTAAAATTGGCTTCCCTCTTCCTACCAAGATGTATGTGTTGAATCACTCACACAAGTTATTTTGGAACATATCGCAATAGGTCAATGTAGAAAGGTGTGCCTTAGACCAATGTCTTGGGTCTTTACTTTGCGCCCATTTGTTAGTAGCTTTTGATAATTAATTCCTCATTTCATTCATTGCATTATCGAATTGTTTTAACTGGCCTTGGCTACTTTCCAAAAGCAGTATTTCATATCTTTTCCTTTGTTGTTAGGGATGGCTTTGAAATTAGTGTACAAATACCTTACACAATTTTTGCGCACAACATTTAGCAACAATTCCATTAAGGGCATTCACAAGCCTTACAAAGATTAAGTTAAATAAATAAAATTGCTAGAAACTAAAGTTACAAAATTCGAAGAAGCTAGATTAAAAGAAATTATATACCTTATGTTTGTATGACATAAATGACTAATGATATGAGTTGGCCATCTCAAAGGTTTTTATCATCAACTAAATGCCCTAAACACTTGGAACATTAAGTTAGTTCTTACACTCTAAACAGTAATTCACAAAGACCCCCTGAAATGCACACAGATCGTACTCTTTAAGTTCCTAAATCATTTTAAAAATATTACACCCTCTTGATACAAGCTGAAGGCTCAAAACACCTTTTTAAGACAAGCAAAGTAAAATGAAGATGCAAAATAAGCTCAAAGTTTCATTCACTGCAATGAGCATGGTTATAGAAGCACAAATTGTAAGGACCATTACCAAATCACTAATTGATAGAAGGGAAAAAAAAGAAAAAGAAAGAGAAGGCTTTATTCAATAACTAGCCCCTATTGTCTTATTTTCCTCTTCAAATCTTGAACTCGCAATCACTCCACGACCATCAATCATCCAATACAAACTAACAAAGAACAGTACACAGCCCAATCAACCAATAGAGAATCTCACTCAGCAACACAAACAAAATCAAACTCCAAAACTCCAAACAGCTCATCACAGGCTTCAAAACTCAAAAACTGAATCAACCAAAGAGCATCTCCAAAAATCACACAAAATATAACACCAAAATTCATCACTGAATCACCAAACTATAAGAAAGCATGACATGAAGCGAGGATCGAAGCAGGTGATCATGATTATGACGATGCTGGTTGTTCGAGAACGAACCTGGATTGGATGGAGGTCAAGCTGGGCGTTGAGGAGGAGGCGGCGGCACGCGGCAGCCAGGGAGGAGAGAAGGGATTTGGTAGCGCGAGAGAGAAAGAGGAGAGAAAAATTAGGTTTTTGAGAGATATAGGGTAGAGAGGGTAGCTGGGATTCTGGGAATAGTCTCGAGTCACGTGATCGGTCTGAACCGGGTTAAGATTTTATCGAGGGTTTTATCACATCTCTCTCTCTCTTGCACTGTAATATCTCTCCCTCTTCTTCTTCCTCTCCTTTTGGTCTTCGTTCTCTCCATTTCCCTCTCCATCTCTCTCAGTCGCGCGTGGTGGGGACCTCTCTCTTTCCCTTGATTTGGAGCCCGGCGTCGTCGCCTCACCTCTCTCTCGTTGAGGGTGGCCACCTCCTTCCCTCGGTCGTTGAGTCGTTGCCGTTGTCTCTCTCCGGGGAAGCCTTCGCCGCTCATTTGCGTGAACAGCTGAGCTTGAGCTCAGAACCAAATAGGAGATCACGGAAGGCGAGCTTTCTCGTAGTTGGGCCTTCTCTTTCTCTGAGATTGAATAAAGAGGAAAAAGTTTGGAAATTTAGGGAAAATTGAAGACAAAGAAAATTGGAAGATCTATGGCCGATTTTCAGACGTCTACCCATCGATCGAGGTGGATTTTCTCTCCTCAAGACCTGGTAATCTCATCACTACCCCACATCGTGTTTTCTTCAATGGCTTCAAGATACAGATTGTGATTTCTGAGTTTCTCTAGAAATTTGTGATAATGCTTGTAAACTTTTATCATTGTGTGTTGATCATCATTCAATGCTAGTATGATTGTTTCTTTGGAGATTACTGTCTGCTTATCAAGATCAAACTTTTTTCTTTTCTTTGATCAATGTGGACAAGCCACGAGCCCTCAACCTTTGAATTGGGAGGGATTCAAACCCTCGACCTTTGACTTGGGAGGAGAAGGATTGAGATTTTTCCTTGTTGTGTTCATTTAGAAAGGTCTTCATTTATTGATATCCCACTTGTTTTTTTTAGGTGGAAAAGCATGAGACTGCAAATCAACGAGCTGCGAAAATGCTGGAGCAGGTAAACTTTTGATCCTACCATTTTTCTAATTCTTGTTTTTATGTAAATTTATTTGCTATAGGTGTAGGCTACGCAAGATAGTTTTTGATGAGTAAAAATGAATCAGGGATATGTGCATTGATAATTGTTTTATTGACTTATATTCAATGCTATGGCAGAATTGATTGCTGAATTTGCTTCAGTATTCATTTATTAGGTTGATACAACCATCTTGCTCATGTTTTGTGATGACATTTTAACCATTTTCTCCTCCTACTGAATATATACCTAGCATGGTTGTTTTCTTTCTCAACGATGTATTGACAATTATTCTTTTTGTCTAAAATAAGTATAATTGTTTGCTTGAAGTACGGTACCACACGTTTGGAAGTTAGTGTTGATGGATCACTATCCTATCCTGAACCTATGCATGACCAAAGAGAGAATGGTGAGCTCATTTCCTATTTGTGTACTTGCTGAAAATTGATTCACTTCATTAATAGCTTGGAAGTGTTCTTGCAAATGTTCTTTTCCTTTTCATTTCAAGCCTTCTTGTCCTGGTCTAACTGTCTTGAGACTTAAATAACTATTCCACAATAGAAAGGCAATCCACTTCGAAGCCTCTTAGTTGTGAAGAAGAGCAGCTTATGCGAGTGTTTTATGAACAAAAAATTCAAGAAGTTTGTGGAGCATTTATGTTCCCTCACAAAATTCAGGTATGGGCATTATGGTGGCAGTTTTGTTTAATACTCATTTACTCTTTCATGAAGTAATCTTGTTTCACACTGTGACAGGCGACAGCTATCATATATTTTAAAAGGTTTTATTTGCAGTGGTCTGTGATGGAGCATCACCCTAAACACATAATGTGCGTGATAATTCTTATGTTTTATCTCTGCTTTTTCTTTCTTTTCTTTTTTAATATTGTCAACCATAGATTGATTATGGTGTCCTTTGTGACTGGTATTAGTAGCCTACATTACTCTGCTTCTCCATTAATGCTTGAGTATATTCTATCATCTTGAGATCCTTCAACATAAACAGGAAATTGGATTAGCATGATTTCCATGGGTTTGCACCTCCATATCTTATATGCCTTCCACTGATGCCACAATACTTGTTTGCTTTCTTTCCATATCTCACAGTACTATTATTCTTGTGTTCTAGGTGGGGTCAAGTTGTACAAATTATCATTGTCAGTTGATAATAGTAGACCACCCTTGATTTACAATATACCTTTGCCTTTTCCTGTTTACAGGCTAACTTGCATATATGCTTCATGCAAAGTTGAAGAAAATCATGTGTCTGCTGAGGAACTTGGTAAAGGAATCCAACAAGATCATAAGATGATTCTTAATAATGAGATGCTTGTCCTTCAGGTGGATTTTCTATTGTGTTTTGTTTGATGACATCAGTCTGCTTATCGTTTGCATAAATACTTAATGATCAAGTGCTTTCAGAGCCTAGGATTTGATCTTATTGTGTATGCTCCTTATCGTCCAATTGAAGGCTTTGTTGCTGACATGGAGGTGAGTCTGTCTATCATGTTCTTATATTTTCCTGCACAGACTATGTAGTATGGAAATCTAAAAATGACTAAGTTTTGAAGGTCTTACATTTCCTGAGCTTGTCAATAATGTTGTTGCACCTAGCAAATGATACTTTCCTCTTTCTTCTGCAGGAATTCTGCCAATCAAAAATTGATGAAGCAAGCAAGTTCAAGGTAATTCTGGTTTTCTGTTGTAGGAGTAATTATAACACATGTATATTTAGACTAGCGGTCAGGGTGCTGATCTTCTTGTTAAATTACCTGGGGAAGATATTTGTCACATTAAGGTAAGTGATTGACATTAATCAAGTTAGAGAGTAATTGATCTCCACATTTGACTTTTAACCAGTATTTGTACGGTTGAACCTGCATGATGCTAAATTTCTTAGACGGGCACTGTCAATTTTGTCTTTAATAACTCTTGTGCTGGTAGGAAGGTTTAAGACTTGGTGCTTATGTTAAGAAAGATCATGCCCGTGTCAATGTGATTCAAACAAGGGTATGTGAATTAAACCTTTCAGCCACATTTAGATTCAATTTTTTGTTTCTCCTAGAAGTGCTTAACTCACCAAATAAACACATCTGAAAAAGAACACCCATATATGTGTATGTCTTTCATGAGTGCTCAGTTTTGGGAGAAAAGCAGTTTTAGTGCCTTTTTAGAAGCTAATGTACTCTTCAGCAGTCATGCAGGGACAATTGCTAAAATAGTAAAGATTGGTGCCCACCACGAAAAAAAGCTTTAATTTTTTTTATTGCTTTTCTATTTTATTCTTCTGTTCTATCTTTATCATTTTATTTCCTTATTTCTTTCCCTTTTATATCAGGCAAGAATATCAAGTTGTGCATTCCAGGGAGTCTTCATGAGAAAGTTTGTACTACAAAATTTAGGAAATCAACTTATTAAACAATTCTACAAATGGATTTGTGTTGAAGAGTGCTAAGGTCATTTGTGAAGCCAATCAAAATAGATGACATCAATTTCATAGATGAAAGAAGCAAATAGGCAATTATTGGAATATTCACTAGCTCACTGTTAAGTTGAGAATAAGTTTTGCTAACTAAGGAACAAATGAACAAATCCGAGCTTGCTTTCTACTCAACCTTGCTTCTTACGGACCTTTGTTTGTATTTTCTGACAGGATACATCTTACCTGTATCTGATAATCCTGACCTTATTCTAAGAATTGGGGATAGGATTATGATCGTTTTATAGAATGCTGGACTGGGTTTTATATGGATAGAAAACTGCAGTATTTAGTATAGAATCAATCCCAACCTCACTCATAACTATCTCCCTCAAATTAAGCAATCTTATCCTAACTTCAAAAATGTCTGTTGTCTCCTAAAACTTAGAATCATACTCTTAATTCTTAACCAACTTGACTAATAATAGAAATAATATGTAACTTTATGCTTAATAGTACTGCTATTATAAATGATGGGTGGCCCAACCTTCCCTTCATTTTTAAAACGACACTGGCCTCAAGGTTTAACTGAGGATACTGTTGTTTGACTGCTTGAATTCCTGTGTATGACTATTGCTTACTAGCTATGTTGCCTTATTTAGTTATTTTTGTCTCATGATCTGCTGTAATCTACCGTGATAAGTTACACAGAACATCTCCCAAGTGCCTCAGCTGGTGAATTCCAAGCACAACAACCACTATAACAGTGAATTGGGCATAAATCTATTTGTAATCTTCAACCCTGTATTCTTCTTGGAACCTTTTTAAACACTTCCCATTTTCCAGATGGTTTTTATATGCTACCATAATCTTAAAGTGTGATGTGGATTATGTTGAAGTTGTAATTTTGTCTCTCATCCTCATAGTTGCTATCGGACGTGTGAGAATGGCCCATTGTTATGCTTAACAGTGCCCTTTATGTGCAGCATTCTTTTTGTTGCAATCCCATTAAAAGCATAGACGGTAATGTTAGCCATTGCCTTTCTCATTGGCTCATGCTCATGTTTAGCTTCTTGTGATCCTTTTTGATGTTTTTCCCTCTACCTCCAATGTGAAGTAGTTGTTCTTAACCCACATGGCTAGATTTAAACTTCTCGTCACAAATGAAACACAGGCCCTTGGCCTAAGTCAGTCACTAGCAAGGTTTTCGTCCACTAGGTGGGTTGGGATAGGAAATAGCTTCCCTTTTATTAGCTTTACAGATTTCTTGCATTCCCCACATCTGTTCCCTTCTTACACATCTGACTTTGGTCTAGGTGAGCAATGCAGTATGCCACCTTTAGAGTTAATGCCCTTCACTGCTCCATGCATCCTTGAATTTTATGTTTCATTTCTAATATGAAGTTTCCAACAATGGTTGTTCTAGGCAGTACTGTATCATTGTCATTAATTGTTCAAACTCCTCTGGATATTATTCCACAATTTCCATGTTTCGGAAACTTCTTCAAGGTACTGTCAAAATTTTATATTCAGATGTCCCAAAATGATTCAATGAGTCTATCTTCATTGTTGATATCAGCAGTTCACTCCTTTCGATGATAGATAGCAAGGATTGCTTTGGCTTGGTTTGGTTGGCAAGCTAGCCAAACGCTTCAACCAAACAACTTTTGAGTTATCCTATTTATTTCTTTTTATAAGAATAACTTATTTGAATATTTAAAGTATTAATTAAAATTTTAAAAATATTAACATTAATAAATACTTCTTATGAACTTAAAAAGTAAATATAAGTTTAAAAGATTCAATTCTAATTAGTTTTAATTATGTCAAAGTGTGTTCAGCTCAAAAATTTTTCTAACAACCAATTTACAAAAATGATTTCTTTAAACACATACTCTAACTTACTAACCAAACACAAGCTTTATCTTTCTCTTGGCTTTTGTCGAGTTTGAAGAATTTTGAAACTATAAAATAGCATTCATTTGGCTGTGACCTGCAAAATCCCATAAAATTAACTTTGGGGATCTTGTACTGAGCCTTCTACTGTTGGCTGGATTAAAACTCTCTCTCTCTCTCTCTGTCTTTTTAACCTTTTGTGTTGTATGTTGCAACTTCCATTGCAAAGATGTGGAGTAGAAGCAGGGCATCTTCATTGATGGCTGAATTAGGTTTTGCATAGATTATGGCAGAATTTGGAATATAATCCAAACTTTGTCCATAACTATCTCATTAAACACAAGCAACCTTTATTGCATTCAAAATGTTTGTCTTCTTTTAAAGGTTAGGAACGCACCCTTAAAAATCCAGTCTGAACTAATAATATAAATTACATATAAATAACACTTAATACACCTACCTTAAGTGTAAATGATGAGGGACCTGATATTTCTAGGTCTCCTTTTATTTTCCTGCTTTCTTCTTCTGCTCCTACTGCTGCGCCCTTTTATTTACTATTTACTCTTTTTGTTTACCTTTTAGTAACCATGGCCCGTGCTACTGCTTTTGTGTTTTCAAGTTGGCACAATATCACATTTCAACTGCTTTCCCATTTAAGATTTAAGATTTGTGGTTTAGGGTTTAAGAACCTTCTGATGTTATGTGGAGGTTGAATGGGAAAAATTCATTTTGTAGTCTCTGTGTTATTGTTGATTAGTAATACCCTCACTGAAACTCCTGTAACAGCTACCTTTGAGTGTATCTTGAACTTATTGTTTGTTTTGTGTCTTTGGCTGATCGACGACTCCACAGCATTGCTATTTTGGAAAGGTGTTGTCTAAATGTGATTGTTGTTGGCATTCCTTTGTGTTGTCTTGGAGAAAGTCTGTCTTGATATTTAGTTGTTTGTGTTTTGGGAAACTATCCAATCATGTTAGCATATAACTCGTAACTTGCTCAATGTTTCAATTCCATTTTCTTTTATTGTTTTTTTATAGGATCTCATTGAAACAGCTAAATCAGAGGTAGATAAGATCATGCTGACTGATGCTCCTCTTCTTTTCCCTCCTGGCCAGGTAAATGCTATCTTCATTGCAGACTCCATAGTGAGCATTGTTCTTATGATTCCATTCTTGTGTCTATTTGTTTTTTCAGTGAAATGCGCCTTTACTTTACGCCATTTCATCTTTTGTGGTGCATGTTTCTTTGTTATGTATGGAATATATCTTTTTCCTTGTATCTAATCCATGCTTCGGCAATTATCTCATCATTCTTTAAGGTTATCTTATACCTTTATTTGGATTTGACTGTTGCTATATTCTACTTATGGATTTCCAATTAATGATTATAAGCACATGACAGGGTACCTGCATAATTTAGACTGGAATTTTTTCATTCATATGACATCTTATCCCTTTTATTTTGTTGAATTTGATTTTGTTGGTGTCATATTTAATAGTGATATAACTTTTCATGAAATATTAGTTTGTATTGAACTTCATGACATCTCTTTGTGCAGCTTGCATTGGCAGCTTTGTGCAGGTCGAATGAAGTACACAGAGTGCTTGATTTCGAGAGGTTCCTCACTTTTCTATTTCTCCTTCATTGAAAGGCTTTGATCTTTTTTATATGCTTATGTTGCCAACTGTTTTCTATCAATTCATAAACTTCTGCAGTTATTTGGAAAACATATTCAATTGCCATTATGCCAGCCATAGTGCTTTGGAGCTTACTGAATCTCTGAAAGCTGTTGACTTTTTGGTAAGCACTCGGTCATATGTGAATGCTTTTCTTTGATGTGTCTAATTCTTGAAGCTTATGGTTGTACTTGGCACAGGACTGTCGAGATCATACTGTACAGAATATTCCTTGATAATAATATCCTTTTAGGATCTGTAATTAGAACTTTGGAAGGGCTTTTCTTTTGATACTTGTGGGAGTGACATTAATGTAACAGTTTAAATGATTACGATACTAATTAGGGTAGATTTTTGCTATTGTAATCATTAGATAATGATCTAACTTCTCCCAATAGAAAATTATTCACTGGAATGGTGATGATAGTTCGAGCTGGAACTGAGGTTTATTTATTGTGAGGACTGGAAGGGAACCATTCATTGTTTGGGTAATAATAATAGATCAAACCTCGAATATGTTGGTCGGTTCGGTTTAAATTTTGCTGGCACCTTCCACTCAAAATCTTACTGGTGAAGAACTTAAGGAATATAATCATCTAGTTGAGAAAATTGAAAAACTACTCGGCTTTTCTTTGCCATTGTGGTTGTTCACATGCTTTCGAGGATGACTACAGGTTGAAAAACTGAAGATCCCCACAGCAAAGGACATGAGGCACATTGACCGAAAACTGAAGAACTGTTTGGATCCGAGCTCTGTCGATGAGTATTTTCTTTCGACTATTAAACAAATCACGTATCTTCCAGTCACCATTTCCATTTTTGTTGCTAGAAGTATTTTGTAACTTTTGTGCAGTAGCAAAAAGCGGGAAAAGCGCTCGAAGCACAAATCTAAACGAACTGGAGGCGAAACCCAAGAAGTGCCCTAAAAATATAAATATGCAGCAAGTCGTTCTAAATTTCAAAACCCATTTCCTGCTCTTATTTTCTCCCTATTTCTCAGGTATATATTTTTTTCTTCTTTCAGGTAAAAATGAGCCCAAGACAGCAATCAACTGTTGGCTTCTATGCTTTCTGGTGGAGTGTTGAAACATGTTATTCAGAAATTTATATAAATAGACTTTGTGAAATTTATTCATCTTCACCATAACTTGGCTGATTTTGCTGATTATCAAGAGCTGTTGCATTTTATAATTTGGCAAAACAAAGTTGGAAAGTTTGATTTCTTAACAAAAATCAGGTAGGCCTCTTTGTCTGAGGCTCTTTTCTAGATCTTTTTCTTAAAAACAATGCAGTTGTTCTTATATTTTTGCCTTTATTATTATTATTATTATTATTATTATTATTGTTATTATACTGACGATGATGATTGTTGCTGTTGTTGTACTTAGTCTGCTTGTTTGGTTGCCAGTGCCTATTTTTTATTTTTTTAATTAGGATAAAAATATTAATATTTTAAATTATGAGGACAATTTTAGAAAACATTTTCAAGATTTTTGAGAGTTCTTCATAAAACAAAATGTAAAAAAAGTTAAACGTAAAATAAAAAGTTTTATTAACTAGCCAAAAAAAAGGTAAAGAAATTGAGTTTCGTAAAAATCTAATTTGTTAAAACAACTCTTTTTATTTTTTGTTTTTCTGTTTTATAGACATTGGTATGTTAAAAATAGTTTATTAGACTAAAATTAAGATGCTACAAATTCTAAACATTAACGTGTAATTTATATTATTACTCCATAACGTTTATAATTAAAGATAACTTTTAATTTTTAAATATATATTCCTAAAAAAAAAACCATTCATTCCACGGGGAAAATTAATGGTAATTAATCTTTCTCTCACACTGAAGCAGCTGTCTCCCAAATTTACCCAAAAATAATAAATGAAACAAAATTATAAACAAAATAATAAGATACTTATTTTTAAATATTAAAAAAATGAGAGGTTATAAAATAATTTCACTATTGTTCAAGGGCTTACAAATAAAAAATCCAAACCGGGTTCAAACCGGATTAAAATCCCCGTTCAATCTTAACCGGTTTCAGACCGATCACGTGACTCGAGACTATTCCCTGAACCCCTGCCACCCTCTCTCCCCTATATCTTTCAAAAACCTAATTTTTCTCTTCTCTTTCCCTCTCGCGCTGCCAAATCCCTTCTCGCCTCCCTGGCTGCCGCCGCCGCCACCTCCTCAACGCCCAGCTTGACCTCCATCCAATCCAGGTTCGTACTCGAACAACCAGCATCATCATAATCATGATCATCTGTTTCGATTCTCGCTTCATGTTGTGCTTTCTTGTAGTTTGGTGATTCAGTCATGAATTTGGTGTTATATTTTGTGTGATTTTTGGAGATACTCTTTGGTTGATTCAGTTTTTGAGTTTTGAAACCTGTGATGAGCTGTTTGGAGTTTTGGAGTTTGATTTTGTTTGTGTTGCTGAGTGAGATTCTCTATTGGTTGATTGGACTTTGTACTGTTCTTTGTTAGCTTGTATTGGATGATTGATGGTGTTGGAGTGATTAAGATTTGAAGAGGAAAAGACAATAGGGGCTAGTTATTGAATAAAGGCTTCTCTTTCTTTTTTTTCCTTCTATCAATTTGTGATTTGGTAATGATCCTTACAATTTGTGCTTCTATTACCGTTTAGATTCCTTCAAAAGGAACAGTTTGTTTATGGGCCAAGATTAAAAGTGGGAGAGGAAATCATAGTTGAGTAAGAATTTCATTTTGAATTAATTTGATATCTCATATTAATTGGTAGTCATATTCCCAACAAATAGTGTCTGCGGATGAAAGCGGCTTAGTTTATGAGGGATAAACTTTTTTGGCCTGTCCTTGCCTGTAACACCATTTTTTCTAACTCTTGATAAAAAGGTTGGGTTTTGTTTTGTTATGTTTTTCTTTGATTGTGCATATCTTTTGGACAAACTTTATTTACTTTCTTGTGCCCTGAGATGCAGACCTAATTGATGTTTTGGTTTACACTTTTTCAGATGTAAATTATTTTTTTATTTGAATGGAGGTTGTATTTTCTATTGTAATTGACCTTCAAGAGTTGTTTTTCATCAGCATAGGGGTTGGTGCACATTGTTGATCCTCATTTGGCTCGGTGTTTTATTTTTCGCTGATGATCATAGTGCGCTAGTAATCAGAAATCAGGTTCCTTGTAAGCGTTTTTTAATCCATATTTGTTAATGATAAACATCTGATATGGGAGATGAGATGTAGATCTTGCAAATAGAGAATTAAGGGAGTAGCATGATAGCCATAGCAGATCTTCTATTGTATTTCTGTTGTCCTTAATATATCTCGAAATTTTCAGTGATAATCATCTCTTGGTTCTACAAATAATCACAGACATTGATAGCCAATTTAAATTTAGAAGAGAAACTAACTCATGGAAGAACCCTTGAAATTACTAGCCTCAATAAGAAACGAATTACAAAAGCATAGGTTTATTTACGTATTACGTGCGCATATGCATGTATCTTGCTTTTACATCTTCTGCATCCTACGTAAATGCATGTGTTAAATCAATTGCAGCCATAAAGTTCAGTCCCTGTGGTTTTGTTTATTTTCTTTCTATGTGGGAAGAGAGAAAAATAAAAAACCCATGGGACACCTCACAATTAACTAAAATCTATATTTATCAATACTTTAGCTCATGAATTCCTCTAACCAAGTTTATTTGCTTATGTGGATCTTTTGTGGGTATTATTTGGCTCTGCTATTCAAAAGGATTGTAGCAAGTCTTATTTGATGTGTGATTTTCATTGCAAATTTTTCTTATGTGTGACACTTGATTTTCTTTTCCTCTTGTGCTCAAGTATTCATTGCAGTGAATGAAACTTTGAGCTTATTTTGCATCTTCATTTTTCTTTGCTTGTCTTAAAAAGGTGCGTTGAGCCTTCAGCTTGTATCAAGAGGGTGTAATTTTTTTAAAATGATTTAGTAACTTAAAGAGTACGATCTGTGTGCATTCCAGGTAGTCTTTGTGAATTACTGTTTAGAATGTAAGAACTAACTTAATGGTCCAAGTGTTTAGGGCATTTAGAGTCCAAGAATTAAATACTTAGACAAATATCAAAGCTGTTGTGTCTCGAGACTAGCTGATAGATAGTGTGCACATCAATATTTGAGTGGTAGTATGATGTGAAAAACAACAGTTTTTTTATTGAGAGTATTCTTGCGGAAAGAAAGAAAGGAAATTTGATTCCTTTTATTGGTTGCATGACTGGATGTTAGGAAGGTTGCTTTTCTTTCCTATCATCATTCCCTTTTTTCTCTGTTTTCCTTTGATTCAAAATTGCTTCAGTAAGGAGAGTTGTGATTGGTTGATGGATAAGCCCAGTTTCTCAGCCGACCATCTTATCTTGATTTGATTATTTAAATAAATAATCTAATAAGTTTTTAAAAAATCATTAATATTATCGAACATCTATCATTAATAAAAAATAAATAAATTTTTTATTTGAATAAATTAATTAGGCTACTAATTACTATAACTTACATAAAATTCTCCTAGTAAGTTTCAATATTGACATGAAGGCGTCTTTCTTTTTATGTGCCAGCTTTTATTTTGCAACTATCTATTGAAGTGGATGTTGTCTTTAACTGTCTGAATTTGGTGTGAAAACTTGATGATAATATTTCTTTAAGTAGTTCTTGTTTCTAGACCGGAATTTTCTTGGTACTCTTTTTACTGTAGTAAATACCTAATTGTTTGTCATGATTTTTATCAATTCAGGGCAGCTTTGTGATTGTGTCCCTGCTCTTATTTAGGTGATTGTCAAAGGTTAAGAGGCAAAGAAGAATATTCTGAATGGAAATGTCAAAGAGTTGTCTGCTTATTTCGTATTCACCTGAGATCATTAATGGGGAGCCTATACTAGTCTCATCAAATTGCCTTCCTGTGAAGGCCTTATCTTTTGAGCCTGCCGGGCATGCTTTTCATGATGTTGCACTTAAACTTCTTGGTTTTTATGAGGAAGAAGATGCAGATGCAGACACAGATGATCAGAGTGTTAAGTCTGATGATAGGGGCCAGGCATATAGAGCATCGTCAGATTTCTACAGCAGTAAGGGCAAAAAGAAATCCAGTTCTGGAAGCATGCAGCAAGACCATTATGCACTCTTAGGCCTGGCGCACTTGCGGTTCCTGGCTACTGAAGAACAAATAAGAAAAAGTTACCGGGAGACTGCTTTGAAGCACCACCCTGATAAGCAGGCTGCTCTACTTCTTGCAGAGGAATCGGAAGAGGCCAAGCAAGCAAAGAAGGCTGAGATAGAAAGTCATTTTAAAACTATTCAAGAAGCTTATGAAGTCTTGATTGATCCTGTGAAAAGGAGGATTTATGATTCTACTGATGAGTTTGATGATGAAGTACCGACTGATTGTGCACCACAGGACTTCTTCAAGGTCTTTGGTCCAGCATTCATGAGGAATGGGAGATGGTCTGTCACTCAGCCTGTTCCCTCTCTTTGGGAAGAGAACAGTTCAATGCAAGAAGTGGATAGCTTTTATGATTTCTGGTACACTTTTAAGAGCTGGAGGGAGTTCCCTCATGCAGATGAGTTTGATTTAGAACAAGCTGAGTCACGTGACCATAAGAGATGGATGGAAAGGCAAAATGCTAAGCTAAGGGAGAAGGCCAAAAAGGAAGAGTATACCCGAATTCGATCTCTTGTTGACAATGCTTATAGGAAGGATCCAAGAATTATTCAGAGGAAGGAGGAGGAGAAGGCTGAGAAGCAGCGGAAAAAGGAGGCGAAATACCTGGCTCGAAAGTTGCAGGAGGAAGAGGCTGCAAAGGCCGCTGAGGAGGAGAGACTTCGGAAAGAGGAGGATGAGAAAAGGGCAGCAGAAGCTGCTCTAAACCAAAAGAAGTTGAAAGAAAAGGAAAAAAGGCTTATGCGAAAAGAGAGGACACGATTGCGCAGCCTTTCTGCACCTGTCTTGTCACAACCTCCACTTAATCTCACAGATGATGATGTGGAGAGGCTGTGTGCAACACTCGACATGGAGCAACTCAGGCATTTGTGTGATAACATGGAGAGGAAGGATGGAATCATCGAAAAAGCTCAACTACTAGCAGCTGCATTGGATGGAGAGAAAACAAAAGCAGAAAAGGATGCACAACTGAACAGTTCTCAGAATTCAGGCTTAAAAGCTAACGGTGCGACAGGACAAGTGAAGAAGACGGAAAATCCCTTAAGCAACTATGAGAAGAAAGAGAAACCCTGGGCAAAGGATGAGATCGAGATGCTGAGAAAGGGAATGCAGAAATATCCAAAGGGGACATCGCGAAGGTGGGAGGTTATCTCAGAGTACATCGGTACTGAGCGGTCAGTTGAAGAGATTCTTAAAGCCACAAAGACAGTGCTTCTTCAGAAGCCTGACTCGTCAAAAGCCTTTGATTCTTTTCTTGAGAAGAGGAAACCTGCGCAATCCATTACTTCACCCCTTACGTCCAGAACCGAATCAGAAGTTTTGCCTGCGTTACAAGTGGAAAACACTGCCTCCAGTACGATTCCTAGTCAGACTTCTAGCAGTAATGGGGCTGGCAAGAATCCACAAAGCGAACCTGTTTCAGTTCCTACTGGAGTTTCATCTGAGCAAGACACATGGTCTGCGACTCAAGAACGCGCTCTTGTTCAGGCTCTTAAGACATTTCCAAAGGAGACGAGCCAACGCTGGGAACGCGTGGCTGCTGCAATTCCTGGGAAAACAGTGAACCAGTGCAAGAAGAAATTTGCTTTGATGAAGGAGAATTTCAGAAGTAAGAAAAATGCTGAGTGAAGTATGCTTTCGTTCATCTGGATTGTTTTTATCATCTTGACAAAAGGCTGCTGGGAGAGGGTGAAAATTTTGCTGACTCTTCAAAACGAAGTTAGCATCAAGTTGATTCAAGTCAGAGAGGGAGATTGCAGTTAATGTTTACACTTTTAGGACTTATATTATTGTCGGGATTTTGGATCATGTAGTGAATGTTGTATTGTGAGAGGAGCGGAATATTGTCGATGTAAATGAACAAAAACAAAAATAGTCGACTAATAGTTTGTCAAATTGAACTACACAGATAGCTCATGACAGGCAATTTTTTCTAAGAGCAAATATGTAATATATTGCTTGGAGCTCTCAAATTTTTTATGTTTTTGAGTTGGTTTTTCTGCATTAAGGTTTTCAGCATTTGACCTTTAATATCAGCAATATTGAGTGTTTTCTAAGAATATCCACTTTTTTACCTTGTTATTTTTCTTCTTATTAAAATTAAATTTTTGGTGCAAATGTTATTTTTTATTTCTAGTTATTCTATTTGATGGGCCAATTATGCATTGGTTAGGATGAGCACATATTTATTAATCATCTAAAAAAGGTCAACTTTATCTTTGTGATTCCAGTTTGAACTAAGATGAAGAACCATAATAACACACGCGCACACACAAGAAATTAAGAAAAAAAAAAAAACACTTTCATGGTTCATGGACTTCTTACCTCACAATATATAGACACAAACCAAAATAATTAAAAGATATATATACTCACATAATTTAATCCACATGCCTTCATTTCATCCATATAATAATTATAAATACAAGAAAACAAATCCCAATCTCAAAGATCAAAGACCAAAATAACATGCACACACACAGAAATATATATAAAAACACAAGAAGAAAAAGAGGAACAACAACAACAACAACAACAACAATAATAATAATCACACAACCCACACCAATATCATGCATGCATAAATTGAATCTCAATTAATTGGACGTAGCCTTTCCAACATTAGAACCATTCCTGATCTTGTTCCTGAAACGGTTAATAAAGTCATCAGCCTTACCATCAATATTCTTAGTCTCCAACCTCTGAGGCTGACTTCTTCCCCCCACCGTCGCCGGCGCCGGAGGTGTTGGTACCGGTAATTGTGCTTGTGGCGCTTGTGCTGCAACTACAACCTTTGGAACCACTGGTGTAGGCACTGATGGCAGTAGTGGTGGTGGTGGTGGTGCTTCTTCTTTCTTGGTGGTGGTGGTGGTGCGCCGGTGAGCCTTGCCGGTCTCCGGTGTGTTCACGGGAACCTTTTGTTGTGCTTGTGGTTGTTGGTTTTGAATCTGAATCTTTGATGGTACTTGCACTTGGATTACATCAAGAGGTTTCTTTGGAGGTGGAGGAGTGGTGGTGATTTGTTGTGGGTGATGATGATCATCAGTAGGAGTTTTGGGAGGTAATGAAGGTGCATCATGATGTTGATGATGATCAAGAGATGGAATGTTGTTATTGTTTTCAATGAGTTGTGGAGGTTTAGTTGGTGGTGACTGGTTTGGAGTGGTGGTGGTGGGTGGAGGAGGTTCTTGGTTCTTGAAAGTAAGACGGCGAAGAGGTCGAAAAGCCGAATTGTTGACATTGAAGACATTGAAGAGCTTCTCACACATGCCCATTGGATTTTCCTTCTTGCTTTCCATTTTTTTTTTTTTTTTTTTTTTTTTTTTTGGGTTGAAGGTATGGAGATGAAGAGAGGGAGGGGTTTTAAAGTTTTGGAGACTTTGGTTTTTGGTTTTTGGTTTTTGAGGGTTGGGATAAAAGAGGTGTGAATGAGATTGAGAAAGTTGGCAAATGGAGGGCTGGATGATATATTATTCTTTGTTTTGTTTTGTTTTTTTTTTTTTTTTTTTTTTTTTTTTTTTGCACACATACCCTTGGAAAAAATAGGTGTTTGATTTGTTTAGGATGGATATCTGTTTGATTTGGGGGATAAAGTAATATTCTCCCAATGGAAAAAATGGATTAATGTTCTTATTTTCCGCATTATATATATATATATACTTAATAATTAATTTTAAAAATCATTAATGGTAATAAACATTTATTGTTTTTTTTTTAAATTTAATTTAAATTTAACAATATTTATTTTTATGCTCAAGAATTAAAATGAATAATTAAAATGAATTCTCATGTATAATTTAAAAACAAAAAAATGCACTTGTATATGCACACTCATTTATACATACAAATACACAAAAAAAAAACTTCTAAGTTTTTAGGCCAAAATGAATTTCTTTTTTTTTTATTCTTTTAAGATTAAAAAACAATGATTATATAATTCAAGCCTCAAAATTCACTTATACCACTACACACAAAAGCTGAATTTCTGTGTGGAATTATAACTTGTAGAGGGGTTTGGATGTAAAGTACCACTACACATACAAAAGCTGCTATTGAGAAAAAGACAATATATTCTTCCTTCACTTGCTTTTTTTTAATATATATTTTTTTATTAAATACTTGTTCTGATTGATCACCAACGGCTGATATTTCTTGGAGGGAGTTGTAAGAACAATGGAAAGTTAGCCATGATTTATTTATTTATTTATTTTTCTTTTTTCCTATTTTTCATACTTTTTTAAAATTTTGAGAAGGTTTTAATAAGAGCATCTAATGCTGCTAAGGTTGCTTTTCGATTCAATTAGAAGTTAGACTTTGATGTATTATTGTCAATAACTTTTATTTAGTGGATGCATTTTTCACATGACGAATATAATTTTCAGTGATCTAATCTATTACGGTCTTACGCATAAAGATTCGATAAAGAAAAGTTGTAGTTCTCTAATTCTAATTCTAACCATGGCTTTCTCTCAAATTTCCTTGTTCTTAATGAAAATAATAATTATTTTCATATGATACTGAAAAATTTATTATGAAAATATTGTTAAAGTTTAGATGCAACTCTTCAAGAGTGTGCTTCTATGTTTTAAGCTTATGGAAAAATAAACTCTTTAATTTATCAAATAAATATTTCGCAAATATATTTATTTCATATATTAAACATTTTTAAGGGGAAAAAATTCCACTAGGACAATTAAGTCATAAAATAAATTAAAGTATATGAATAATACAATAATAATCTCTGAATAAAATCATATAAAAGGGTTTTATTAAATGGTATCAATCTACAATATTTAAATAAGACAGGGAGTTATATGCAAAAGTGGGTTGAAGAATCACATTCCCCCATCTTCTCATCTTATTAATCACATAATCAAAACGCAACAGAACATCAACTTTACATTGAATCCATTCCAAATTAATATTATATAATTCTGATAATGCTTTTAACAACCTAAAATCAATTGACAGAAAGTAATTTTGCATATTAAAATCAGATTCCAAGACCAATTAAAGGCAATGACAATTATTCACAAGAAAATGATGCTCAAAATTTCACATACCAGACCCTGAATCCAATCAATCAAACTGCAATTGAAAGCAAGAACAGGAGTTGGTGTTGAATCAAACCTCCTGAAAACATTCAATGCAGCATAATAAATACTCAGTAAAACTTTGTGCAGTAAATCCGGTTTCTGAAGATAAACTCGAACTCAACCAGACAAGAGAGTGTTTGATTTTGATGCTACTTCGCTTTCGAAACATGAATTTCATCAGATGTGGCCTTGAGCTGTGTTTGTTCGTTCTTTCCGCATTGGTTTGCAGAATTTTTCAAACTACAGAACGGAGAGAGAGATTGCAGCAGATCGTAGCTTGACGCCGTCCTGTTCCCATTTTAGCTGTGGAGCAGTAGCTCCAGCAATATAAGCCTACAATGGATACAACAAAGCAAAACATACGAGTGATTATTGTGTAAAGAAGTAAGACATACTCAGCTCTTCGGTTATGTAAATAATACTAAAGGACAACCGGTCCCTCAAGTGGATCTGTTTGTTTATTTTCATCTTTTACGGAATTAAGAAAAAAAAGTCCATTCCTGCCATCCAACTGAGCATATGAAATGTTTCATTTTAATCCTTTGGTCATCCTTCATGAGTCATATGGTAGTCAATTGCTAATGTGGTGAATTATGTCATGTGGCCCCTGTCTGTAACATTACAAAAGATTGATTTCTTTTAAAATATGGATTTAAGCTACATGGAAAGCGGGCAACATGGCATGGCATGTAAGTCATCACATCGCTAATTAACTTAGTTTGTGCCATGTGCCTCATGGAATGACTAAATTGAACATTTGTGCTCAGTTGGATGATCAAAACAAACCTTTCTTTCTTTCTTTTTTCCTGTAAGGGACTAAAATCAATGATCTTATCCACTTAAGGGGATAGATGTGGCTTAACCCAATACAAAATGCCATACACCAATCCTGTAGTAAGGAATTTGTTATCGTATATTCATTTATTCTTTGTCATTTATTAACATACTAAAATCTACTGAGGATTTCTTCTTCCCATTGTGAGAAATCTTATGAATACAATATGTCATACACCAACACAGCTGCATGAAATTTTCTACTTTTTATTACTCGGTTCTCTCTCATTTGTACACTGGCTAAAATCTATTGAGGGTTTCTTCTTGTTATTGTGAAATTTCCGAGAACATTTGACAGCTCCATTGAGAAAATGCATGCGCACAATAACAATATGTATACCATAAACATTATTTGGAAAAAGAGGGGAAAAAACAAAAGGCTGATGTATACCTTGCCACTGTTAATAGCAGCCACTAACGCAACATGTTGGTCTTCCAACCCAAACTCATAGAAGTAGTAACTCCTGAAAATTAAATATATTTGTAGAGGAAGAAGAAAGATTCAAGTATAAAAAAAAGGCAGCACAAAAAAGGATAAGTATTACAACAGTAATATGTGGCATTATCATCTACAAGTTTTAACCTATTTGACTTGGGTTCATACATGGTGAAATTTCATACTCTTGAAGGCTTTTCTTAACGAGAGAGAAGTGTAGACATGAACCATTTATGGATCATTACTCAGTAGTCTTCAACAAATAAAATCCCATTTTTCCTTGCTTTATAGAAATTTATGCTTAGGAGTTTCCTGAAATGGCAGACTGGATAGCTCACAAAATCAACACACACACACACATAGTAAATAATCATCAGAGAAAGTTTGAACTCTATTTCCTATTTGAACTCAACAATACTTACAGCAAAGTCTTAAATCTATTATCAATTTTGTAATTTTCATACCTTACGGTCTCATCTTCCCTGATTTTTATAGTACGTGCTGAGTACAAATTTGCACCACCTGTGAAGAAAACAGCTATTCAAGTGTTCAAAACCGGATATACGCAAAAGTAACATAAATGCGTTACTTGAAACCGAAGGAGAAGATTGAATAATTCATGTATTTATAATGATTCAAACTGCACAAAAGATACATGAATATAGAAATATGAGAAGCCAAAAAAATATGGAAAGAACAGAGCTAAATCTGAAAATATGATCCTAATTACATAATGTACAACAAATCTCCTACACATAGGCTATTGCTATCCATAGAAATCAAATCTGATATAAATACGAACAAAACCAACTAAATCAGATCTGTATCGTATCTCAAAGCTGGAGCATAGAGATTGTATGCCTCAAACTTGCCACATACGTAAGCTATGCTTGGTTCTCGAAAAGACTTAGTGAAAATACATGCTAACTGCTCATTAGAACCAACAAACGACGTGATAATTTTTCCAGACAAACTCTTCTCACAAATAAAATGACAATCGATCTCAATATGGTTTGTACACTCATGAAAACTGAATTGGTGGCAATGTGCAGGATTGCTTGCTTATCACAAATGAGAAGGGTTTACTTCAAAAATGTAATTTCTGGAAAAATTATTTCTGCTATATGAACCCACATATGATGAGAGCCATAGCTTAATACTCAGCTTCCGCATTAGATCTATAGCAACAACATTCTGCTTCTTACTCTTCCATGAAATCAAATTATCTCCAATAAAGACACTATCTTCTCACAAATAAATGACAATTGATCTCAATATGGTTTGTACGCTCATGAAAGACTGAATTGGAGGTAATGCGCAAGGTTGCTTGGCTATCACAAATGTGAAGGGCTTACTTCAAAAATGTAATTTCTGGAGAAATTGTTTCAGCTATATGAACTCACATATGGTGAGAGCCATAGCTTAACACTCAGCCTCCACATTAGAACTGGCAACAACATTTTGCTTCTTACTCCTCCATGAAATCAAATTATCTCCAACAAAGACACAAATCTTGATATGGACTGTCTATTAGTTGGGCAACTTGCCCAATCCGCGTCTATATAATATCAAGATGACATCTATCTGTGTATACTAAACCTCTCCCAAGGGATCCTTTAATATATCTTAGAAACATAACAATAGCATCCTAATGACTATCACAAGGAGAATTGAGGAACTAATTGACAACACTTGCAACAAATAAAATATCTAATCTTGTCATGGTCAAGTAATTAAACTTTCCAATTATTCTTCGATACTTTCTTGGATCTAGAAAGGACTCCCCTTGATTCAGTGGAAGCTTGACACTTGGATCCATAAGAGCATCACTTGGCTTGCAATCCAACAAACCGGCTCCCTCCAAAATATCCAAAGCATGTTTTCTATGTGATGTAGCAATTGTTGCCTTTGACTAAGCTACCTTAAATCCAAAGAAGTACTGCAACTGACCTAGATCTTTTATTTGAAAATGACGGACTAGATGTTGTTTAAGTCATGTAACCCCATCATGATCATCACTTGTAATAATTATATCATCAACATAGACAACCATATATATATATATATGTTAGCACAGCATCTACAAAACACAGAGTGGTCTCCTTCACTCCAATTCATGCCAAATTACTAAATAATTATACTAAATCTACCAAACCATGCTCAAGGGACTGTTTGCGACCATGTAAAGCCTTGCGAAGACCACAAACAAACCCACGAGACTTCCCCAAGCAACAAAACCAGGTAATTGCTCAATATACATTTCTTCTTCTAAGTCTCCATAAAAAAAAGGCATTCTTGATGTCTAATTGGTATCATGGCCAATGTTGCACGGCTACCATAGAAAGAAAAAGACGAACAGAGGCCATTTCCGCCACATGGAAAAAACCTATCACTGTAATCAAGGCCAAACACTTAGGTAGCCCTTAGCCACCAAGCAAGTTGTCATTCATAGTGAACTGAACCCTATTAAAAATTAACATATGGCATAATATCATCCTCTGTCATCTGGAGGGTATCTAATTTATGAATATCATAAAATCGCTAGGTATCATTAGAATAGACACTCTGAGTTTTCTTCCAAATATCATAGCAAGTAGTGTAGAAGCAATAATGAGCCAACAAGTAAAGTCCCATCAAGTAATTTGGCATCAATCTATAAGGACTTCTCGGTGAGGTGATCAACAAGCTTTTGACCAAAAACCAAATCTTAATAACGGCTCACCAGTTATAATTTTTGCCATTAAGTGGCCTTCGATGTTATAGTGGGATTACCAGAAAAGCAAGAAAATACAAAACCCTTATTGGAGGACACAAAACCCTTAGAATCATCTTGAGAGAAACCTAATATAGAACTCATGATGAAACCGGGTCACAACAGATTCGAGAGACACAAATGAATAGAGTGACGCTGGTAGTGACGTCATTGGAGCGTGAGTCAATAAGCCTTGAAAGGTGGTTGCACAAAATGACGGCAAAGGTTATTCACACTTCTGATCCGGTTCCGAAACCTGTTTTTGATACCAGATGTATGTTTTTGATTACAAAAGGCACATAGAAGAAGCCCCAAAAAAAAGAAGAACAAAACTAAATCCGAAGATATTATCTTAATTACATAATGTACAACAAATCTTGTAAAAATAGGTTATTGCTATCTATGGAAATCAAATCTAATTTAAATAGAAACAAAATCAACTAATTTGTATCATATCTCTAGATATCTCTGTAATCTACATCTCAACAATGTTGTCACTAGTTCTCTCAGACGCTATAAACCAGGAAAAAACTGTGATTATAAAAAGTAAAAATCTCAATATTCAAACAGGAGTGCCTGTATGAAACTTACCAGGAACAAATATTTTGGCAGCCTGCTTCAATGAACCTATGTCGGTAATATCTTTTGCCTGCTCACATCATCAAAAAGAACACTTGCATTTGAAAAATGTATAAATAGAATTCCTGATCTGACATTTCTAACTTACAAAATCTCTATGCATATACTATTGGTACCATATGTCAATCTTCTGCCTTTAAAAACTGATGACACAGTTTTCAAAAAGGAAGCAATGTTCTAATAAGAAATACTTTCTCACTCATCAGGAGAAGCAGCCGTGTATAGAAAACCCACCAGATTATAAAGTAGCTGGTTGTAGAATCCATGATAAAATAGCATAATGCAATAAAAATTTCAGACTGAATAGGACTTTTGTAGGAAAATTCCTCAAATCCCCTCAACTTATCATGCTTGAGCAACCCTAAACTTGTCTGCTCCCATGGTTATTTCATGATTACATAAGGGTGTTTTTGGTTAAACGATAAGGATATGGGTTAAGAAAATCTTTTTCAAAGATTGGAATGGCAGGAAAACTTTAATTTGATTTGACTAAAGTTTGACTTAATTAATACTAATAAAACTAAATATTTTTTATTTAAAATTTTATTTTTTTTAAATAATAGTAATTATTTATGACTATTAATAACTTTTGTCCCAAACTAATAATGGTTGTTGTGCAAATGCCATAAAAGTTGCTTATTAATAATGATTATCAACCAATGTCCAATAAGTTGTTTAGCCATCACAGTTATGTACACAATATCAGAACATTACCTCAAGGAAGGTGATTTTAAGTTGATTTGATGGTCGAATCACCACGCTCACAACTTCTGATCTATATCAAATAAAAAGTACTTAGACAATATTTAATAGCTGTGCATTTGATCAGAAGTTCATAACTAAAGCAATTAGGAGCATAAAAGCTACTCGATGGCACTTCCATTTAAAACACCATAACCTTATTAAGTTTGGGGTGATTTATCTCTGCAAATTTTGAACTGCAGAGAATTAGCAATATGAGATGATACTTATTAAGTTTGGGGTGATTTATCATTAAACTATTCTAGATTAGGAAAATTGAATATTATTCAGCATAAACTAACTTGGCGTTGACAGTTGTCATGTTGGTATAAATGCTAGCAACCTTCTATAGTTGATACTTATTAATGGGCTGTTTGTTTGACTGGATTTGAGGGGATTTGGATTTCCAAATCCCTGGAATTTAAAAATCCCATGTTTGTTTGGAGGGCTTTGAACATCTTTGGTATTTAAAAATCTCATACTCATGGGATTTTGGAATTCGGCCAAAATGGCCGAATTCCAAAACCCCACTTGTGAAATCCCCCACTAAAATATATAATTAATATAATGTTTAAGTTTTAAGTTTAATGTTATAGTTCATCAAATTATTAATTTATAATTAAATTAATAAAATATTTGCATCTTATAGAAAATTTCTTTAAATACAAATATTAATTTATAGTTGCTATATTATATTATATTATAATAATTATTTTACTTAATAATTAACGTATTATATTTTATTATAATAAATTAAATAAATATTAATTATATTAATTATCTATAATATTTGCATTTTGAGTTCATGTAGTTCATGTTTACATAAAATAAAATGTACATTTTATGATATATATAGTAATTATTTATAATATCAGATGGGGGTAACCTTACCATGGGTGACCATAACATGTAATCCAAGTAAAAATATATCAAACTGAACACATGTTTTCCAAATCCAGATTTACAAATCTCTCAAACCAAACACAAATTTCTGTACTCCAGTATTACAAATACATCCAACCAAACACTGGATTTGATTTTCCTGAATTTTCAAATCCAGGGATTTGTAAATACAAATCCACTGGATTTTCAACTACATCTAACCAAACAGCCCCTAAGTAAAACACAGTTCGTGGCTTCCTCCGCCATAACGTACCATATCAAATTTCAATATCCGATTAAATAATAAAAGAGGTTGGCAACAGAATGCTTTAAGATTTGAAAAGATGGCCTAGGAATTTATTGTTTTTCATTATTACTATTATTATTATTATTATTCATCATAAGCAAAGTTTTGCTACTTTAAATATCTGAAAACAACAATGCCATCTGCCGGCCCAGTTTATATTATGGACCAAGAGGTTATGCCTTCAGAAATTAAACCACGTCGTTCAACTCAACTTGCAAAATAGAAATAAATATGAAAAAACTGTTGAACCAAGACAACGAGTGTGAATAGTACAGTTGACAGAAGAACTAACTTCCTTGTGAAGCTAACTGAAAAAACATTTATTGGGTACAAGAATCAATATTTGGAAGGGATCTTGAAAGATTATTAGGAGAAAATAAATGCTTTCACCTGTGAAATGTATTATTTCGAAGACCAATAGTCAATATGAAAAGATAAATAACTACAAGATACCAGGGATCAAATGAGATTACCCATCTGGAGATGCGAACTGAGCTGCAAAAGTCTTTGGTTTTGCTTTATCACCATATAGTGATAATCCAGCATTGAAATCCTGTGATAAGATGAAAAATCACAAGATGAAAGATTGTCAGACTCAATGGATTTGTCAAAAAAAAAAAAGATAGCATAAGGAATTTGACAGATTTGGAGATGAATCGATAGCAAAAACAGCATTTTGTATACATGAGAATAGATGAAAAGGTTATTGACACAAATTGTTACAAAATACTACAGCAGGCATTGTCCCCAATTATGCTCAAAAGTGATTCAAAGTTTCAGTTATTTTAATCTATGCTTAGAATATTTTCCTTCTAAAGCCAACTTTATATTTTGCCAAACTAAATTCAACCATATTATGGAACTCAATGACCAATGTCCTTATTTATGCTAAAGAGAATAATGAAATAATAAATTAATGAAAAGTCATGCTCCATGAAGGAACAGCTAGAACTAGCAGTTGGCTAAGATAAAGAAAGGTAAATGGATGGCCATTAAATGGGATGGCAGCCTTCTGTGAATCACGCATATTTTTCATCACATAAATGAATAAGATAGTCAATGCCAACCAATCAATGAACAAGAAAAATTCACTGTGAAATGAAACAAATAAAGGCTATGCTTTATACGGCATGATCAAAGAAAACCAACATGCACACAGTCCTTAATGAGCATTCCCATGTGAAGAAGATAGTTTCCTCCTTTGTATCTCCCAAGTCACCAATAATCCTGCCATTACTGAAGCATTCATTTGGGCAGGAAAAAGGCCAAATTTCATTCATAAATTGCTCCATGATGTGACTTCTAGACAACCAAAAACTTGTAGCAAACACTTGACCTAGCCAACTAAAGACACCATCTTGAGCTACTCTAGTGCATACTCCTTGCATAAACTAAATAAATTTTTAAAGAGTCCACACTTTAAGGCATGTCAAACAAATTTTTTTTTTTTTTTTTTCCAAATAAACAAACAAACATATAGAATAATTTTTGTTATCTATTCCTAAAACTTTGCACCCAAAAAGAACCTTTAATTATTCAGAAGCATTAAACACAAAAGAATGAGATCACCTTCAACCACAAAGCATAAAAAAAATTAAGATTTCCAAGGAATTTTATATTCACAACCAATTTCCCCACATGAATGATCAACAAAGGAATAGACCATCAACAAAAAAAACAAATATTCCAACAAATAATACAATCATAACTAATTTCATCATCAAGCATCAAAACCAAAGGAATTTCGCTAAATTAAGGGTTGGGAAAATAGGTTC
The DNA here is from genome assembly GCA_902712375.1 of Dioscorea dumetorum. Taxonomy (NCBI): domain Eukaryota; kingdom Viridiplantae; phylum Streptophyta; class Magnoliopsida; order Dioscoreales; family Dioscoreaceae; genus Dioscorea; species Dioscorea dumetorum. The sequence goes on along the minus strand of CACTHL010000561.1, from coordinate 1,694,599 downwards.
CGTTTCACAACCTCAGGTTCCATAATATCTTCAAACCGAGGAGGGACGCGAATGGAGAAGCCATCGCCATAGAACTGGAACCACGAATTGGTGCTGGAGATCCCGGGAAGGAGCGGCTTCCGGGGAGTTGCGACCTCCGGCCCGGCAACGGATAGGGCTGGAATTGGGCTAGAAATCTCGGGTAGGGCGAGGGCAAGAGTGATAGAAACCACCGATGCAGCCGCGTTGCCAATGGCGAAGGATCGCCTTGAAGAGAAGTGGAATTTGGAACTAGGGTTTTGCGGGGGTTTTGGAGGGGCGGGTAAGAGCGTAGCCATGGCGTTAGAGATGAAGTACAGAGAATGGCGATATAAATGAGTGGAAGTCACAACGGTCATATGGATTTGGGAAAATTACTTAAAAGCCACTAACTTTATCTTAATTGATATTAATCAGGCAAAATCACCCAAAATAAAATTCTAACATTTCCAGGGATTAAAACATAAAAAAAAACTCCTATTTTAGTTAGTCATATGAATAGTGGGACGCGGATCTCCATACTATACAATATTGTGCACATACTCTGAAAATATTATAATAATACTGTTTATTCAGCTATTCAATATCTTATTTTAAAAAAATCATATTTTTAATTTCTTTAAATTTTTAAAATTAAGAGACTTTCTATTATGAAATTGTTGTTTCTGATATATCAACTTAAATATATTATCGTTAAACCATCATAATTAGTGTATAAATATATCTATATTTGACAACATCTTATGTAGTGCCGTTTATCATATTTGTCACAAAAAAAATAAACTCAAAACCTAACATGAAAGCTCCCTAAAAGTTTGTCTTAATTCATATTATTTAGGAAAAATCATTTAAAATAAATTCAAACATTTCCAAGGATCAAAACAAAAAAAAAACCCTCGTTTCATGACCGTTACCCTTATCCAAACTCGAAACCAGCCATCCAATCCAAAGGCACGAAGAACGCCACCTCCTTCTTCTCCTTCACTCCCATTCTCACTCCCATTCAATCAATGGATCCCATCCTCTTCTCCCCTCCTTCATCGTCTCCTCTTCTCCTCCGTCCCCATTCCCTCCTCTCTAAGCCCCCTCCTCCCAGAATCCCATCCCTTTCAAAGCAGATCTCTGCATCCCTTTCCAAGCACAACCATGTCTCGTCTTCTCACAAGAGCTGGATCTCTCACCTCCACCATGGATTGGCCGCTTTCGCTCTCTCCATGGCTGTCAATTTCTCCCCTGTCTCGATTGTTGCTCCTGCCTCTGCTTCTGAGTTCGATGTCCTCAATGAGAGGCCGCCGGCTGATTCCTATCTCGTTGATGATGCCAACGTCCTGAGCCGTGTGACGAAGTCCGATTTGAAACAGTTGTTGTCTGATTTGGAGTCCAGGAAGGACCTCCACATCAATTTCATCACTGTTCGCAAGCTCACTGTATGAGTTTCTTATTCTTTTTATTATTATCATTTCGATGCTTTGATTTTAATGCACTTTTTTCAATGTCTAAAATTTTAGTGATGGATTGTAGTACATATCGGTTATTGTAAAATAGTGAGAATTGTATTGAATGTGAGCAAGATTGGGGTTACAGGGGAATGTTCTGTCATATTTAAAGGCATAATTATACAAAGATTCAGAGAAAGTTTGACATTTTTTATGGAAATAAAATAATTCTTAGTAGAGTGAACATTATTGGTTTGAAGATGTTGTTATCTGATCTGGAGTCCAGGAAAAATTCCAGATGAATTTTATCACTTTTCAGTGGTCACAAGCTTACTGTATGTTTTGAATTCTTTTTTCTCTGTTTCTTTTTGGGGCATTGTTTTGAATGCAATCTCATTCGTATTTGCAATTTCAGTGATGGATTGTACTGAGTACCAGTTATGAAAATTGGCTAGAAATGAATTGTATGTGAACAAGGTTTTGTTATGGGGGAATGTTTACCTTATTTATGGGCATCATCATACTATATTACTAAGTGATTAAGACATTCTTTATGGGAATTATGTTGACTTGAAGCAATTGTTTTCTTATTGTAGTCCAGGAAGAATCTCTGCCTTAATTTCATCACTGTTCCTAAGCTCATTGTGTTATTTGAAGCCCTTTTATTGTCCTCATTGCATTAAATGGAATGCAATCTATTCCTTTTTGCAATTTTCACGTAATATATTTCTGCATGTTGTTTGTTTTCAGTGAGTTGTTGAAATTTGGGGAGAGTCGGATTGAATGTGAGATAGGTTAGAGTTACAAGGGAATTCCCATCCAACGTAATGACATAACTATACAATAATACAGCGATATAGCTGAAAATTGATTTGAATGCACTCTCTTCTTCTTTGCATTTTTGCCATGTTGAACTCATGCATGATGGATTTTGTTTATTTGGGCAACGGACTGTAGTAACTATCAGTTTTCCATAATTGACAAGTATAGAAGTGAATGTGAACTAGGTCAGGGTTACAAGGGAATTCTCACCTTATGCAAGGATATAGTACTCTATGCAATAATACATATATGTAGAAGATAATATCAAGAAATGTTTGATATTCTATAACAGTATACTATATGAGGCCATCCATGTCTATTAATTGTTATAATTACCTCGAATTAACTTTTGATAATTCTTACGTTTCCATGTTTATTTGTGAAAGATTTTATTTTGAAGAAGATAAAAAATCCTCAACATTGTCTTCAGTTAAACTTTTGGATTTGATGCTGGCCTTCATCTTTTAGAGCAAGGCAGATGCTTTTGAGTATGCCGACCAAGTGTTGGAGAAGTGGTATCCCACAATTGAAGAAGGAAATAACAAGGGTATTGTGGTGCTTGTTACAAGTCAGAAGGAAGGAGCAATCACTGGCGGACCTGCATTCATTCAAGCTGTTGGAGAAACTGTTCTAGATAATACCGTATCGGAGAACCTTCCAGGTAAACCATTTGCTTTAGCTATGTATCAAGCCTTAAATGTTGTTGTGAATTTTATAAACCTGATTAGAAACAATTTCTCCATGTCCATGGAGGATTCTGCAATTTGATATGTTGATGACTGAAGGCAAGCTCATAATACCAATATTGTATGAAATGGTAGATTTGAGCTCATATATTTCACTAAGATGAATGTTACATTAATTATTATTCCCTTGGGGCCTCAATATACCATCAAGGAAGGCATTTATCAACATTGCCATTTTGAGACTTGCCTCCTTTGTTGCGTCATTCAAGGTATTCCTCTAAACATTTGGAAATAAGGATTTAAATGTGGTGCATTGTGATTGCAAAAAAATTTATGCTTTTGATCAATTTTATATTGCATATGAATAGAACTGAATTTGAGCAAAACAAAAATGCTCTCGCTTAATGTCTTTGGGCTGGCGGAGTGACAGTAGTGAGTGAGCACTATTCATTGGCTGCATTCTTTTCTCTTAGATTTTTAGAACAATATATCCTTGCTTGAGGATTAGTACTCTGCATGAACATTATCATAGGAAGGATCTGTAAATAGATTTCAGGGTGTTTTTAGCCGTTTCTCTTTAATTTAGTCTAATTGTTGACATGACATACCAGCCTAATATATAACTCATTCGAAATTACCATCTTTTCTTTAGTGATTGTACTATCAGATAATCATTTCTAAGTTCTTGTTTGTAGTGTTGGCTACTGAGGAGAAATACAATGAAGCTGTGTATAGCACTGCCAAGCGTCTTGTTGCCGCTATTGATGGGCTACCAGATCCCGGTGGGCCGAAATTTAATGAGAACAAGCGGGAATCGAACTTCAAAACGAGACAAGAGACCGATGAGAAGCGTGGGCAGTTCACCCTTGTGGTTGGAGGATTGCTTGTGATTGCCTTTGTGGTTCCCATGGCTCAATATTATGCTTATGTGTCGAAAAAGTAGATGTTCTTTGCACAATATGATGTGCATTTTCTTGTCCAGAGAGGAAATTGGTCCAGAAATTAGGACCTATTTGTAAGAGTTCAAGATTTTACTGAAGTATTGAGATTTGTACAAATGAGTTTTAATTCCACATTATTATGATGTTAAGTATTCATTGCATGTACAAAATTTAGGGTTTTATTTTGATGTAGATTCTTTGAGTATGAATTACAAACTTTGTTGTTATTATTGTGGAGTGTGTGTTTCGCTCATGATTGTCATTTTTGAAAGTCATGAGAGATTCTTATGCACCACAGGTATTTGCATTGAATTTTCAAATTAATTTCATGAAAAAGAATTTTATCTCCCTCGCTAAAATATTTTGAAAATTTTATTTTCCCAAATATCTTTTTACGTATATAAATATGTTTTAAAATATAAATTCATTGTATATTATAAATTGATATGATTCAAACCGTAAAAGAAATCTTAAATATATATACTATGGGGATGGTCCAAGTAGAGGGATTTCGATTTGAACTCTTGATAAAAAAAAAAGGCCCAATGGGAAAGTTCTATGTTCTTGTAAAACTCCTATTTTATGGGTCAACGGCAAATATATATGTCATGTCCCAACTCGTAGTCAGGCACGAGACAGTCACCGCGTTAACCCAAGAGATGCGAACAACACCAACCCTCAATAAACACAAGTTTCACAAATTTCCTGTTTAAAATTATCCTAGATTATAGTTAGGATAACATTCAAACTTGAGAAAAATTGAAAAGGAAACAAGATATGTACATGTAACCAACTCTAATATGCAACGCAACAAATCTAACCTATACAATAATGTTTAGTACACAATATGTTCAAAAGATACAAACCGACCTAAATAACACCAATAAAAAATGAAAACAGCTATCCAGCACAGGATCTGCCGCACACACTACTTAACATGGGGAGAGAAGAAGAGGAGTGATAAGTAATATAATTCCTCCGTGAGTGAATACTCCACATAACTTTATAAGGACATCTATGAAACCAAACAAAGCAATAAAAATCATAAAAATAAAAAAAAAAATTTAAGCATACTTATAGCTTTATACCAAAAATTAAGTATACATGTATATATACTTTCAAAACAAGGCACCAATATTAAATACACAAATGTGTGAATAGCAATAGTTTTAGAAAAATAATGAAATTTAACAAATCAAAATTTTGAATTCTCATTAGGGCTAGCTTTAAAGAATGCCCACCATAGCTGTGGTTACAACTAGGGTTTGGACCAGCCAAGATTGTTTTCTAATTAAGTAATGAAATATTTAGCCCACTTGGCATTGGCCTCTAAGAACCACGTGTGGTGACTCCATGTATCTTAGTTAGTGTTACATTTAAACTTTCTATGTACCTCCTAAATGAGTTATTACAAATGGTTAGCCACGTCACTTCTCCAAGTCAGACCGTGGGGACGTTTATTGTAGTGAATATCTATACAGCTATGTCACCATCTGAACACATGGAAATATACATATATCATCCATGTCTCAACCAGGGGGAATCACATTATCATAATGCTTTACTACACTTTTCAACATCACAAGGTGAAATTATGAAAAATAATAATCTAACCCATTTCTCGCATATGAATCATGTAATCTCATCAAGGAAAACATAAACACATCTAATTATCCAAACCGGATTACTTTACATCTAACATATGAAATTCAAGTTGGAAAATAGCAATAGAGCAATGCATTTTTTGATTGTCACTTTATCCTTGATAGAACTATGTTATAAGAAACAATTCACTCACCAAAACAAGCCCAAAGCATGCTAAGCTTTCTCCAAACCCTTGCCCTTGACCAAGGATTCTCCGTCTAAACAATATGAAATAAAAAAAATATATGAAAATTAATGAGAAGAATACATAAAATGAATGTAAACATAAATGGGGAAATACATGAAATTAACACCCTTCAAAAAAGATTTCGATATATAACAATAAATTTTTAATGACTACAAGAATAAAAAAAACCCAACATAAAGAATTTCAAATCAAAGAATGATGTAAACTCTCAGTGTCATTGTAATTCCATCCTTAGCTACAGTACTCAAGAGCCAAAACACATGGATTGCCATGAAAATACAAGCCTTATACAACATAGCTTTTGTTAGGGTTTCTTGTACATACATGTATTATACGTATAGATATACATATACATTTCTTCCTTTCTCTATATATGTAACCATTCTTATCAATACAACACACACATTCCTTCTTACATGGTATCAGACGTTCTGGTTCTCCGGGCCTTTTCTCCGTTGGTGCATCTATCTGCGGCGGCCACGTGAACCTAGCCGTGTCCTTCGGCCTCTTTATTGACTGGCGGGCTTGTCACTGGAACCATCGGTCTTGTCTCTACTAAGTCACCACCATCACCGGGTAACTATTCTGGCCGCGATCCTTGAGACGGCGTCATCACCGCCCACGCTCTAGCCGTCACCACTAAGATCTTGTCGCCACGCTCTCACTGCTACCACCAAGATCTCGTCGCCACGCTCTCGCCGCCACCACCAAGATCTCGCCGCCATTAGCAAGCTCTCACGTCCGGCCACCACCGCCAAGATCTCGCCGCCGGCTGTTGGCTCTCCCGTGGCAATTTGGCACGTTTTTCCACAGCCGACAAATTTATTTAAGAGCCGCTACCTTTCATTCCCGTGACTAGCTTTCCCGTGAATCTAGCCGTTTTTGTCTAAAACAAAAGCTGGACAAAAGTTGCTGCTAGCCTGCCACCTTTCATTCCATTATATTATATTATATTATTTTAATTAAAATACAAAAAAAAAGAATCTTTACTGTTATAAAAAAAACCGAATCCTTACTATTCAAAAAAAAAAAAAAACAGAATCCTTACTGTTATAAAAAAAATGGCTTCTTCTACTTCTCCTAATTTCCTTACTCCGGTTGATGCCAAATTAAATGGCTCCAATTACAAGGAATGGTACACAACTGTGCGTATAATTTTACTTGGAATGGAGTTACTTGACCATGTAGACGACACCTCCTCCCCTCCTGAAAAGACTGACAGTTCTTCTACCTCATGGTTCACAGCTGATCATCGGGCCATGACTCTAATCTGTCAGTCATGTGAAGTTGATATTCGCATGAAGATTGGGCATCTTCCGACCGCCTTTGCTATGTGGGATCACCTACGTCATATGTTTGAGCAGTCCAGCTCCGCTCGTCAGTATGCTATTTTACAGGATCTTAATTATGTCCAACAAAGGGAGAGTTCTGTTCGAGACTATGTTACTAAGTTGCGATATTTGTGGAGACAACTTGACTCTTTGGAGCCTTCCACTTGTATGACCTGCAAGTGCTGTAAGGCTCGCCTTCAGTACCGCCAGACACAACGTACCTTTGAGTTCCTGATGCGTCTTCGTCCCGATTATGAGGCTGTTCTCAGCCAATTACTAAATCGCGACCCTATTCCATCTTTTGACGACGTTGTGCGCAGTGTTATAGCTGAAGAGACTCGGTTACATACCCTTTCATCTTCTAGAACGAGTCCTACTGATACAGTCCTTGCTGTCACACTCTTTGCGCTCTCCTCGGTTCTCTCCTCCTAGTGCCCATTTGTCTTCTTCCCCTGGATCTTCTTCCTTCTGTCGTTATTGCAAATGGCAAGGACATGTGAAGACTAACTGTCCAAAGCTTCAGCACCGACCACCGCAGCATTCACATCCTCGTCCTCCTCAGCGATCATCTAGCGTTTCTTCTTCATCTCATGTTGCTACTGTTGAGGCCATGACTCCTGATTCTTCTAGTATTCTTGCTTCTCAGGTTGCTCAGCTTACCGAGCAAATTCATGCTATGTAGCGTGTTATGCAGTCCAGCTCCTCCTCTGTCATGTCTGTTGCTTCTGGTATGTCTTCTTCCTCATGGATCTTAGACTCTGGTGCCACCCATCATATGATTGCGGATGCTACCACCCTAGTTAACCTTTCTAGCACTCAACCATTTTCTAGTGTTCGAACTGCTGATAGAAGTCTTCTTCTTGTCACGCAGTTCGGTCACCTTCAATCTTCTTCCTTCACTATTCCCACAGTTCACCATGTTCCTACTTTAGCTTTAAACCTTATTTCTGTCAGTCAGCTCACTGATCATGGTTTAACTATTACCTTCTCCTCATCTGGACTGTTCTATGCAGGACCATCTTACAGGCCAGAGGATTGGGACCGGGAATAGAGTTGGGGGGCTTTATCACCTAAACTCTCTTCATCTTCCTGTATCTTCCTCTCCCTCTACTTGTAATCCTATTATTTTTGCTTTTGCTTGTTCTTTAGAACGCTGGCATTCTCGCTTAGGTCAAGCATCTAAAGATCGCCTGAAACTCCTAACTAGTTCAGGCCATCTTAGTTCAGTCTCCTCAGACTCTTTATCTACTTGTAAGGGTTGTAAACTTGCTAAACAATCGCACTTCCTTTTCCCTCTAGTACCTCATTATCTGTTTCTACCTTTGATTTAGTTCATTCTGATATATGGGGACCTGCTCCTTCTTCTTCTCTCTCTGGATTTCTGGATTCTCTTACTACATAAGCTTCATTGATGATTTTTCTCGCTACACCTGGCTATATCTTATGCGCTCTCGATCTGAAGTATTTACTATTTACTCTCAATTCACACAAATGGTACATACTCAGTTCGGTAAACGGATTAAAGTTCTTCGAACTGACAGGCGCTAAAGAGTATCTCTCTACATCCTTTCGTGCCTTACTTTCCTCTCACGGCACTCTTTCCCAGCAGTCTTGTCCTTATACACCCGCTCAGAATGGTGTAGCTGAGAGCAAGCATCGCTATATTCTTGACACCACTCGTGATCTTCTTCTCACCTCGTCTGTTCCCCAATATTTTTGGGTTGAAGCTGTTCTCACTTCTACCTATCTCATCAATAGAATACCCTCCTCTACTCTTTCTGGTCGTACCCCTTATGAGCGTCTTTTCTCTTCTCCACCTTCTTATGGTCATCTTCGCATATTTGGCTGTGTCTGCTTCGTTCTACTACCCTCCATTGAGAGAACTAAACTCTCTCCACATTCTGCAATGTGCATTTTTCTTGGTTACAGCTCTGCACATAAGGGCTATAGTTGCTATGATCCTACTTCTCGTCGTCTTCATATTTCCCGTAATGTTACCTTTCTTGAAGGCACACCCTTCTATTCTTCTTCTTCTCAAGAGTTTTCTATCCTTAAGTCTTGCTCTTCTCCTACCTCTCTACCTTCTATTATTTTGCATGCCTCTTCTTTTTCCTTCCGCCTCCCCGACTCTACGCACCGCTTCCCCGCCTCCCCGCCTCCCCCATCATTTCCTCTTCTACATACCCGACCGCCTCTTCTGATACTTTAGGTGATTCTCCTGCTTTATCGTCTGCTCCTGCCTCTCTTGAGGATGCTCCTGCTATCCCTCGTCGTTACACAGATCGTGTTCGTCATCCTCCAGCTTGGTATACTCTCTCTATCTCTTCTACTTACACTCCATCTTTTCAGACCTTTCTTGCTGCCATTCACACTCATCATGAGCCACAGTCATATCGTGAGGTTGTTAAGCATCCCCATTGGCAGCAAGCTATGACAGAGGAACTTGGGGCTCTTAAGCGCATGCATACCTGGGATCTCATTCCCCTACCTTCTGGTGTTACACCTATTAGTTGTCGGTGGATCTATCGGGTTAATACCCGAGCTGATGGCATTATTGAGCGCTATAAGGCGCGCCTTGTTGCTTGTAGTTTTACTCAGGAGTATGGCATTGATTATGAGGAGACCTTCGCTCCTGTGGCCAAGTTGACTACCGTTCGTATTCTTATTGCTATTCCTACAGCACGTCAGTGGCCACTCTATCAGTCAATGCCTTCTTACATGGGGATCTTTCTGAGGAGGTTTATATGACTCCTCCTACGGGTTTCTCTCATCATCCTCAGCATGTATGTCGTCTACGTCGGGTTATTTATGGACTCAAACAGGCTCCTCGCGCTTGGTTTGAGAATTTTCGTAGCGTGATTCTTGCTCTTGGATTTACAGAGAGCTCTCATGATTATGCCCTTTTCACTCGACAGACTTCTCGTGGTCTCACCATTCTTCTTCTCTATGTTGATGACATGGTTATTTCTGGTGATGATACTGATACTATTCTTTCTCTGAAACAACGGTTACACACCGAGTTTCAGATGAAAGATCTTGGCCCTCTCCGTTATTTTCTGGGTCTTAAGATTGCTTATTCACGATGTGGTTATTTGGTATCTCAGCAGAAATACATTTCTGATATTTTTCGACGATTTGGCCTCTCTGATCTCCGCACTGCTTCTACTCCTATTGAGCTACATCATCGTCTCTCCTCTACAAATGGAGAGCTTTTGGCTGATCCTACTCGTTATCGCGCGCTTGTTGGAACCCTTGTTTATTTGATTATCACTCGACCTGATATTGCTTATGCTGTTCGAGTTCTTAGTCAGTTTGTGAGTGCTCCTCGCTCTACTCATTATGCTGCCCTTCTCCGCGTTCTACGCTATCTTCGTGGCACTCTCACTCGATCTCTGTTTTTCTCAGCCACGTTCTCCTTTGAGCTCCGTGCATATTGTGATGCTGATTGGGCAGGTGATTCTACTTATCGACGCTCTACCACTGGTTTCTGCATTTTCCTTGGTGATTCCCTTATCTCTTGGAAAAGCAAGAAGCAATCCACCGTTGCTCTTTCCACTGCCGAGGCTGAGTATGGTGCTATGTCTTCCACCGCTAAGGAGGTTCTTTGGTTGCGTCAGATTTTGATGGACTTTGGTGTCTCTATATTTGCTCCCACTCCTATCTACTGTGACAACCAAAGTGCCATCAAAATTGCAGCTAATCCAGTGTTTCATGAACACACAAAACATCTTGAGGTTGCTCTTCACTTTGTTCGTCATCACTACCTTGTTGGTAGTATTCGTCTTCCTTATGTTACCACCGCCCACCAGCTTGCTGATTTTTTCACTAAAACACATACTATTTCTTGATTCCAGTTTCTCATAGGCAAACTCTCGGTTTATGACTCACCGTGAGTTTGAGGGGGTGTGTTAGGGTTTCTTATACATACATGTATTATACATATAGATATATGTATACATTTCTTCATTTCTCTATATATGTAACCATTCTTATCAATACAACACACACATTCCTTCTTACAACTTTAAAAGAAAACAAGACATAATTCTAGGGTCTTATACTCATGAGCAAATTCAATTTTTTCCTTCGAAAATCAACATGAAGTATGAATTCTACATACTTGAATACAATGGAGTAAACCATAAAACCAAGAGATTCAATTCAACCTCTTTATACAAAATTTCAGCTTTAGGTATCACAATAATATATATATATACAAAATTTCAGCTTTTAGGAAAAAAAAGCTATTTCTCTGTGCCATTATAAGTGCCTGTCTTAACCATTTGTTTCAAGAAGAGTAAAATGTAGTTAGAATTTAACATTTGTATGAGCATTTAGCTTACTTTTCCCAATTTATTCATTTCTCTCTCCACTCATTAAAATTATGCATTTAGATAGTAGGAGGAACAATGTATTTAAATAAATTGGTAAAGTTAAATTTAAAAATGAACACCTAAATTATTTATGTAGACATATTATTTGAAACATTAAAAACTTCATGGAAATGGACACTTATAATAAAACAAAAGGAGTAATTATTAATAATGATTTAATTTAGCAAAGTCTTTAATGTCACCATACGCTAATCAACAAAAAATCCAAAGCCTAACGCAAGTCTTCTCTATTGCAAGATTTCAATAAAGCCGAGATTCATCATGTTCAACCTTGGCTCAACACTATTTTAATAGAGCTCTATCTCGAATTGAACCTATTTCTAGCTTTGATGAGAAATGATATATTGAGGGTGTCGAGACTCGCGAGCTACAACAAGATAATGCTGATAATTTAACTATAGCATAACAATGTGATTTTTAAGTTGCTATAGTACAAACATGCCACGAAGCACGAGCTTTGATAAGGCCATCTCCAACCCAAAACTCTATATTTGAAGCTTTCAGCTTCAAAAATACAGCTTCTACAGTAAAAGTTTCTCCAACCAACAACTATATTTTTAACTCCAAAACAGAATATTCTAAAAATATTATTTACACTTTATAATTTATATATTTGTTATCTTTCAATTATTTTTTACTTTTAATTTTTTATCTTTTGTATTTGTTATGAATATTTATTAAATATAAAATAAAAATATTTGTGATAATTTCAATAAAAATTGAAACATAATAATAAAAATTTCAAATACAAACATAGCATTAATTAACAACTAAAAACATAACATACAAACAAGGTAGACACTAAAACAACTCATTATTGGAAACTAAAGTAGTACACAAGTTTTTAATTATCTTCTGAATTTGCATAACGCAACCATAAATGTTCAATCAATGCATTGCGAAGTGCAATATGAGCGTCTTTGTCCTTAATTTGCCTGGAACGATGAAGAAATTGTTCAAATCGAGCATCTTCATCTTGTACCATTTCAACTACTGTGGTCGGTACTTCCCGTACATCCATGATTGGTGCATTGAGATTTCGTTCATCCTCGACTATCATGTTGTGCATAATAATGCATGCAGTCATTATGTCGTGTAAGACATCTTTTTTCCAAAACCGTGTTGGTCCCGTCACAATTGCAAAACGAGATTGTAGAACACCAAACGCCCTCTCGACGTCTTTTCTGCATGCCTCTTGTCTCATTGCAAAATATTTTTTCTTGGGAGTTCGTGGTTGATGAATAGTTTATACAATAGTAGACCATTTTGGATATATGTTATCAGCTAAATAATATATCATCAGAATCTGAAAATCCCACACCCGAATCACAACCACCGGAATCTCCTGGACTTTCTCAATTTTCTCTTAACTTAGATGACTGTGTTGGTGCCACATCTTCTGAACACCCAATCGGACAAAAAAAAAAAGCCAAGCTGAACAAGAAAATGGATGACAAACTGGCATATTCTCTTAGTCGTCTAAAGGATGATAACTCAAAGATTATGGAAATGTTAGAGAAGACTAATGCAGATCGACAAATGTTTTTAGAAATGCAGAGCAAAAACCTTGCTTTTCAACAAATGAGATATGAGGATAAAATTTTAATGCGAGACTTGAATTCTATCACCGATCCAAATATTCGTGCTTGTATATAAGCACAACAACAAGAAATTTTACAGAGAAGAGGACATTTTCAACAGCCACCCCATTTCTGGATCTAATATGTTTAATGAGTTTTTTGGCGACATCGGTGGAAGTGGCGATAACATACCAGACTATTAGCCCATCTATTGTCAACTTCATTAGTTGTATTTTGTGTGTTGTGGTTTTTTTATTGTTGTCAATGTCAATCTATGTTATTTTCTGTGTTTTTATTTTATTGTTCACGTAATTTGTGTTAATTTTAATAAATTTATATTTTTGGTATTATTTTTCTAATTTTTATTTTTATTAATTAAAAAATATAAACTTAAATTATAATTTATTAATTTTATTAAAATATGAAATTATAAAAATAAATTTTATAATGATATATATTTTATGGGGTTAAAACTAGACCAAAATTATAAATTAATAACCCAAAATATATTAAATAACTATTAAACTAATAAATATAAAAATTAAAAAATAAAAAATAAAAAAAATTTTGAAGCTGGCTACAGTGCCACGCAATTTCTTGCGTGGCACTGTAGCCAGATTCAAAATGGGCATGAAGAATGGCGCTCCATTTGAGTGCCATTAATGACGCAGCGTTGGAGATGCCCTTAGGTTTGCTTGAAGATGTTAAAGTTCAGATTAATTATTTTATGAGCTTAAAAATTAAACTTAAGAATCACTCCACTTTATAAGAGCATTGGAATATTTTTTATTTGTAGGAGCTTTTAACAACATTGCCTCATTTACAACACTACTCTCTTTTTTAGACCATGCCATCAAACTAAAAACTTTTCAAATCAATTTAACTAAGTCATATGTGGGTTCTAATCTTTATAACAATTTCAGTTTCTTGAACCACAACTTAGACCAAGCCCTTTGTTTCTCTCTTGCCGGACCACATCAAATGAACCCATAACCTCTTTTAATAATTCAACCAAATCATTTTTTAGTGGACCCCATGATACAACCCTTTTTCAGTTTCTTAAACTTTGATTGTTTTGAGGTTTTGGAAGATTTGGTAAGGTATGGTTTTATAAAAAACCTTGTTTGGATGAAAGGTTTTACACATGGTATGGTTTAAAGGGGTAAAATGGAGGTTTGAGAACCTCCATTTTACCCCCACTTCTCAACCCTCCAGAATGGAGGTTTGAAGGGTTTTGTTTTTTTACTTGACTAAAATACCTTTCTACATTTTGAATAATCACCAACATGTCATATGTCATAATTAATGCATAATTTATGAAGCTAAGTATATTTTTAAAAATTTTAGCATTTATGGTTATAACTTAATTGTAATAAATAAAAAAATATTATTAAAAAATTATGTTTGACATGTATTTTAACCTGCAAAGGGTATTTTTGTAATTTTAATATATAACTTTACTTTACATTACTTTCAAACCAAGCACAACATGATTCAAAAACCTTCATTTACTCTACCCTTGTCCCAAACAAGATATGATTTACAAACCTCATTTACCATACCTTACCATACTTTATCATACTTTATAAAACCTTTCAAAACCTCCTACCAAGCAAAGCATTAATCCCCAAGATGGCAAGTGTCACGGCTCCATGGGATCCTCCCGATCACACCATTAAGCCCTTGAACTCTTTGTAAAAAAAAACTCTTTTTTAGGAATGTTTGACAGAGATATTGGGGAATGAGAGCCTAGGGTTGAAAAAAATTTAATTTTAAATATTGATTTAAAGTGGAAAAGTTTTATTTGAACTATAAATGACACATTCTCTAATGGCCGTTTGGTCTATTGACATCTTGTCTCCTGCATAAGATGTTCATCCCACGGAGTAAACATGTTGGAAGCTCAGCTCACAAATACAAAAGCCACTATGCCAATATACAAATGTTATTAGTGTTTAAATGACTATTTTACCCATAATGTATGTACAAGTGCCAAAAAAGTCTGGGGTTTAAATAAGACAGGGTACAACATGTATTATAAAGCTCAATTCCTCTAGTGTGTCCATTCATAACATGTAGCTTGTCCATATTTGTCAAAGAAAAATAAATAAAAAATCATCTCAAATCAAAAAAGGTGGCAACTCTTCCTCTTACTAAATGAGAGATTGAGAGATTAATTTCCTTTCACATCTCATTAAAAAAAAATGAAAGTATATTTAATGTAATTAATATTACTAAATTTAATATTTTTTGGATTAAAATTTTATTTTTTTAAAATAGTAGTTATTTTTTAAATTTTAATTAATAAATATATTTATTTCAATAAAATTTTATAAAAGTACTTCCTCCATCCTGATTTAAATGTCTTCTTCTACAAGCTTTTTTATGTCTCATATTAGTTATCCACCTAACTAACTTAATTGTGAATTTTTAAATTTAACTTTATTTATATTCTTCTCCGTCATTACTGTCAATGCACAACTTAAGTGAATGAAGAGAGAAATTAATAAAATATAAAAAGTAAGTTAAATATTCATAAAATTTTTAAATCCAACTACTATTGTTATTCTTCAAACTAATTAATTAAGATGGGCACATTGAATGGACCGAAAGAGCAATTAAATTTAAAAGTATTAGTCTAGGTATTAAAGAGCATTCATTATTTAGAAAAATAAAAATTTAATTTTAAAGGTTTTAGTAATATTTATTATTAATTAAACCAAACTTTAGAAAATAAAAGTTTTTCCCCAACCTAATATTTAACGAATATTTCATTAACCCTAAATTTGTAAAGATAAATAAATAAATAATTGTTTATATAACTTCATAAATATTGTAAAAGCAACTAATAATTCATCTTCAATATAAAAGTATATATAAGTTTCCATAAAATAAGATAAAGAGAAAGAAAGAGATATCTGAATACCCACACTTCAACCTCCTCAATTTCTTATTCCTTCTTCTCTATATCTTCATAATAGAAGAATAAAGGGTATTTATAGTATTTCAAGAAATGGATGGACGGTCGAGATTGATTCAATCCGACGGTCCAGAACATTTTGATAGGTGGAATAGTGAAAGTTTGGCGACTGCTACAGTACCGGAAGCTTCTATGGTGTCGTTTTTGCTATAATACGCTTTTGCTACAGTAAGCATCCATTATTATATATTTTATAATAATAAAAATATTTTTATTGATTATATGCTGTAACATGTGTGGTTGTTCAATAGGAACATTCTCAACCAAGCATGTTTAAACATCTTGTAAACCTATTTTTGAGGAACACTAATCATTAAATAAATAGATTTAATGAACATATATTTTTTTTTAAAATACTAATATTGATAAACAATTATTATTCAAATTTTTTTTTGAAAATTAAAAAAAATATTATTACTATTGTTTTTATTGTCAATTAATTCAAATTTTAGAAAATAAAAAAATTTCTCTCAGCCACAAATATTTTTTTAACTCTGTAATTTCATCCTTTTAAATAAACATTATTTAATAACTCAAAATTAATTTTTAAATGATTAATAAAAACTAGTTCAAGTAGTCCAGATTTAGATCACATAAACAACTTAAATAAGTTGTTAATTTTATAAAGCTTTCAATACTTCGTCCTGCTTTGAAAACCAATGGGTGGGTGATAACAAAAAAAAAATCACCTTATGAATTTTATTAAAGTATAAGTTGGTTATTATTTCTTTCTTATTTCATTTTTAAAATAAATCAAGAGGGAAAAAGTAATTAATTTTTAATTTAAGAGACAAATGCAAAAGCAATTTCTGATTTTTGCAGGGTTATCCAAGACAAAATTTCGGGTATCCAATTCATTCACTTTATATACATACAGAGAGAGAGAGAAACTAACCCTAGCGCCGAATCTCTGGATTCCTTGCGTTGGATCCAATGGCCGGCGACGCCGCGGCTCCTCCCACTGCGGAAATGGCCTCCGCCTCCCTCACTCCGTCACCTGAGCGCCAGCGACGCGAGTACATCGCGTCTATTGTTGGCCGCGGAGCAGAGACGGACGAGCTGATTGGCAGGCGGGTGCGGGTCGGGGGCTGGGTGAAGACGGGGAGGGAGCAAGGGAAGGGTGCCTTCGCGTTCTTGGAACTCAATGATGGATCTTGCCTGTCGAACCTACAGGTTATTGTTAATGCCTCTGTGTTCCCTCTTGCGCAGCTCGTGCATACTGGCACGTCGGTGCTTGTTGAGGGCGAGCTCAAGAAGCCACCGGAGGGCGTCAAACAGCGTGTCGAGCTTCATGCTGACAGCGTTCTGGAGGTTGGGCTTGCTGATCCGTCAAGCTATCCCATTCCGAAGACCCGGCTTACGCTTGAGTTTCTGCGGGATTGCGTCCACCTCCGACCACGTACCAACACGGTATGGTTTTTTTCCCCAATTCTGGATTTGTTAGTAATTAGGTAAAAATCAGGTCTTGACTGGTGTGCATAATGATTCGTGGATTTTGATAATTTAGGGTTTATTTTACCTTGAAATGAAACAGTAATGATTTTTATAAATAATGATTGGGTGGATTTATGCAATATGCAATCATATTATGGGTCATGAGTTAATAATGTTAGTAGCTAATTTGATGAACTTAGAGTTTGGAACAAGAATTTATTTTTTTTGGGTGGAAAATAAGTGCATTGGTTCATGAAAGCAAACAGTTTTATTTGAGTCAAGAATGCTAGCTTATGGGTTGAGATGGCTTCAATTATTAGCTTGACGGAAAGGCTTTAAGTTCATTAATTAATATCTTCTGCTAATTTTCTCTCTAGGTATTAACCTTCCAGGAGGACCTTTTTATCTTTTCATCCATCACTGTACTGTAGTGTACTGACATATACAGAGTTGTCTTGGAAGGAAAATCTATTGACATTAAGGTTTCCATTTGGCCTTCTATCAGCATTAGATGTATGAATGTGATCATTGAACATTGCCTTGTTTCTGAAGAATGTTTTTCTGAAATCCAGGAATGTAAGCCGCCCTAATTAACTTATGCCCCAGCGATCTTCTCAATCTCTTTCTACCACAGATTTAGTTTTTCTGTCCCATATAAATCTTTCTAGGTGCTGTTGCATCTCTCAATTGCTTGATCTGTGTGCTTCTTTTTAGACATTCTCTTCTTTATTGCTTTAACTTGTGAACAATCTTGATTATTTTTTGTTTTCAGATATCTGCGGTTGCCCGCATCAGGGATGAACTTGCTTATGCCACACACACATTTTTCAGGGAAAATGGATTTCGCTATGTGCATACTCCAATAATTACCACCAGTGATTGTGAGGGTGCTGGTGAAATGTTCCAAGTAACTACACTATTTAGTGATGCTGAAAAGTTGGAGAAGGACTTGAAGGACAATCCTCCACCCTCGGAATCTGAAATTGAAGATGCGAGGCTGCTTGTCAAGAAAAATGGGGAGGATGTTGCACATTTGAAATCCTTGAAAGCGAGCAAGGAGGAGATCAGTGTGTCTGTGCTCAAATTGAACAAGGCAAAAGAAAGTCTAGCTAAATTAGAAGAGAGGTTTAACTTAAAACCTGGGATCCCTCAAAAGGATGGGAAGATTGATTACTCACGTGATTTTTTTGGACGACAAGCATTCCTTACTGTATCTGGCCAACTTCAAGTGGAGACTCATGCTTGTGCCGTGGGTAATGTTTATACATTCGGCCCTACTTTTCGAGCTGAACATTCACATACATCAAGACATTTAGCAGAATTCTGGATGGTAGAGCCAGAGATAGCATTTGCTGATCTTGAGGTATCTAATGAAGATTTGACTTTTTCTATGCATATTTTAAATTACACCCACATTGCTTGATAAGGTTTATTCCATACACTAGGAATTTTTGTGTTCCTTTCTCATAGTGTAGTTTTTTTTTTTTTTTGAAGAATTATATTATTTAAGTTGGCTTGAGAACCTCAGACAGAATGGGAGTATGTAAAATGTATTTTTTGGGAGTTTGATTTAGAGTTTTAGATTTATATATATGATGCAGGATGACATGTACTATGCCGAAGAGTATGTTAAATTCCTGTGCAGATGGTTACTTGACCACTGCATCGAGGATATGGAATTCATGGCGAAGAATTATGACAAATCTGCCATTGACCGTCTAAAACTTGTATCCTCAGAACCATTTAAACGTATTTCCTATACTGAAGCTGTTGAACTTTTATGCTCTGTCACTGAGAAGAAGTTTGAGAATAAGGTTGAATGGGGGGTGGATTTAGCATCTGAGCATGAGAGGTAGGCATATATTTGATGTATATGTTGTAAAAGTAGTTCAAAACATTTGTTCTTCTTCCATTGTGAAGTATTAAACAAGGTGCTTGATTTGATGAAGATACTTGACGGAGGTGATATTCAAAAGGCCTGTCATTGTGTATAATTACCCTAAAGAGATTAAGGCTTTTTACATGAGGCTTAATGATGACAAGAAGACTGTTGCAGCTATGGATGTGCTCGTGCCTAAGGTTTGTTTCTACTTTTTTACAGTGCTTTATAAACCTCACAGTCCATTCCTTTATGCTTTCCTGTCTTGTAAGATCTAGATAGCTTACGTCTGTAATTCAGTATGAGCTTGTAAGTTTCTGTAGGAAATTTAGTTCGACAAATATGTTTCCACATTTTTAATATGAGATTTTGTTATTTCCTTTTGCTTTTTCTAGGTTGGTGAGCTGATTGGAGGAAGCCAGAGGGAGGAGCGGTATGATGCCCTTGTGGAGAGGTACAAATGTTTGTTTAATTATTCGCTTATTACCAATTTTAAGTTTGATACTGTGAAGTAATAGTTTCATACCATGGTCTGTACATTTTTTTTGCGTTATATGAACATTTTTATATCTGCTAAATACAAGTTGGTAAAGCAGCCTAATAAAGAAGTTTATGAGAGACAAGCTAATGTGCTTATCTAATCTCACCCACTATATGTTATATAAGGTAGACAGTCAGTATAGTGCTTTTTTTTTGTTTTACTTAAAAATCACCTTTTTTGCCCATTGCTGAAGTAGAAATTCTTCTGCAATACACTTTGTGCTTATTATGACGAGTTTTGATGAATGGTCATCTACTCTTTATACCAGACCTCTGTATTATATATGTGGCTTTCGTTTGATATCATTTTTCCTTTTCATTTTATTGATATCAGTTTTGTTTTCAATCAAATACCTTTTTATTTCCTTCTCTTTAGTTCTCTGCCGCTTCTCAATTGCCTACATTATCCTCCATGCGCAAGCAAACCCATAAAAGCTTTTGAAGAATTGTACCTACCCATGCTTTCTCTTGGTCACCTTTGTACAAATCATTTGAGAGTCTTATTCTAGTGTTTTCCCACATTAATTGTCAGCTGTCTTGAATCACAAGTAGCTGAGCATACTCATGGTATGTGACGAGTGTGTGTGCGCATGTTGACCATAAATATCAAGTATTATTTTAGTGCCAATTGCCCTCCCATCAACATTACCTCTGCAATTGTTCCTTATGGAAGTGCATGCAGTTTCTAATTTTCATAACTTCCTTTGTGCATGTCTTGTTTTAATTTAATATGTGTCATCATCAAAATACACCGTGATAGTTGCGCCGTGATAGTTGCGCCACTGCCAATTTACATGACATTGGGATTTTTTTTTGTACAGAATAACCAGTGCAGGGCTACCTCTTGAGCCATATCATTGGTATTTAGAGCTTCGTAAATTCGGGACTGTCAAACACTGCGGATTTGGTTTGGGCTTTGAAAGGATGATCTTGTTTGCCACCGGTCTCGACAACATCAGAGATGTCATTCCTTTCCCTAGGTACCCTGGGAGAGCAGATCTTTAAATTCTACAAATTGTTATGCTTCTATTTAATCATTTATTCTAAAATTCTAAAGTAAGACCGATCCAATCATGCTTTTGATTATGTTAAAGCCAATTAAGTTAAAAAGTATTTATGTAAGTTTCAAATCTTTTGATGGAGTTAGACTTTGGGAAATTCAATGAAGGGTAATGTTAAAGTGGATCATTATAGATGACTTGTTCATTATATCTGTTGGGGCACTTCTTTTGCAAAAGATAGTCAAAGATGTAATTCTGAGCTTTTGTCTGAAATTCTATTCTATTTTAGATTTTCTTTCAAGTTCCTTTTTATAGTTGTAACATTTATTATTGGTGTAATTTCTTGAAGAGTTCCTTTAGTTTCTCTATTTTAAATTATAATTTTTATATAAAAATTTATAATTTAAAGTAGATGGACGAGAAAAATAAGTGCGGACTAATAGAAGGACTATCAAAAGGAATGATTATTTTGATTATATTAACTTTTGAAGGGACTAATCTAATCACAGATGGAGAAACTTTTGCATCAGGCATGGTTATGGTTAAGATCTTTAATAGTGGAGTGTACCTTGAAACTATTTATTATTTAGATTTTCTTAAAATCAGTATTCTTAAAATTAAAAAAAAAGAAAATTAATAATTTAACGTCATGTCCTTATATTTGTTAAATGCCCTTGGCCTTGGGCCCATTAAATCAATACCCTCACCAGCTGCTGATTGGGAGATTATATTTATATTAAGAAGCCAAATATCTTACAGGGAGGTTTCAAATATATGCACGTCCCTCGAGAGCCGTTGGATGGTGATCTAACGACAGCCATCCCTCCTTTTCTCACCCTAAAAACCCTAACACCCTTTTCTCTCATTCCACTCACTTTCTCTCTCTCCTTTTGCCCACCCCACTTAAATTATTAAAATACTCCCTCTATCACTCTTTTATACTCCCACTTCAGTCAATCTCTTTTTTATTAAAATGCCTCAAAGCTAGTGTTTTTTAAATTTTAATCATCAGGAAATTTTTAATAACTGAACTGGCTATATTCCTCTACCGTTGATGGTAAATAGCCAAATTATTATTATTATTATTATTATTATTATTATTATTATTATTATTATTATTATTATTATTATTATAGTTAGATTGCAATGCTATACAAAAATCTACAAATTTGAGTTAAACAAACAAATAATAAGGTAGTAAAAAATTTAGGAAAATTATTTAAGATGGCCTTGGGTTGCTTGTAACGCAATGAAGATAAATAATTTTTTTTAAGCGATAAACGCTATATATATCATACGCGAGCTGGAAATCACAAATAAGGGGGGCAAATAAAACTTAGTGATTTAAGATCAAATGTATTTAAAATTATATAATAACACAATTTAAATAATATATTTAGTTTCTTAAAAGAATATCTTATATAAACAAGTAATTATAAAATCGATAAAACAAATTCATATATCATTGACCCCTATGAGTTTAACATTTCAAAAATAATGAACGGTTGTTTTATTATCTACATATTAGCAAGTAATCAACTAATAATTGATTAATAATTTTATTGCTTAGTCAAATTTTCACAATCTTCATTGTAGAGAAAACGCGTTGCTTAGAAAGTAATGGATATAAAATATTTCTTCTTTGCTCTCACTAATAATAATAAGATTGTTATTTTTTAATAGATCATTAAATTTTATGTTGAACCTCAAGTCAATAATATAAAGTATCTAGGTATAAATAATAATAGTGCTTCTATAATTTAGTATTAGTCCCTCTTTAGGTATAAAGTATCTTTGTGAGCAAAATGTAAGGTAGTGGAAGAATGTTTGCTAACAAAAATATTTATTTCTTTTTACAACTTTTGCCATGAAAGTATCAATTATTAAATAAAGTTTAAAAAAAAAAAAAGAAAAAAAAGATATCCTTCTTTAGTAAGCTGTATGGAGATGAAGCACATGTCACTTTCAACACAAGTTTAAACATTTTTAATAGGTTTTTTAATTATTATTTTTGTAATATTTTATAAAACAAAATCCAAAAGAACCAATAACAAAAACTGAGGGCAATATAAACTTATTAAATGAAAACTTATTATTAAATATATTTAATTATATATTTTTAATTGAAGTGATTTATTAATTTTTATTGCCGAGGTACATCTACATATATGTGTGTGTATTTAAGTGAAACAAGATAAGGAAGGGGGGGATAAATTGCCCCTCTTCTCTGCTATGTGGCTCCACCCGTAGGCGTGTGCATGAGGTGCACCTTCAGTCAGAGATGATGAGTTTGGGTTATACACCGCACACACAACTGACGATTTTTCACACCAACTCTCCTAGATTTTCTCGGTTTTTTTTTAAATTTTTTTTTTTTTTTTTTTTTTTTTTTTTTTTTTTTTTTTTTTTTTTTTTTTTTTTTTTTTTTTTTTTTTTTTTTTTTTTTTTTTTTTTTTTTTTTTTTTTTTTTTTTTTTTTTTTTTTTTTTTTTTTTTTTTTTTTTTTTTTTTTTTTTTTTTTTTTTTTTTTTTTTTTTTTTTTTTTTTTTTTATTAAACAAATCGTTGGTTTGGTGAGTTCATCTTTGTATTAATCTTTTGAAATTTTTAATTGTTTAACTAAATAGAATTTTCAATTATTTTTAATTATTTTAATTATTTTATCATATAACTAGTAATATACATGCATGGAATAAATTATATTTGAATAATATTAATATGTTAATTAATAATGTATTTTCTCTACAACGAGGTAAGTTTTGTTTTTCATAATTAATGTTGTATTTGATAATAATTAATGGTATTTTTATTTAAATAATTAAAAATATGAAGACAATCCCATAAAGCCATATAGACAATAATAATAATAATAATAATAATAATAGCCATTAATGTAATTAACATTTAGTACTAATTTATTATAATTTAAAATATATTTTATTTTTATATTAAAAATAACGTATATGTACACGCACTATTTATACTTGATACTTCAAAATTTAAACTTTAATCTTACAAAACCACAACTGTTAATCCTAAAAATAAAAACAAATAATACTAATTCTTAATTTTCAAAAAAATTTGTGGTTTCACATACTTGGGAAATAGGGGCAAAAGTTTTTTTTAATTTTTAAACTATGTAGTTTCTCCTGTTAACAAAAATGAAAAAAAAACCGTTAACAAACCGTTAAAATGTATTAACTCACAAGAGCAAAATTATTATTTCATTTAAAAGCCGACTCTTATGATATAAAATATTTTTTTTTTGTCTATTAATCTCACCTAAAATTTCATTAAACAAAAAAAAAACCTTAAATCCCAACAATTAAACAAAATCATATATGCCATATTCTGGTTTTTTAAATGAATTGATACTTTTTCCCCTTCAAAAAATATATATATATATATATATTTTCACCGTTAATGTTTTTTTTTTCGATAGCTAGCTGGATAAACCACATAATTTTAAAACCAGAAAATAACCTCTATCCCTATCTCACAAAACTAAAAACCACAAGTTTTTTTTTTAATTTTCCTAATTAGAATATAATCAATTAAAGTTAACTAGTTGATTAGATGAATGAAGTTTTAAATGTTTATAATATCTAGTAATTTTATACTGCCACATCTCCATTATTTAGATGGGAAATAAAATAACTAAAAAATGTAAAAAAATTGGATAGGCCAAACAAATACTACATTAAACAAAATAAAAAACACATATAACAGAGAAGAAATAAGAAGGTGCAAAAAACTTCATTTATTTATAAAAACAGGTAAAAAAAAAAAAAGAGAAATAATCCCAAAGAACTTTTGAATAAATCATTAATAAAGAAAACCTAGAAATTAGTAAATGTTAAAGAACTATAAAGTCTTCTTAATAATTTTGATTAAACTTATATTCCAACAAATATATATATATATATATATATATATATATATATATATATATATATATATATATATATATATATATATATTTTAAAACTCAACACTCAAATATATTTAAGAATTATGTGGCTCACAACTAGACACCACCAAACATGGAACTCATGTATAATATAAACAATAAATGAAGTTATAGGACATGGAGGTTGCTTTCCTCATATGGCAGTGGGTCACTTTCCATAAAATTTAAGGAAGTCATCCATATCAGTGCCCTACAAACAAGGGTCACTTTATCAATGGCAAGACAAATGGAACCCTACAACAAGGACAACTACATCTCTATAAATTCCACTCCCTTTGCACTTGCAAACAAACAGACCATAAACAACACTACTTTTAGCTCCTTTCAATTTTAGTATTATCAAATGTTTTTCTTATTAATTATTATAATACAATCATGATCTTGTTATTATTATTATTTAATTTTTAAATTAAATACTGTAATATAGTTAAATATTTAACTAATACAATGATGATTTTGAGTTTCAGGGACTAATAAATAGTTTTCTCTTAATTGGTTGAAAGATTATTAATTTCCAGATGTTTTGTATGATTGATATAACATTAATATAACAAATATATATATATATATATATATATATATATATATATATATATATATATTATTTTTTTTAACTATGATTGATATCATTGATAAGGAATATATCTTGTGGTGATAGTGGAGGTTGTTCAATTTTTATTTTACAATTTTTACATAAATTGTAGTAATGATGCAAAAAATGTTGAAATATATTTGATATTTAACATTTAAGTATTATTATTTAAAAATATTATTATTACATGTGAGGCTCCATATTAAAAAATAAAAATATCAAGATTTTTTTGTTTAAATATTATCATATAAATTACTGATAATGGTACTAAATCAAGCCGTAAAATGAAAATAGGCCCAAGTAGCAGGGGTTGTATACGGCTCTCTCGGTATTTCACTATAGGATGATTTAAACCATCAAAAACCAAAAAACTAAAAATAAAATTATTATTATATTTAAAATAAAAAAAATAAAAATAAAAATAAAAAATAGAAAATTATTATTATTATATTTAAAATAAAATAAAAATAAAAATAAAAATAAAAAATAGAAAATTATTATTATTATATTTAAAATAAAATAAAAATAAAAATAAAAATAAAAAATAGAAAATTATTATTATTATTTTGATGTTCTTATCCCTTTAATTTTGGTGGAAACTTTTGCTCATAAAACCTAAATCTGATAAACAATTTTGGTTCAGTGTATTTGTAATGAACTATTCAACTATTCAAATGTTACTCTCATAAGTCTAATCACATGACTAATTGACACTGCAAAAATGTTTTTGAGTCCACCAAACAAGGACAAATCATATCACTAATGAAAAATATCAAAACACATGGAGATGAAGGTGCTATGCCAACAATATCATTATTATTCTCATGCCTTCTTACCAAATAAAATTAATTAAAAATTATCATTCAATTATATTTCATATTTATAGGAAAAATAATAATAATAATAAGGCCATTTACATAGTTCACTTAATTTGTTAGTTCTTTCTTAATGAAAGTAAAGACACAATAATTAATGACATTACTGCAATGGATAAATTTAGTAAATTCATATGTTAACAAATGAATATATTTTCTTTTAAAAACCAATTTTTTTTCTCTTTTTTTTTTTAATTTTTTTAATAAAACAAAAAAATATACAATATATATATATATATGGCATCTTTATTTGTAAAAAAAAAAAAATCTAAATAAGTTTATTTTTTTTTTAAAAAAAAAGCAGACATATATTTGTTTATTTTAACTATTTTTGTTAACCTAGATTCATGATAATTTAACATGTCATACATATTATTTTACAATGTTAATTTAAAAGGTAAAATAAATATATTTAATAAATTAAGATTCTAAATATCACTGTGGCAATAACTTTCTATGCATGGGTGAATATACATATACACATATTTATTGCAAAAAATAGAAAATTAAGTTCAAATAAAACAGTAAAATATTATTAAAAATAAACTATTTCTAGCCTTTATTTTAATATAATACTATAAAATTATATAAAAAAATAGAAAGAAATAAATCATTAAAAAAACCAATAAAAGAATATTTTAAAAATAAATAAATAAACAACAAGGAAAAAGCATCATGCTGACCCACACTTCCATTCAAAAAGAGCAGACAAAAGTTACAAATTAAAACAGAGATTTCCAGAAAACACCCTCATAAAGGACAAATTTTCAAACAGACCCCTAAGTTTATAACATGGATCTCCGTGCCCACCCTAGCCACCTTCTTAACGGGCCTCCCCAACCCGCAATCGTCGACCCGACCCGTTAATCCCCCTTCCGGATTCGGATCAACGTCCACCGTCCTCCGACCCGTTAATATATTCATCCATATCAGGTTCTTGTTCTCCTACCCGAATCCGATATCTAGCTCTTGCAAACATTTTGACACTAATATATAATTATTTTCCACCCAGATCCATTTCCAGCTCCAGTTCCATCCGAAAACTCTTAATCCACATTCGGATCTTATTCCCTTTGTCAAGCCCGAACCCGTTTATTCGGATCCGAGAATTCTCTAGTTTCGGATTCAAGCCCGCTACCGACCCGTTACAGCGCCAATCGGACATGTACTTCTCTCTCTCTCTCTCTCTCTCTCTCTCACTCACGACCACCAGCAACACAGCCACCGTCTCGTCTCCTTCGCCATTCCTCCATCTCTCGAGCTCTGAAACCCTAATAATCTCGAATCGAAACTGGACGAGAGGAACCATGGGCTGCGTCCATGGCAAGTGCTGTTGTTACTGCTGCTGTTGCTATAGCTGTAATCCCTGCTGCTGCTCCGACTCCAGCTCCCAAGCGAACAAACACTGTTGCGGCGGCGATCAGCGATCCCCCAATCATCTCCTACAAGGCCCACCTCTCACCGGAGACTCGGTAGGCACGGCTCCGATTCCCTCCGCTGGCCTCTGCCTCTACTACTCCACGCTCAGCCAGCGCGGTCACTACCCCGACTCTCCTGATCGCGAAAACCAGGACTGCTTCATTGTCCGCACCAACCTCCATGGCTGCCTGGACGCACACTTCTTCGCCGTCTTCGACGGCCATGGCCAGCTTGGCGCCCGCTGCGCTGCCTTCGTCCGAGACCGTCTCGTTGAGGCTCTCTCCGCCGATGGTTCCCTCTTTGAAGAACCTGCCAAGGCCTACCGGTCTGCGTTCCTCGCCACGAACTCGGAGCTCCATGAGAGCGAGATCGACGACACGATGAGCGGCACCACGGCCATCGCCGTGCTGGTTTCGGGTGCCACCATGTGCGTCGCGAATGTGGGGGATTCGAGGGCGGTGGCTGGGGTTTGGAGGAGTGGCTCAGTGGTGGCCGAGGATCTATCGCGTGATCAAACGCCATTTAGGAAGGATGAGTATGAGAGAGTGAGGCGGTGTGGAGCTAGGGTTTTGAGTGTGGACCAGGTGGAGGGGGTGAAGGACCCTGATGTGCAGAGCTGGGGGGATGAGGAGAACGATGATGGTGATCCCCCAAGGCTGTGGGTGCCCAATGGGATGTACCCAGGGACTGCATTCACTAGGAGCGTCGGAGATTCGACGGCGGAGAGCATTGGGGTTATCGCAGAGCCAGAAGTGTTGACAGTGAAGATCTCGCCAGAACATCTCTTCTTTGTCGTTGCCAGTGATGGTGTGTTCGAGTTCCTATCAAGCCAGGCTGTTGTTGATATGGTAAGCATTGCATTATTTATACTCTGCGTGGTGCTTTAGCTAATTGATATATACTTCTATGGATGGTATTGAAAGAGAGGATTCAGGAACATTATTTGCTTAAATGTTTTTGTTCGGCCAGAACTTTTGTCATTGTCATCCGGTATTATGTGATGTTTGATGCATGTTTCACGGAATATATTCTTTGATACTTTCTTACGGTTGAAAATCCCAACAATCTTTGCACCTCTTCTTGGAAGTCCTGAGTTTTTTATCGAGTAGAACTTGCTAGAAATCGTTAGTTGATTCATTTGAAGCATCAAAAAAGAAATCTGTTAATTCATTTGTCTACATTTCATGACAATGTAGTTAAAGAGAATTTTCCTCTTCACAGTTTTTATGGTAATGCGGCCAAGATATCCATGCACCTAGTTGTTATCATTCTGCTGCCGGATTGACACCCCTTTTAAGAAATGTAGTTGTCATATATGCTTCCTAGGATACACGAGCTAGCTTGAAGACCATATCAACTTGCTAATTTCATTTAAAGCAGCTTAAATTCTGATGATGATGACGACAACGATGACGTATGCATTTACTTGGAGTTTGCCTATGCAACATCATGTCTGGTCATAGAGATTAAAATTTCTTTATATCAGAAATTCATATGAAAATGTCCTGTAAGAATAGAGACTATGGTAAATTTTTCAGGAGAATGAGCTTTTTTTAGTAACCTTGGGAATTTTATTCTAAAATAGTGTGCTTGGCCAGTGGATGTAGGTTTTTTAATTCGATGAAAATGACCAAGTTCTCAAGAATAGGTATGGACTCAACAACTCAGGATATACTGAAGTATAGACAATGCCAATGAATTTTTTATTTTTAAATATTGGAATCCATAAGTAGATTAGTTAACATCCATCCAAAAATTTAAACCACATCAACGCCTATGACTTCGAACTTTGTGAGTCTCCTTTATTTCCACCATTTAAGTGAGCACATTCCACTCAAATTAGAAAATGTTGAAGAAACCAGCACTAGGGTTTCACTTAAAGATTTAAAGATTGAAGGGCCATAAAGCAAAGTTTCATACACTAGAAGAACAGTATACCAGGAGAGTGAAATAGATTTTCAATGCATAAGGTTCTTGCTGGCATAGGACCCAAGAGAATTAATAGAATACACTTGTCTTAGAAAGTCAAAAGATTTGCCTTATCCCAAACTTCTTACACCAAAAGCAACAACTATTTTCTTGCTGGTGCTTACCACCAACCACGTTCATACTGACGCATAACAACTAAAATGTATACTTTGAACATTATAGTTTGAGTTTGAGGTCAAAAAGACTTTTGCTTAGGCTAACCATGAAGAAGCAGGGCATCAGGTTCTTTTGGCCTCCTCTTTGGTTGTTTTTTTTGTTTTATTTTATTTTATTTTTTCATTTTAAATGTTTATTTAACTATATAGGCGTGGATGTTGAAATCTTTTTTCTGCCTTCTGTAGCTGAACTCTGTAAGCTTTTTGCAATGAGGGCAAAGAACAATATCCAAAAGCTATATATGATCATGAGCATGGAAAAGATTCTTTTTATTTTGTTCCTTAGTCAAAATATATGCCGTAGCAGATCAATTAACTTACCAAAATTACTTGAAAAGATGCGAATATAAAGTTGCAGTCACTCACCCTTGTACAGTAATATTTTATTTATCATCATGAGCAATTTATGGCTCTTTAGCTCAATCGTTTTCTCATATTTCTATATGTTATATAACAATTTAACCAAACAGAACTGTTTGATGATGGCATTTTATTGCTTTATAACAGCCCTCATGCTCTGCATTCCTTGCAAACTTATTCATTTTTTTTTCAGGTTGCCAAGTTTATAGATCCCCGAGATGCTTGTTCAGCTATTGCTGCAGAATCCCACAGGTTATGGTTAGAGCACGAAAATCGGACAGATGACATAACCATCATAGTTGTACACATCAAAGATGTGAGTAATTTGGCTCTAAATTCATTTGTGTTGAATATATATCGCTAACTGTGTTTATACTTGGGGTTTGTGATCTAAATATTCTTCTTAAATTTCATCAGTCAGGTACTGGGACAATAGATGCAGCAAGTCAAAGCACGAAAAAATCTTCTGTAGAAATTTCAGACAAAGGAAGAGATAAAACAGCTCCCCAAGGATCAGATATCTCCCACCTTGATAAAGAGAATTTACCCAAAATGCAGACTTGTCCAATTGACCCTTCCACAGAACGAAGCCCTGCTTGTGTTGCCCCTTCTCCAACAGACTCTGTAGTAAGAAATGGTAATTTTCCTGTTGTTATACTTTAGTGAATTCTGTTTGCCTCATTTCTCGAAATAATCTATACCATGGTGCTTTAGTTAATCCAGCCTGATGTCTGTTTGATTTGATAAAGTTAGTTATTATCACTTTACTGCCTGATCTAATTATGTCTTTGAGTAATATTAAAATCATTAGTTCATATCATTACACCGGCAATGTTACTTAGACAGCATGTCTTTCGGAATTTGGTGAGTAGCAGTTGGATACATCACTGAGGTCATGGATGAATAATGCCAAATTGTGATAATATAATTTAGCTTCAGAGAGCATGATACTTTAATATCATCGCAAAAATGAGTATCTTATTGCTGCTTGAAATTCACTTAGGTAAGAAAGTTTGCTTAAAGTATTGCTTGTATATTCTGCTTGATAATCATTACATGCATAGATATAGTTGATTATCAGATTTCAGGAAGCTAAATGTGGCTAGAAGCCTCAGATTCATCCAGATTTAGTGGTTAACAATGTGTGATTTCCATTCTTAATGGTGTTTATTTGGAAGTTTGTAAATGTAGGAGAAATGTCATTACAGAAGATGCAACTACTAGCTAGGTATCTCAGATGATAATTTAGTAACAAGATGACACCAGCAGGACACCAGAAGTATAGAAGTCAGCAGATGAATTAGAAGTGGGTGTAAATAAATCCCCCAAACAATCCTAAGGCCAGGACAAAGTTCAGATTTAGATAACATTAAGTCTTTTCTTCTGCAATGTGTTACTCAGAATTGAACCTTAGAAGTGAGTGGAAATAACAGTCAAATAGTGTTAAAACCAGGATAAGTTCAGATTTTAGATTAAAGGTATTCATTTTCTTCAGTGATGTGTTCCTCAAACTTGAACGTAAGACCTTCCTATAGTTGAAACACACCTAATATTATTATGAATATATATACTATAGATTAGGCATTGAAACTGAACTTTTCTAATCATTTTGCCATCTTTGGAAGTATGAGATGTTAGAAATGCCATTCGGGGGATTTTTTTTTTTTATCATTTAGTGTGCCTCTAACTCATCTATTTCTTGATGGTTGTTAGGATGAATATGTTAATTGAAGATGGCTTTGCAACAACTGTGAGAGTTAAGACTGCCTAAGTCAGAATCCTTATGCTCTTTGTTATCTGTAATTCACTTGTATATACCTTGTACTCCAAATCTTCTGGGTAAGTGTTGACCCCCAAAGTCATAAGAGAATGTGAAAGAGCATTGTTATCTTTTGGAAAATTCACTTGCATGGGTGGATTCCAACATAAGATGTAAGAGTATCTCTTCTGAATCTTTTCTGAATCTCAAGGTTGTGATGGCAATAAGGCGAACAAGTTCAAGTTCAAGGCAGTATAAACAAGCGCTGTACTATTTTTCATGTTTTGTTGAATGCCTTTGACCAGATGTGTATAATTTGAGAAAATCCATAAAGTGCTGAATCTTTCTCCTTTTTTTTTTTTTTTTTTTTTTTTTGAAGTCTGCAATTTGAAGATGTTGATGTTGCTATGCATCTGCTTTTCTGCCTGTGAGTATGTAAAAATTAGCTTCAAGGGTGTTTACTGGTAGAGAAATGTTTTTGATTTGATGGGTTGGGGTTTTTTTTGGTTTTTTTTTATGGAAAAAAAAAATTAAAGAATGGTTTTATAATATCTGGCAGTCTAAAGTTTTCATTGAGCCCTGAACGTCCTGAATTTTCTTGTATTTTTGAGATGTGGGAAATAAGATGGAGATAATGAAGGATTTATTGTATTTTATTTGAGTTTATTATTTATTTATTTATTTATTTAATTTTTTTGGTGTATGATTGAATGCAGGAAATAAGATGGGGACTGGGTTTTTTTTTTTAATTTGCCTTTTCTTTTTCTCTGCTTTATTGTATTTTATTTGAGTTTATTATTTATTTATTTATTTATTTAATTTTTTTGGTGTATGATTGAATGCAGGAAATAAGATGGGGACTGGGTTTTTTTTTTAATTTGCCTTTTCTTTTTCTCTGCTTTCTATTAATCCAATATATAAACATGAAACGTGGTTTTTGTCAAAATTAATAAAAACATAAAAAGGTCAAAATCCGTTAAATGAAAACCGATTTCAGTGTTTTTGGATTTTTCCTGTGATTAATTGTTTCCAATTTTCTGATAAAACTGAAGGGTTTTTATTTATTTATTTATCTATTTAAATATTTTTGTTTTAAGATTCGTAGAAAAATCTCCCCGAACTTACCTCTGCATCCACGACACACCTAAAAGGTACAAACAAACAATGAAATCCGATGATTACTCTGATAAATTTCAAAAAAAAAAAAATTTGAACAACAAAAAATTGAAAGCGCTAAACCTTAATCACCATTAAAAGACAACAAAATATTTGCACAGCAAGAGGACATCTCCAAACTGGTAATAATCTCAAACAATAAATTAATAATCATAATAACCAATCTCATGTCCAAAATTCCAAATGAACAAAGCTGAAGTTACAGACATAAATATTGAAAAAATTGGCATATGATAAAAATTCAACCAGTAATACCAACAGATTTGTACAACCATAAAAAAGCCTGGCTCATTATCTAACATATCCAAGTCGACAAATTGTACAACATTTTCATTCTTTCATCTTCCACCCATAGTTAGGGATCTAATACAGATTAGTGTAAAAGGAAGTACAAAATTTCTTGGGAAGAAGGCTCAAAAATAAAGTGCAAGTTTTTCATCTATCTTGTCTTGCACTTGACGGCACTGCTGCAGCAGCACGGCCAACTTATCGGGTGTCTTCACCATGGATGGCGCAACCTCCTCTTCGTCTCTCTTAATCGGAGAGACTTCACTGGGTAAACTGTTTCTTCCAATGTCAACATCCATGTCCTTGTTGCTGGTTAAGGAAAGATCAGTAGTATCACCGAACACAACCAGAGCACCCTGAGATGAAGTTGATGGTGGTTGTTGCGCCAACGGTTTATCACAGATAATTCCAAACATTTCATCAAAAGTAGGTTTGGTCAATAATGAATGTGATCCATCTTCCATTTCAAAGCTTGAGTTTTCATCTAATATCCGTAGGGTGGGCCCAGGGAGTGCTGCAACACCACTCCGGCTAGGAGAATCAATCCCGCAAGGCCGATCCAATATGTAAACATCAGAGAGTCTCAGATTAGCCAATTTCATCAACTCCCAGTTATAAATGCGTCGAAAGACTGCAATCCATCTGGGGACTATGTAATAACATGAACCATGAAGCTCAAGGCCGACACCTTTCTGTAGCATCACATTGGCCTCAACTGTAGCTAGGTCTTCAGTTAAAAGGCGGCATGATTGAGTTAGAAATCGAACCAAACATTCTTCAAGTGCTAACTTGTGTTTTTGGATCTGTTGAGGCAAGGGGTAGCCTTGATTCAGCCAATATGAGATGTCAGGGAAACTTGGTAGTCTGCATTCCTCCAATTTATCAATAAGTGATTGGATTCTTGAGGCCGAATTCCAATCGATGCTTGGCAAGAACAACTGCATTGCGATCTGCTCAGTGGTAGACTTACCTAGCAAATTAATCTCTGGACACGGCCAGTGGGTTGGATTAATGGATGTTGCAGCCAGAATTTCCTCCACTGACCTGGTAACTGCTTCATTGAAGGCCAATACACAATGTTCGGGACCCACTTTAGAAGGATCAATATTTTCAATGATCTCCAGGGAACATTTCAAGTAATTTGCAACTAATTCCCGGACATTCACCAAACGAAGTGCAGGTTGAAGAGGTGAATGTTCTGCTAGCCATTGTAGGCTCTCTCTCAACTTATCATCCTCAAAGAAGCAATTCAGTTGCTCTTGACTGTTGTTGCCAGCTAGGAAGATAATTGAAAAAAAGTTGATCTTTGTTTTGTCCACATCCTGAAGACCAAGTCTTTGAATCAATACTAGAGGACAATCAGAAGCTTCATCATTCGGTATATCAATAGATACTATCAGAAGAGGCAAGCTGGATCCAGGCGGTAGTGACTTCACAATATTGTCGAGTCTATTTCTCTGTGTTTCATATGGAATAGCGTTTGACACAAGAAACATAGCACAGCTTATACCAGAAACAATATCATCTTCTGAGCTTGCCATACCCTCGCCAATTATGGCTTCCCTAATCACTGACAAACAACAAGTTTGCTGGGGACTGGATTGAGAGTCAATCCACTTCTTCCAAATAGACAAGTTCGATGAAGATACAATCAGCTCATCATCTTCTCCTTTTACATCGTTGCCACAGAGCTTTGAAAGCAACCATTTTGAGGCCAGATCATAGATATGGTTCTCCAAGACATTTCCTTGGATATAGACAACTAATTTCCAGCAGATGCATTTTGCATAAGGATTTCTAGCACTTAATGTTGCCGCAACTAATTCTGCCACATTCAATCTTGACCATGATTTTGACAATCTACTGAATCTATTTCGTGCTGCCTGATCAATGTTAAGGCTTCCAGTAGCATGACTTGGTTGCTGTAATCAAAGATGGAGAAACAAAATTAGAGCTAAAATGTTCAACTCAAATAATTTGCTACAAACATGGAATATCACTTACAGGCTCACTAAACCGAATAGGTGGTCCAAGTGAAAGTGAACTTAGTGCTGCGCTCGCTAGAAACAATTTTCGCTCCCGAGTTTCTCTCTGGACTAATGCTTGCTGCTTCCATTTCCTGATGACGACAAATATATAATCAAGATTGCAAGTTCTGCTTTAACATGACAAAACACATGAAAGGTGAAGACATTAAAAACCAGACAAGTAGTAACCTCAAGATATTTTTCAATTTTTCATTAGAAAACTTTTCTTTCTGCTGATGTGTCGCCTTCGATGCCACCATTTCTGATTTGCTGACTGAGGCCATTTGGTGTTCTGAGTTCTCTGATTTCTTCACATACTTAGAGTCTGACCTTCCTATGGCACTGTTTTGAATTATATTTTCTTCAAATTTTGGCATGCTCATCTCTTCAGTCATCCCTTCTCCAGGTGAATCTTCAATGCGCTCATCCACTAGATCATACTCTAGTGGCATTGAATTTCGTCTTACAAATGGATCTACTGGCATAAAACTAGCCTCTGAAAAAGTAGCATCTACCATGTCACCTTCATGCTCACCATTCAGAACTGTGGCTGCTCCATCTATTTCTGGAGTAACAACCTCGATAGATTCAGCTTCAAAGTCCAGCATTTCATCTTCAATATTAGCAGGCAGAGCTTCTAAGCTAGAAGTGGCTCCCCGATCGCTGACAATATCTGGAGCAAATTCTCTATTTTCCCTGAGGCATGGCATCGATTGTCCAGAATACACATCATCAATCACACTATGCGACCGCTTCTGGCAAACAAGTTCTGAACACTTGGTCGGGAAATCATTATCACTGTTTTTAAAGGGACCTTCTTTGACCATATACATCTCCTCATATTTCCTCAACACAAACCCATGATATTCCAGTAGGGCTTCTATATCCTCGCCCTGAATAAACATGACAAGATGAAAGAGATACCAAGGTGGTCATATATACAGCAAGAACTGACAACCAAACAAAAGCATCACCGAAAGATTACCTCCATGCCGAGCCATTTTACAATATGTTGAACAGGAATACCTTGGTTATTCTGAAGACCACTGTGTACAGAAGCCAGAGCCTGTGTTCGTGTCTGCACAATGGGGGAGCTGCATCCTTATACTTAAAGCATTGCAGAAGGAAATATATAAAACTTATAAAATATATGTATATATAAATTGACAAAAAGTAACAGCTTCAGACTTTCTGAGAACATGTAAAACAAGACCAATGGTTGATTTTGAATTAGATGGCTCACGCACCCTTTTTCTTTTTCACCTTTATGACATTAGTAGCCATTCCTTCCACAATATTATACATTACTCAATCGATATCTAAGAGATGAGGACATAGGGATAG
Source organism: Dioscorea dumetorum (assembly GCA_902712375.1). NCBI lineage: Eukaryota > Viridiplantae > Streptophyta > Magnoliopsida > Dioscoreales > Dioscoreaceae > Dioscorea > Dioscorea dumetorum. The sequence goes on along the minus strand of CACTHL010000561.1, from coordinate 1,657,753 downwards.
ATACCTATCTTAAACGATATTCACCCAAAATATGTTCTCTTCTCTTATGTCTACACGATGTATTACCAAATTTATGAAATTCAAATTAGATCCTACATGAAGCTAGACAAGAAAAATAGATGGAGCAAATTATGGTTAGAAGCAACTTCTATACAAATTAAGAGAATATCCCATAAGATTAAACTACAAAATTCAAATAGGCTCAATCTCCCTATCTTTCAAACAGTCTTAAATTTTGTTGCAGGCTCATCTAATAACCAAAGCAACCTTAGCACCCAACTGTTCTAGGGCTGTCATACACTAATAAACCATAAGAGGCATCCTGAACATTTAGGATGAATAAGCTTGCCAATAGTATGAATATAAGGAAAGAGTATTCTACATATATGTATAGACATAAAAGAACAAGTACCTTCGCAAAATGAGCATGCATCAAGCAAGCCTGAAGATAAGTTGCTTTTTTAGCAAGCCTGAAAAAGGCAATATAATTACCCGTCCTACACGCTCTGCAATGGCAAAAGAACTATATCATTTGGATCAGGTAATATGCAGCTTCAGTTGAAAACAATGATTAATACAACTAGAAAATACCTTGCCACATTGCGTGCAAACGTAATTTCTGGGCTGCATCTCACCTCAGGAGCCATCTTTGCCAGATCTAGTGAGAGCTCTGCAGGTTCCACCTGACATAGGTGGCCAGATTTTTGAAAAATGTCAACAGTTAACACCTTGAACTACAGACAAGAAGTCACTTACTTTGTATCCAGGATGCCTATCAAGTTTAAGAAGAGCATAATAGCCCCGGAATTCTTTTTCTGTCTCCGCACTCTTCCCTTTTTTCCTATGATCATCATAAATTTGAAACAGCTCAACTGATGTCTTGTTCATCTGTTCAATGTTTAGGTGAGCATCAAAACCCTCAGAAAAGCCTTCTCCTTTCTCATATTCACACAACTCATGCATTGCAATGATATGCAATCTTATCTGGTACACACAAGGAAAAGGTTTTTTAGTGATGATTAATAGTAGCATTAGTGGAACATGAACAAAAACAATGCAAAAAAAATCATACCATTTGTTCCAGCATAGTTATAGCATCTTGATTGAAAATATGTTGCATCCTAAGGTCCATTCTTATTGCTCGCATTCTATCCCATAAGAAGTTGTAGATACCAAGAAAATTATCACCATAAGGTTGACCCAGCATATCCAGAAGATAATCAATTGTCTTCTGCAAGACTGGCAAAGGCCTTATCAAGTCAGCATCTCGCTCGGCAGTCCTATTATACTGTTATCAGATAAGAACTTCCATCATGCTTCTGGATATAGGTATGAAAGCTGATCTCAGAACAAATCCTGTCTTTCGGATGGAAAACAACCCATCCATTACCTTTTTAACAGCAAGATATTGGGTTGTTTGGTTTCTTTCACCATTCAAGCGCTCATATTTATCAAGATCCCCCTTCCTTTCACGTTCCTCCCTTTCTGATTCTGAAGAATAAGGTCACAGATTCAAATTTAATATTCATAGTTTCTCAATAGGGATGAAGTGAATATTGAAAAAGGTTATGATACCTAAGTACTATTTAGATGGCTCATAGGATAAAATAAACATCAAAGACATAAAAATACAAATAAAACATGCACAAACCTGGACACATATCTGGGCATAACCCAATTACAGCATCAGATGCTTCAGAGCCTCCATATTCCGGCAAAGTACCTCCAGAAGCTGAAGCCTGGGTTTCATCAGCTGGATGATTATTCACGGATTGTGTATCCACTGTAGCTCCATATTGTTTTTTCCCCAAAGGCTTGTGCTTAACAAGATCTTGCAGTTTCCACATAGGTTGGCTTAATTCAACATTGAAGCGCAGCAACCGTTTAGCTTTAGCTTGCACTTCTCTGCATTTAAAATGTAGTTCAGAACCTTTACTAAAACAAAGTTTAAGAAAAAAATACATAAATAGTTCAGAATAGCTAAAACATTATTATGAAGACTGAAATACAATGTATACAGCAAATTGCCCCCTCTTATAGACTGGGAAAGAAAAGCTGAGAATTACTAAGAGAAAAATTATTACCCGTCATCATCGGCTTGAGCAGATGCCAAATCTAATGGCACAGCATCAGAATGTGATGGAGGAGACCTGGTCCTTTTAGGAGCATTTAAGTGTGCGGACTTGAGTGGAGGAAGGATTCCACTATCATATGAGTCAATATAAGACCCAACAAGAGGAATGATCTCACGGGGAGGGGCTCTAGAATGAACAGATGGAGACTTTCCCTGATTATTAAATCTTGGATGGGACGCATCAAGCCTGAGAACAAATTCTCGAAAATGTCATACATCCAAACATAGGATGCTGTTGCCAAAAGTATTAATGATGTAAAAAATGCCCAACTAAGAAAAAAATCTCAATTTGTTCTTTCACTAACAAACTCAGCCAAAAACACAAGTATCATGATATGCAACACAACTAGTTTTTGAAAGAAGAATATCAGTCATGTAGAAAGGCTCTTTATTATTAAATCAATCACATAAATATTACCTTACGGAATCAACTTGAGTGGAAGATACAACCAAAGACGAATCCAATGAAGGCAAAGGAGGGCTAATTTTTTTGGGAGCATTCACAAAGGGAGGATTGGATGCAGCAAGGCTGCCACCATCATATAGTCCAGAATAGGAGACCTTCTGACGAGCTGGTGATCTACAGTTCAAATTTTCTTGATTTAAAATCACATAATTATATGCTATTGAAACTAAATCATCAAATGGGGAATAATATGTTATATAAGAAGCAATAGAATTACAAACAAATATACATATGATGAATTTATCCCAGTTGAAAAAAGGAAGGGCTGGGGGGAAGCCTAGATTTGTATGAGGATAATTTCAATGCATCCTTTGTGGGGAGTTTGTCAAAGAGCTTCCATACTTTGCAGTGGCATAGTTTCATCAGCAAAACATAGATGTGCACCACCAAGAAACAACGCATGCAGAACAAAACACGTTGAGAAGTCGTGCTTTCATTTTGTAAAAATAAGCAGATCCTTTTTTCCCCAAGTTCTGGTATATAAAAACATCAAGGTTCTAAAAAGTGCTGGTTGTTCTATGCTAGCTGGGGTTTTCATGGTTGGTCAATGTAAGATAGTTTGCCATAGCCTAAGGAATTACGCCCCGCACATAGAATATGATTTTTGTGGGTCATATGATATACGCAATTATACACAACTATACCACACAAGAAATAACATAACTAAGTTTATGTTTCAGTTCTTGACAGACGTGCAATTGCTTGAAAAGAAGCTAAAATTGCACAAGAGAGAAGTAACCTTTTGGCTCCCTCTACAGGACTATTAGAAGTCTGGATAGGGACATTGTTTTGCAAACCCAGAGATGCTGGACTCACGGGCCTTGATGTTTCAGTAGCTCCGTTCAGATACTGGACATGAGTGGCTGATCTACATTCAGATATTGCAATAGATATTAACACATATAAAACAAAACAAAAAAGAACAATCTAAAACTAACTGAAAAGGAGTTGCAATAATGATTGCATTTGTCCATGATGAGAAAAAAACAGTGGAAAAATATGGGAATTCTTTTGTTTACCTCAAAATATTTGCGCTTGAAGGATGATAATTCTTTGAAATCTGATTATTAGAAGATGCCAAAGAGGGAGAGCCATTCCTATTGGAATTAGGGAAGTTGAGGGGTTTATTTGAGAACTTAGTTTCGGCATCATGAACTTTAGTAGGAGAGAAGCGTTGATGATTTGTTAGATACTCAAGGTTAACAGGCTGCACTGGTTGACTAGCCAGTTTAGGAGATGCAACAAACCTATATTGAAATAAAAAACATCAGTACTAGCATGTTCAACAAACTACAGTGACATGAATTTGCAGAAATTTCTTTTAACAAATAGTGGAAGAAGCACATTCAAGGAATATATGACATTACAAGATCAAAGTTAATGTTACCTTTATTAATTCCTAAAACTCTGAAAGAATCCCTATTCATCAAATTCCAAGACAATACATATATGCTTATTCCTTTGTTTGCCAGTGTCATTATCATATAAACTTTTCAAAGATGATCATGAAGTTGGGAAGTTGTGCTGCACGGGTGGGCACATTTACAATTTACTTCCAAATGTCATATAAAAAGTGCTCCAAAGTGCATATATGAATTGAATTCATCCAAAATAAGAGAAAATTTTAGCATGGGAAAAGGTGGGCCTTGGTTCACTGATGAAATTACTCACTAGCAATTTAAATTTCACAAGTTGAGAAAATAGTCCCTTCAAAGGTTTAATGGTAAGGCTGCATGAATTCAATCATCCCCAGAACTCGCATTTGTGTGTGCACTGTGCACTTGGAAGCCATGCAGCAACTCATGAGATGGTATTATATATCACACAGCTGATTTTGATGATTCAAACATGATACGTTGACTAAATGGATGTCACATTCATGTGCGTAAAGAGTTTTCAAAGCGTTGAAACAATTAATCTGCTCAACAAACAAAGTAAAATATCAACAGATTCAAATGAACCACATTGAAAAATGAACAAAAGGCAAAACAAAAATCAAGGGGAAAAATTGAGGTTCATCCCAATTCTAAAAGCTAAAGACGTTGAGCAAAAGTCCATTTAATCATATAAAAAATATCTAAAAACAGCGAATTATCAACAAAATAATTACAACTTAGCGGAAGTCATAGAACATACTCAACTCAAGGAAATAAATCAAGATTTATCTAAGCACCAAAAACTCAAAAAGTGTACAAAATCTTCCCTTAATAAGATAAAGATAAACCTAGAAACTAACAAACAATATCAATCAAACCAAAAACAAAAACAAGCTCTTAAAATTCAATAAAATCAAGAAAATCAAGAAAATCAAGAAAAGAATTATCGAAGGAGAATAGAAAATAAAAAAAAAAAAAAAACTGTACACTTGAGATTGAGGCGGCATGAGAGGGTCCGGCGGGGCGGGGTTTCTCGGCGCGGAGGGATTAGGGTTGGAAGGTGCGGGGTTGGAGGGTCGGGTGGAGAAAGGATTGACGCTTTGGGGACGATTCGTGGGACCGGAGGTCTTGCTGAAGCCCCCGAACTCCATGGACGAAGCCCTCGAGCTTCAGCGATGGCGAAGTCAATCCAATCCGAGGTTTCGAAATCACTTCATATGTTGAGATTCTGAAGTTCATCTCCGAAGGAAATTGGAATTGGACATGATAATGAGTAGTTAAGGAAAGACGGCCCAAGAAGCCCAAGCCCTCTTTTTTTTACTTAGTGAATATATTGGATAACATTTTTCTTCTTTAAAGTGGAACATCCTTCATCTTAACACAAACTGTGTTATAAAATAATAATAATAATAATAATAATAATAATAACAATAATAACAAGTAAAAAAATAGAATGAAGTAAAATGACTTTCATATGAATAAATTAAATTAATATATAAAATAGAGAATTATATTTAACTTTAATTATCATAATTAAATATTTAAATAAAATATTAATTGTAATTATTATATTATAATTAATTATTTAAGCTAAATATTTATGTTTATCTAATATTAAATTAGATTGCAAACCTTAATATATGGCACAATTTATAAGTAAATATTTACATAGATGATTACTCAAATAATTTAATGTTTATAATTACGTAGATATTTAAGTATTTTACCTACATCGCTACTCACACCAATTAGGATAGTTTATATTTCAATTAAATCATTCATATTAATTATTATTATTATTATTATTATTAATCTAATGTTGAAAACTATTAATGAGCATATTTTGTTATTAAATACTAAAATTAAACCATTTATTTGAATCACTTTTACATTTAAAAAGTATAATTAATAATAAATATTAATTAGGCTCAAAGAAAATATGACATGTACTCAAAGAAAAATGGTTTTCATGTATCCTGAAGATAATTATCACATATGCTCACAAATTGATTTCATGTTTGCTTAAATATTCTTGATATGATCATCACAGGAAAAGGCATACTTGTCGAACATACAAGCTAGAAAAAGCAAGCATTTTGTAACATCACAAACATTACAAATACAAATAAATCCATCAATTAAACACCATGTTTCTTGGAACAAATCCGTCAATTAAACATTACAAATAACAAAGCATTAACATAATCCAAATTGAAACATACAAACTAGTAATATGCTAATCTCTCAAAGTTGAACAAAAGACAAGAAAGCCCTTGAAGCAAAATATGAGAAAGTCCTTCATATTAGGTAGGTAATATCATATACTTCCTAGAATTAAATGACGAAAACGCATCTTCTTATCATCTGGTAAGTCCCAAAATATGTTCAGTTGCTCTTCATCTTTCCTTAAAGCCTGCAATACTACAAATACCTCATCTTCGAAAAGTCAATCAACATTGAAAATTACATTACTCAGTAATTTCTTTTTTTTCTTGAACTTCTCTATGAGCTGCTTCCTTGAGTGGGTTGGCTTCAGCATTACGAATTGCACATTCAGCCATCGTCTTAAATCCTGGTCCAACCATTTCCACAAATTGCTGAAAATTTTTAGAAATTGCCTCAATATTTCATTCCTTAGCACAATTTTTCCTCTTTCGATGTCCCGAACTTGAGGCATTATCATTTGAAGCAGCAGGAGATAATGAGTCAATAGGTTTGTCCATGGCATAAAAAAATCATCACTTGGAATTTGTGAGAAATCCATATTCTCATTTAGGCTAATGTTTTCATGTAGATATTGGTTTGCATCATCTCCAAGATCACCCTTTGCGTTACACTATGCTCTGTCCTTTGCGAAAACGGGGGCAAGATCATTAAAGAATGGAAAAAAATTTCCATAAAGACCAGCTGCTTTCTTGTGATTCTACATCGCAATGCAAAAGAAAGTTAATAACGGAAATGTATAGCAAATTGTCTACATAAGTAACGAACATAGTTATATATATACCTTGACATATTCAACATAAGCACCTTTTCACACTCGATAGTACTATTTTCATGGTTTCAAACAAAACCACTAATACATAGTATGTCTGTGATCGTTGTTGTCTTGCTTCTGAACAATTTTACCCGAAACTCTATATTTGGCATGGCTTTCAATGTCGTCTGTGGGAATTTTTCTTTTATCATTTTCTCCAACTGGAACAAGTAGCCATTTCGAAATTTATTTTCACCCCGCCACAAGGTGTTTGTAGATAATTCAATTAGAGCTTCATTTAGGGCCTTATCTTCATGTGCGGTCCAATAGTGTTTGTTTTGTCCCCTGCCTCTTTGTTGTGATTCTTGATCCATTCTAGAGAAAAAAGAAAATCAATAAAGCACATGTCGTACAAGTAGAACGTAATAACGCACATGTCACAATGCACATCTCATTATCAAGGAATTCAAATTTATTCCTTAACATAGAAATGTGTGATTACAAAACATACATTAAGCAAAAAAGACTAATACATGAAAATGTTCATATAAAGTACATGAGTCTCGACCATTACATTCATCTTGCTTGCCATGTGTTAAACATGTCATTGGCTATATCAAGCCTAAATTGGGTCCATTCATCAGTTGGTTTAACAGCTATAATGTAATCGATACCATCTTCCGTGCTTTCCTCTACTATTAGATTATCCTCTGCAGGATCTTCCTTCATTTCTCTTCTAATAAAATTATGAAGTAAACAACAAGCATTGATGATATGTCTTTGGGTGGCTATGTTGTAAAATTTATGGTTGGACAGAATTTTTCAATGAATTTTTAGGAGCCAAAATGTTCTTTCAATCACGTTTCTAGCAGCAGTATGCTTCATGTTAAATAACTCTTGAGTTGTAATAGATTGATAGCCACTACCCCAAGAGCTCAAATGATATCGTTATCCTCGAAAAGGTGCAAGAAAACGAAATCAATTTGCGTATCCGGAATCAACCAAGTAATAGAAACCTAATGTGTAGATAAATAGTTGTCGTTAAATTGAACAATCTTTCTTTAAGAACATTTTAAAAGTAATAAGAGCAAAATTTATTTACCGTTTGGAACCTTTAAACCATTGGCTTTATAATAGCATTTCTAAGAACTCGACCATCATGAGCTGAACCCTCCTAACCAAACAAAACATATATAAATTGCATATCTTAACTACATACACCAAGTACATTAGTAGTGATTTCAGATTCTCCTGTTCTATATCTTGGCCGATCAACTTTAGGTACATTTACTTGAATATGTGTTCCATCTAATACTCCAAGACAAATTCTACATATGAAAAATTAAATTGTTATTTAGAAAATATCCACTGTGACTTTTCAAATGACAAGAAAAAATCAATGCACTTGAGTATTACCTTAAACCACTTCCATCTAAAATCATTTGAATTTTCAGGGACAGGTTCATGTTTCTTCAAAAAGATTCCATGGCAAAGGATAATTGATTTCAGTACAGCGTGAAAATGTCTACTAACTGTTTCAGTCGATCTTACAAAATCAAACTTAATTATCATATTCTTGACATGTTGTGCCACAATATTTAAAATAATAATATCAATGCTCAGTAATCGACCATAACATTTCTTGTGCCACGAAGCCCACCGATGATGCTCAATAATCGACATAATCAATGAAAGCAACGACGATCCATGCGTAGTTTATCAATCTCACTTAATATCACTTTCATAAACAACTCTTTATAAATAGGTTTAATACCTTAACTAATCCCTCTACTTTTCTCTCTCTATCTTTTTAATCCCTCTACTTTTAATTTGTCTTTTTAATCCTTGTACTTTTCACTTTGGATAAATCAGATCCTCCCCCTTGGATGGTGTTATATTGGCCGTTAATTACGACTGACGTCGCATTTCCACTAATATAAAATTACTTAAAAAATTAAGAAAATATTAAAATAATAATATCTCATAATTCCGTATCGGATCCGGATCTTTCTTTTGTGAAAAGGATCCGAGAGCCTTTTGTAATTTTTCATTACCTTTTTCTTATTTCTCCTTCTCCACCGAGACGCCCCCTAACCTTCTGTCCATCTCCATAGCCTCTAGCCATCTCCCCAGAGCTTCTTTACCACCCTAATCTTTATTTCATTTGCGGAGCTCCTACCTTGGAAATTCAGTAGGTGAAGATTTCTAAGCCAATCGGACATCCGGTGAAGACTCTAAGCCGAGCCCTTCGAAGTGAGATATTCAGCATGAAGGACTATTTTGAGATCTTTCCTGACGTTAACATTTAATTGTATCTTTTCTTGGGTTTGTATGTCAATTTTATTTTTAATTTAAACTAAACTTCTCATATCGGAAGAAGTTTGGAGCTTACATGGCTTAAAAAATGGATGTAGTCTTTGTTGATCAGAGATAAATTTTTTCATATTAATTTTCCCATTATCCTTTAATTTTGAGATAGATTTTTAAAACAACCATTTCAATTCCTTAACTTTCTTTTTTTAAAAATGCAATAACTCAACATAGCATAACTCCACACATTGGATGAATTATTTCCCAATCTATTAAACGAAAGAAAGCCAACACAATATTTCCATTATAGTGAAGCAATTTTTTCACACACTCTGAAAAACCATTTTTAGAAGAAACACTTTTGTACTTTATTGTTCATTTGCTTTGCATAAAAAAAAAGAAAGAAAGAAATATTTTGCACTACATCCTGAATTACTTCAAGAAAGTTGATTCTCATCAGGTTGCATTACATTGAAGCAATATTTTCAAACTGAAAACCCTTATTCACAAGTAAGCCTTCTACAGTTCATTGATCATCTGCATTGCATACACATACACCAAAACAAAAAAAGCAAAAAATGTTTTTGATGACAAGGTCATCACATATGTCATTTGTCACCAACTGATTAAAGAAAGAAAATACGACACATCACTGACTTTTGAGGCTCATGCCTACACCAAAAACATTTCTAAGCAAAACACGACAGTGAAGTTCAATCTATGTCTTCAAATTTGTGGATTTGCTTCAAGTGAGTCATATGTCTTGCTTTGTTGTGTTGGAAAGTCAAGACATTCATTTGTTACAAATGAGGGTTGATCATTCGATTCTCCATGATGGGAAGGTTCTACATTTTTTTCATTTAATCCAGCAAGTTTCTCTCTCCTTAATTCCTGCCAAGCACACCAATGTAACTTGTCAGGATCAACTATTAATAGATCCTTTGTTGAATCCATATTAGTATGTCGTAATACAAACATAATTTACCAACAAATACTCAGTTGAGATAAATAAGGCATTGTTACCCACATCCCTACCATCAATTAGCTCTCCAGTGTGAGCACCCTGCATCCAACACCATGAGATCATTTTTATATTTTGTGAATCAATTTTCCCAAACAATGAACATGTTACTTTGGTCCTTACCTATAAAATCTTTACTGAATCAACTGAGGTAGTTGTAGATCTTGCTTTATTACTTCTAGCCCCTCCTAATGTGGTAGCATTTCCTTTTGAAGGCATGTCTGCAGCATTGTTTTGAACTGCAACCTGTTTTAAGTAATTTCATACATCAATTAGTTCCACATATACTTTCATTATGCAACAAACTTTGAAATAGAATTAAATGTTAAACTTACCCCTAGTATGATTGAGGCAGCTGGAGTATTTATTTTTTTCTTCCTACTTGTCCTACTATCAACTCCTGCTGCAAGTGTGGCATCTTCTGGATTGGCAGGTGTAGCCTGCATATTACAAATTAATGCCATCAGACAGGGCTGAACACATAAGAGAATTATATGACTTTAAAAACAAATAACTTACAATATTAATTCCTTGTGGGCATCTACTCCTGTAGTGTCCTTAGACATGACAAATCCTGCATCTCATTACCCTTCCTCCTCTTGAAAGTTTGATTTGACCTTTGTTCTTTAATTCAAGAGGCTCTCTTCTCCTTCTTTTTATTGGTCTCCCATGCATCTTCTTTGCTATGGGTGCCTCCAAAGCACCCTCTTCACTACTTGGCCAAAATTCCCTTCCTCTAATTAGATTAACAGGGTAACCATATGACTTCAAGTAAGTGTCATTTGTAAACCACTCAGTCACATATTGGAATGGATCTACCCCTTCAAATATTATTGCAGTAATTGCATGTTGGCATTGGATGCCACTTTTGTCCCATTTACCACATGCGCAAGTATGATTGCTTAAGAGGACAACATACCGCTCCCTAACATGTATGATAAGATTATCCCAGAAAACTTCATGCCTTGAGCTTCCATTCCATGCCACTTGCCATTTCCCACTCTTATTTTTTTCCTTCTCAAGTTTGGTTACTATAACAGGGGCAAAATTGCACTTCCACTTCTCCACATACCCTCTCTTGGCAACTATTCTACTCATGACATACATTTTGACTTCTTCTAGCAGTATGATAATGGGCTTACTTCTGGCCTCTACAAGCACCCCATTGAAGGCTTCACTCATATTGTTGTCTGTTACCTCACATTGCACCACATCACTAAAGTATGCTAGACACCAACATGCAATTGGCCAATTTCCAAGCAAGTCTTCAGCCGCTGCCTCTCCTCTATTGAGATTCTTCATGTTCTACAAGCGGTGCTGCATCTCTGGGGTACTTGTAGACCTGGCAAGGTTCCAAAATATGAGTTGTAATTCTTTCCTTATATGCTTCTTACCTCATCTGGTATATATGTGTCTGGCACACATTCTGTGTTCAACCAAAGGTAATAGACTCTTCACAGCATGTATAAGACTCGCATATATTGTATAGATTCGATGTTATTTTAATTCAGTTGTAAGAAATGTAAAAATATCAAACATATTCACAGCACATACTTTCTGCATGTCACTGATTATTGCCCAGCCTAGACCATCTTCAATACCAAGATCAAGTTTCAACTGTTCTAAGAACCATCCCCAATTCTCACTATTTTCTCTGTCAACAATTGCCCATGCCACAGGGTACATCTGATTATTTCCATCCCTTCCAACGACCACTAATAGCTGCAAATTCATTATACCTTTTAGAAAACATCCATCAAGAACTATTAGTCTTCTACACCTCGCAATAAATCCTTTTTTGATGGATGTCAAGCATATATAAATCTTCTGAAAAACAAGCATTTCAGATGCATTATACCTTGCAGTGACAATATTCACACTACTCCCTGGATTGGTCTGCTTCAACTCCAAGGCATAATTGGTCAATACCTTAAAATCCTCTCTGAATTGATCTTCAATCTTCTCCAGCACCATGGCTCTTGCATTCTGGCACACCTTATTAGTAATGAGCACACCCATTTCCTTTCTTACCATTGCCTTTAGATGCCTAGGTCTAATTGCGGGCATTCCACTTACAATCTCTCCAAACCTCTTAGCAACTGCATAAGCTGTGACTCTTTTATTTTTTGTAACTCCCAACATGCATGAGTGATCTGCCTCATAATGTTTCATAATGTATACATTCATTCCACTACACCATGAACACAATATTAACCATTTGCAACCTTTACTAGAACACTTGGCCCGAACCCTCACTGCATCATTTTTTATGAAACTGAACTCAAATCCTTTGTTAGTTGAAAATTCAACTAGTTCATCTTTAAACAATTTCAAACTTTGAAACTGTAGACCAATGAAGAAATCCTTCAGTGGGCATTTGAATCGTAATAATCTTTCCTTGACCTATGCCTCATGGCATCATCTGCACTGGACCCCTCACTAGTGTCTTCATAGCTCCTAGGGTCTGAAGAATCTATGTAATCACTGTTATATCCTGTAACCTTATCAGTCTCAGCTGCAACAATAGGCTTATTAGTGGTAGTATTAACATCATCACATTGTGCATCATTTCTAGGTTGTCTTACCTCTCCTCCTTTATTGCCATCTTCCTTCCCCGTACTAATCACTGATTTCTGCAAATCAAGGTACTTTCTAAGGGAGTCTCTAGCCTGACATACTTCGTCATCATCTTCTGAATTGAATTATACAAATAAGGCATCTACTAACACATCGTCATCATCATTGTTGCCTTCCAAACAATTGTCACTATCATTATCAGATCCAGAAACCTCCATTAAACTGTTAGGTAACCTTTTTCCATGCATTGTATTGGAGCTCTCAACATAAATGTCTACAGTCTTGTGCAATATCAATTGATCAGACAACCCCAATACAGTCTGGTCATCAGTAATCATTTTCAATACTCCTGCACTATCTTTATATGATAGGCTTACATCCTTCTTAATGTCATATCCTAGCTCTTTCAAATCTCCTAGTAAATCCCAATAAGCCAACTTATCAGGTTCAACAGAAAATGTAGACACTCTCCCATTGACTTATGTCCCCTTCCCTTGTCTCACTAATTCCCCCCCATGGTGGTATTTTACATTATATTCATATCAAGCAGCCATCCTATATAGAAGATGTTTAATTTACAATAACTAGAAGTAGCTAGTAAAAACACTTGCGTGAACAAGTCTAAAAAAACTCAAAGGCTAAAATGAAAGTAGCTAATGAACACAATTAGGAGATCTATATTATTTCAGTAAACTCCAAGAAATATAATATAACATAAATTGGGTTAATTATATAAATTTAAATACTTTTATTCTTTAGCACACATGATAGTAATGGAGTAAGCAAGTATAATGGACAAAAACTTCCTAAATACCATAACTACCTTTTATTCTTTAGCACAATTTATACTTTTATACTAACTACCTTCCTCCATATTGTGGGATCGAAAATACACGTCTGACATCATGAAAAAGACAACAGACAGTACATCGAAACACAAATATCATATATTTTTTATGGGTTCTCTCATTCCTAATAGGGGCAAGGCCCTCTTATTAATTACCCCAGATTAAAATCTTGGGAACCTCCGATTAAGGGCTTCGAGTACAAGTAAAGAGACAAGAGAATTTGTGAATCATAAATTTTGTTATTTCATAACATATAGTCAATACACATATATATGTCAATATATATGACCGCTTTATATATATATATATATATATATATATATATATATATATATATATATTATCATATATCGTTGCCGTTGCCTGTGCCTTGTCACCGTGTTGCATGCCTCATTGCCGCCGAGATATATATCTCATTATCGTCTTAAAATTCGGAATGAACATTTATCATTTTTTCTTCAAGATAAATATTTGTGTTATTGCCGTCGAGATGAATATTTATTTTTATACAGATATCCACTCTCCTTCTCATTTTATTATATATATATATATTATTTATTTTTATTTATTTTTATTTATTTTATATTTTTATTATATATATATATATATTTTTTTTTTTAAACCATGCAACGTGCATGACTCTTATGCATGCTTTCATCTCCTTTTATTATTTATTTTTATTTATTTACTTATTATTATTTATTTATTTATTTATTATTATTATTATTATTATTATTATTATTATTATTATTATTTTATATTTTTTTTTTTTTAGCCAAGTCTCAATATATTGAATTATTTCATCTGAAAAGAAAAGTAACATCACTTCTCTCAACAAGGACATCCTTGCTGCAGGCTTCATGGAATAGAAAGATCCACCACCTGGAGATTCATGAAGTAAATCATAAGCCAATTCATATCTCCCAGCCTTGAGCAATGACGCAAACATTCGCCTTGAAGCTTCTCTTAGCTTCCCTTGACTAACCAACTTTTCTATAAGAATCTCACATGTGTAATATGAAAGTTGAAGTTGTTTCATGGTAACCATCTCCTTCAAAATTTTGAAGGCAGTATCAACTTTGTTATTGTGGCAATAGCTGCTCACCAACACATCAAGTGCAACATCCATGTGTACAAGCACCTTTTCTTTCTATCATCTCATGCAAGCAAAACAATGCCTTATCCAGGTTTACCGGCCTTGCAATACTTTTGAATTAATGAAGACAATCCAAACGAAGTCAATGAATTCGTATCTCCAAAGATACCCCAGGTTCTCCAGGACCATCCATGTATTCAAGAGCCTTATCCAATCTACCCGTCTTCGAAAAGTTGAGTAACAACTTGAATATGTATACCTCTCATGCGGTACAAACCCTCCCCGCTTACATTGCCTTCAAGACGTCATTACAATCTGCGGACTTTCCCACACTGGCCAGTGCTTTAAGAACTCTACTGAAAACCTATACTTTTACAAATTGACCCGCCTTCTGATTATAAATCCTGGCAACTCTAGCTATCAAATCCATATCTATCTCCTTGCTAGCAGCGACTTTCCTCAAGAGGAGCAACAAATCACTATCCTGAGGCTTCTCTGCACCATGCATTGCAAAAGCTTCTACAATCATCTTCCTCTTGTAAAACCTATCAGAAACCTTCACATAGGTCTTCTTTTCCATCCCAAACCCGGTTTCGAGAAGATCTCCACCGCAAGTGCTTGATTCCGGCGATCACGATCCGGTGTCGATCCCGAAGAGAAAAAGTGAAACCTAGAGTTTAGAGACAGGAAAGAACCAGGAGCGCAAGGCTGTAGCGGCCGCTGGAGGATGAAATGGAGATTGGGAGGTTGGATTCGAGAGGAATTAGTTGGGATACGATAGAGAGATTGCACAAAAAGCGATCTCCAGGCGTTCCTCATCCTCTCCCTCGGCGACGGAGATGACGACAGCCCGGCGTGTTTGGAGGCGGCGGTGGCATGCTTGGCGGCATTATCTCAGCCACTCAAACATGCTGTGGCGGCGCGGCGGCGGCAACGGCAATAAGCGGCGGCGGCGGCGTGCTTGGCGGCATTATCTCAGCCACTCAAACATGCCGCGGATGTGAACGAGCAACGGCGGCGGCGGCGGCGGCGGCGGCAGCGGCGACACAACAGGCAACGGCGACGAACGGCAAAGTTTTTTTTTTTATATATATATATATATATATCTATATATCAATATGAGGAGAGGGAGGATGTACACCTTCTCCTTCGTCTTCTTTCCTCTCTTTCTTTTCTTCTTTTTAAAAATTTCTTTCCTCTTTTCTTTTTTTTTTCTTCTTCTCCTCCCCTTTTTAAAAGAACATCCGATTTCTTTTTTTTTTTTTTTTTTTTTTTTCTCTTTCTTCCCCACCTCTTGGTCAAATTACCACTAAAAAGTCAGAATTCAAAATTAATTTTTATCTTTTCCACCCGATAAAATCACAACCGAGTGAACAGCAAAACAAACAAAAAAAATTCAAAATTTAAAAACTTTTTTTTTTATTAAATTTTGAATTTTAAAAATTCAAATTTAAAAAAAAAAAATTTTTAATTAAATTTTGAATTTTAATAAATAAGTAAAAAAAAAAAAAAAAATCAATTTGCTTTGGGATATGTATTTAGATGCTTCAGGACTTGCATTTTCTCATGTTGCATCGAGATATGTTCTCAGGCTATATAAAATTTAAGATTGCCTCGGGATTTGTGTTTGGCTATCCTAAGATTTGAGATCGCCTCGAGATATGTGTTATCAAGGGTAATCTTGTAACTTTTGCATTTGTGCCTCGAGATATGTTCTCAAAAGGAATGTCTTCGAGATATGTTCTCAAGGGCGATTTTGTAACTTGTATTTTTTTTATTTGCCTTGGAATTTGCATTCTAGTCCAAGATAACCAAATAATCAATTAAGATTAAGATTAGGATATTTAATTTTTAATTCTAAAGATATTAGAATTTAAATTAAATTGGGATTTGGTTTCATTATAAACACATATCAGAACTAAATAACCAACTAATCCAACTTAATCCGTAAAAACATGATATTTAATTGAACAAAGTAGCACATCTAAATTACATTTAGAACATAATGAGAAATATTAAAAATCAAACATAATTACAAATACAACATGAATAATAGAAACATAATTACAAATACTCAAAATCAGCAAGCTCACAATCAAACTCAAAATCAAACACAAACATGACATGTGAAGTTGGTTACCTTGGCGCCTCTAGGGGTGAATTTGGCCAAAGGGTCCAGAAAGCTGCAGATGAACAATACTCCTCTTCTTTAATCCTACTAGTTGGATTCAAATTCAAAGTAAGAAAACGTTGTTAAGGATGATGTGTTAGGGTTTTTACAAGCCAAGAAAAAACTGATCGGGGTAGCAAGCTCACCTAGACTCCGAAATTTTAGCCCTAGACGGCGACGGAGGTAGTAAGTGAGATGAAATTAAGAATTTAGGAGGAAGAGGGCGATAACTTTTAAGGGGTGACAAAAGGCTCTCGGATCCTTTTCACAAAAGAAAGATCCGGATTCGATATGGAGTTATGAGATATTATTATTTTAATATTTTCTTAATTTTTTAAGTAATTTTATATTGGTGGAAATGCCACGTCAGTCGCAACTAACGGCCAATGTAACACCATCCAAGGGGGAGGATCTGATTTACCCAAAGTGAAAAGTATAGGGATTAAAAAGACAAATTAAAAGTGGAGGGACTAAAAGGGTAGAGAGAGAAAAGTAGAGGGGTTAATTAGGATATTAATACTGCCATTGTTTGCGGCACCTAACAGAAGATGACTCAATCTCATAGTCAACCATCCGACTTATATTGTCGTGTTCGTCTAATGCGCATAAAGTGATCATAATGTTTACAACCAAAAAAATTCATGCGTACATCATGTGAAATAGAGTGTCTTTTTTAATGTCCTTCATATTTTCATTTGCCATATCTAAAATAACAATTAAATCTATGTCAATTCCCGGAGTTTGTCAATGATAAAATAAGCATGGATGTTGCATCATCAATGAATTCCATGAGATTGCAGAAAAATTTTATGACTGTTAACTCTCTCTCTCTGTATATAAGCATAACCTTTTTTTAGCAACAAAATATGAACAAAACATCATAGCTCATACACAAAAGTAAGTAAAAAACTGAAACATAAACAAGGCAAAAGCCACATATTGCCAATGAATTAAAAATAAGTTGCAGAGCATAAATATCAAACAAAAACATCAATATATATATATATATATATTGATGTTTACATATATATGTTAAGATTAAACTAGAATAGCATGTTCACATACAACTAAAAAAAGGAACACTATTTCATTCATGCCATGTTTATGAATTAGCAATAGATAGTGCGAGGCCTTGTGTGCCATCTTTTATGCATTATCAAGAAAATTAATTATTCATCTTAGCAAATAGTAGGTCTTGCAAACTACATTAATTGATAATATGGAAGGCCTTATCTTTATATAAAGCTGCAGTTCGTAGACCAAAGTGTCATATAGAGTTATCATTGAAACTGGTAAAGCCTATCATAAAAAAGTCAGATTATCCAAGTTGTGGTGGCAAATATTGAAGAAAACAAATGGAATTATAACCAAACTTCGTAATGTGCACCCTCAAAAATTTTATTTTCAAATTCTCTTTATAAGCATATTTGCAAACTTCAAAACTCCACAGATTTCATGGACAATCATCAAAATTTTATGACGCTCAGAATTTAATCATAATAGTTTTACCATCATAACCTTACGGGATGAAGTTAAACTAAAAAACAGACCTGATGGATGTCCCCACGAAATGAGATAGGAATAAAAGAGCCTCTGTGAGATTACCTGAATCCCACAGAAAAAAAGTTCAATGATTTCAAGCATGAAACACAAACCAAAATAATCAAACCCCAAAAGTTTACAAATTTCAACTGTTTACTAATCTAGAACCATGAATCAAAACTAAAATAATGAAACATAAGGAAAAAAACCCTCAATTATGAATCCATGTCGAGAATAACAACAATAAAAATTCATTTACAACACAAGATCTAACACATGTGCAACAGATCCATAAGTCCTGACAACAAACAAATCAAAAGGAATTAAAAAATCACCAAGATAAAATACATCAAAAATATCTCCATTATACAAATCCAAAATATCTCTTCAAGGGCTGCTAGGGCGGAAAACCAACTAAGCGTATATAAAAAATTATTAAAAAAAAAATTTATTTATATCTAATTCCATTAACCTCAGAACATAAACTAATGATTTATCTCATTATCACAATAAAACAATATCTCAACCAAATCAAAACAATTCATCTTTTCAACAACCAGTTCTTCAACATAACAAATACAAACAAGCCTTACCTCCTTTTCAATCAACCACTTCAGATCTGGATATGAGAGGCTTGAAAAAATCACTTCACATCCGATTTCAGACAAACATCATCAGATCGATGTAGAGGATTATAGGGATTAGGGTGAAGAGATAGAGAGAGGTTAGGGCATAGAAGAGATGGAGAGTAACGGGAGAAATAAAAACATATGTTGGAAATATATTATAAGAAAAAGGCAAAACTGTCTTTTCTGTAGAAGGGATTGAGTAATCCCACTAATTTTAAGAGGTGTGGGATTACTCAGTTATAGGATTCCCACTCATTTACTATTCTCTATTTATTGTATGCCAAACAAGGCTATACAGCAAAGGGTGGGAGTTGTTTCTATTTCATGGGAACCACTCCCATCATCCAAACGGAGCATGAATACCTTACCAGGAAAATTCAATAGGATAAATCATGGTTAAGAGAAAAAGCGTACATCATGTATTAACTTCCCCCTCATGATAGCATTAATTAGGATCTTTGAGTCTTCAAACTCCAATATTCGCGTAATTTTTCAAATATTGCAATTGAAAGTGCTTTGTTAAACAAATCTGCTAGACTATCTTTTGAGTGGACTTGTTGAATATTCATACCACTATTCTTCTGAAGGTCATGAGTGAAAAAAATTTTGGTGAAATATACTTTGTTCTATCCTCTTTCATATACCCATCTTTCAACTGGTCGATACATGCAGCATTATCTTTATATATAATTGTTAGGATCATTTTTTCAAAAGATAGACTACAACTTTCTCGAATGTGTTGAATTACCGATCTTAACCAAACACATTCTCGGATTATCTCATGTATTGATGTTAATTAAGATTATGTGTTTTAAAATTAAAAAATATATTTTTTGATGTAATGATATTTATGGATGTTGATAAATTTTTTAATATTAGATATCATTTTAACGGTGGGTTGGGGAAAATAATTCCAACTAATATTAAAATGCATTTTTTAATTAGCCGTTGACTAACGTTTAATACAAAAATGGTCATTGAAAATGACTGCCAATTGGTTATGAAGTTTGTAGTCTTTTTATTCTAAACAGTAAACAGTCATTTAAAACGCATGCAAAGTGGTGGTTTTATATTTGTTTTATTTTTTAATTAAAAATTTGTTGGTATTTGAGAAGCATATGCTCATTGACTAAATTCCCAGTAGGAATTTTTCAACTATGGTATTTCCTATATTTTCAATATTTTTAATTAATTTTTCAAAACAAAAACATTTTAAATTATTTAAATTTTGGCTTAGTTTTCAAAACCTAAAATAAAAAAATTTTAATTTCAATTAAGTTATTTGTCTCGAGTGCACCTGTAAACAAGCGTGCACATGAATTATTACTCTGAATACACCCTCACCACGTCTCTGAAATGCCCTAAAAAAAGCTTATTTAATAGTTAGTAATACTAGCATAAAATTAACTCATGAGTGA
Source organism: Dioscorea dumetorum (assembly GCA_902712375.1). Classification (NCBI taxonomy): domain Eukaryota; kingdom Viridiplantae; phylum Streptophyta; class Magnoliopsida; order Dioscoreales; family Dioscoreaceae; genus Dioscorea; species Dioscorea dumetorum. The sequence continues at coordinate 1,637,189 of CACTHL010000561.1, read as the reverse complement.
TGTTGCATATCAGACTCACTTGTTCTATGAAGTTAGGGTACATTTGAGCCATTATCTTAAGCGAGTTTTATAAACCGAAGTTTTTGGAGAAAAAAACTTATTAATGCTTCTAATATTTTTAAACATATATATATATATATATATATATATATAAATAAAAGATATTCATATATTTTTTGGGTAAGAAAATATAACTGGGGGGCATAAATTATAAATTTCTAATATAAATAAAAAAATCAAATTATCCAACTTGTCATCCCTTGACAATCACAAGAGTCACAGATAAAACAAGAAAAATTAAAAATTAAAAAAGAGGAAAAAAAAGAAGAAGCAATTTAAAAATCCAATTTTTATGAATGATATAGGAACCACAGAGAATGGGATTCCATCAACTGCCGCTGTGGACCTCTGCTACCCGTCCTCATCACTGCCGCCATTCCTTGCTCCAATCCCTAATTCCCCAATCCCCAACTTCCCGGATTCTCGTCCAAGTTCGTCGCCAACCCCTCCTTGTTCCCTCTATAAATCCCCGGCAGTCCTGTTCCAAAATCTTATCAATTCCGGTCTCTATTTCGAGCAGGAGGATTGTCGTGGCCATGGGTTCATCTGGATCCGCCCAGAAGTCGGAGGAGGAGTGGAGGGCTATCCTCTCACCGGAGCAGTTCCGGATTCTCCGCCAGAAGGGGACTGAGTGAGATGTTTTATTCCTACTGCGTCTTGTGCCTCTTTGTTGTTGTTTATGAGCTTGAAATTATGAATTTTGTGTGTGGGTTTGGATGGAAGGGAGAAGTAGAGGACGAGTAGTGCATGAAGGAGGACTTTTGTTTTTGCTTTCTTTTTCCTGGTTCCTTTTCTTTTGGATGAATGGGAGAAAAATTGTTGATGAAGTTGTTTTTCTTCCGTCGTTCTTACATGATTTTCATTCAATTCAAGCAAATTCTGGGGCTTTTCTTGAATTGGATTTTATGGTTGTGGGTGTTCGGATTGGGATTAGGGGGAGAACCGGAGGACGAGGAGTGAAGAAAAAAAAGGAAATTTGTGTTCATCTGTTGGTTGGTGGAGGAGGGGGAAAAAAGAAAGAGGATAGATTTATAGGCAAACTAAGGCAAAACAACAAGAAAAAATAAAGTTGATAAAGTTTCTACTGTTTTTTTCATAATCTTTATTATTTCATCTCAATCCAAACCGACCCTATGTGTTTGTGTTTGTGTGTGTGTGTGTGTGTGTGTATTTGTTGAGGGTGGATTCTGTGTCTGTGGATGGACTTGTTTGGAGAATTTTTTTTTGATGTTCTTTATGAATTGGTAATTTAGACTGATTAACTTTAAATTCTTTAAATTTCTTTGTTGTATGTCTTATTCTTGAAATCAGAGTGAAGTGTAGGAAGTTGTTGTGAGGGGGAATCAATTCTATGTTTTAAGGTGGATGTGTTTGAATTAACCTTAATTTGAAGAACATACCTTACATGTTTGTGAACAGCAAGTCTAAGATTTTTCTTGTTTATTCATCTTTGAAGTGTTTCAGTTGTCAAATTGTGCATCTTACTGTCATTCCAGTTTATTGCTCCACTTCTCAATGATGTAGAACCCTATTTTTGAAATTCTAGATGATTTTTTGGATCTCACCATCTGATGACTTTTTTTTCCCTGGTGGACTTGTATGTCAGCTTCATCTAGTTTTCTTGAAAACCAGATTAATGAGAACAAGAGCATTCTGGAATATATTTTGCATGAATTAGTTGATGGTGAAAGCAGACGATTAACCGAAGGAAATATATTGGTACTCTCCTGTCATGCTGATATTCTATTAGTAATGGATATGGAGGATGTCATTTTTTTTTGTCCAATTCAATTGATACGGATTTTTGTTATCTACTAACCTGTTTCAATAATTATCCTGTCATTTTCATGTGTGGATTTTGATATGAGAAATGAATGGATCCTCAGATGATTGATTATAGATGTTGGAAACTAGTTATCTATGGTAACATTCTTCTTCCAACTGTGCTTTCCTTGATACTTATCATCATTAGTCTGTGTCTATCACTTGGATGCTTGCTAGATTCTTGTGATCATCTTAAGATCATGAACTGAACCCATGTTAAACTTTTCATGCTATATCCTCGATGCATATTATTTTCACGCTGACATTTTGATGCCAATCAGGCACCCAGGGACGGGTGAATACAACAAGTTCTACGGGGAAGGCATTTATGAATGTGCAGGTTGTGGCACACCCTTGTACAAATCTACCACTAAGTTCAACTCCGGTTGTGGTTGGCCTGCTTTCTTCGAAGGTCTTCCCGGGGCCATAACTCGAACGGTATGTTTACTTCTTTTGATCATCCTTTGGTTGTGTCCTTTAAATTCTAACCTCTGTGTTCTGTGACCTACCTTGTTAGCCCGATCCCGATGGTAGGAGGACCGAAATTACTTGCACAGCTTGTGGCGGACATTTGGGTCATGTTTTCAAGGGTGAGGGTTTCAATACTCCGACCGATGAGCGCCATTGTGTCAATAGCATTTCGATCAAATTCAAGACTGCCTCTGATTAATTCTCTGATCTTGTCTTTGGTTATGAACATGTCGTATCGCCCTTTGCAAAGCTTCGGCGCGGTTAATTGGAAGTAACATTTTTATGTGTTTGTATGCTACTATTTGTCTTTGAAGTTTATTTTGCTGTAGTATCTCTCTGTATGAATGTTCTATTTCTATGGTAACCAAATCATTCTACCTTTGGCGGTCTAGTTTTATTTCATGTTATTTTAATTTTTTTCCTTTAATTTTTCTTCTTTTGAGCATTTTAGGGTTGTCAAATGATTTTGTTAATAGGCTACAAGATTGGAGATCTATTGGTCAATATTATTTTGTCTTGATATAAGATTTAATTTTTATTTTTGGTAAGAGGTACTCTTGTTAAAAATATTAATGAAAATATATTTTTGTAATACACTCAATGATAACAAGGCCTCTACATCACAACTATCAAAATGGCCGGTACTAATTGAAAAGTTAAATAAGCAACACTCAAATTTTATTTGTTTTTAAATGCATGATGATATTTACATATTTGTATTATCTATACTTAATTAGATTATTAACATTCCATAGGATCATCTCATGTAATAGTTTGATGATTTGTATAATTGTGATATTGACTTACACGTTCATAGTTTTTTTTTTTTAATAATTTTTTCCTATTAATTCCTCCCAAAATTTCACTGAAAAACAATCTAAAACCTGATCAAATAAAGAAGAGTTAACATGTTTTTTAAAGGTTTTCTTAATTTCTTCTTTTTCTTGGATTCAAAATCAAAGCTTGAATTTTGCAATAATTATAATAAATATCTAACTCCTTTTTTTAATAAAATCGGTAGAATCGCCAAAATAGACCCTCTATTTTTTCAAACCGACCCTTTTAGTCCCTCTAATATAATTTGAGCCTTTTTACTCCTTTTATTTTTTAAATTGGGAACATTTAAATTTGCCGTTAAATGATGCTGATGTGGCGTTATAAATTAAAAAAATATTGTAAAATTATTTTAAAATTAATTTACAAATAAAAAAACTAAACGGGTTCCGATCCGCCAATAATTTTAAAATATTAAAATAAAAGAACCCGTTTAGTTTTTTTATTTGTAAATTAATTTTAAAATATTTTTAAAATATTTTTTTAATTTATAAAGCCACATCAGCATCATTTAACGGCAAATTTAACCCGTTAGCATAAGGGACTCAATGTTCCCAATTTAAAAAATAAAAGGAGTAAAAAAGCTCAAATTATATTAGAGGGACTAAAAGGGCCGGTTTGGAAAAATAGAGGATTCATACTCAAAACTATTTTTCTTTTTTTTTGACAGCAATGAAAAAGTCTAAAAATTACACTCTCTTTAACAAATAGGGGAGGTTTTTGGTGACTGTTGTTCTGGTTTTTCTGAAAATAATATGAAAATATAATTTTTTTTTAAATTATAAAACATAAAAACAAAAAATTACAAGCAAAACAAATATTTTGAAAATTACAAAAATAAACATAAGGATCAGAAGGATTTTAAATCAAAATAAATAAAATAAATTTCACAAAATACCCTAAATATTATTACATAATTAATTAATGAATTAAATTAGCATTTCGGATAAGATAAAAATTCAAATGCAAACAAATAAATGAATATTAAAAAAAAACAATTATTGTTGAAAAAAATGCCCCCAAAATCCGGCAAAAATCCAAACAAGCAAGATCGTTGATTGACTGGTAATTCTCATAGTCTTCATTGAATTCTCTCATCTTCTGTAGCTTTCTCTTGAGAAAATCAAGGAGTAGCCATGGCCACTGCTGGAGAAGGTGGTGATTCAGTAATGGAGGCGCCTCTGTTGGAGAGGGACTCGTCCTCTGCTTCTTCCTCATCGCTTTGGGTTGTGGTCGCCAGCACCGCCGTCGCCGTCGCCGGTTCTTTTGTGTTTGGTTGCTCGGTATGACTTGTTATTCTATCAATTCAATTCTTATTTTAGATTAGTTTGATCCTGGAAGTCAGTGTTTTCATATTAACATTAGACCTTTTTTTTTTGGTGGAACTGAAGGAAGAGGGGAGAAAATGAGAAAAATGTGGACCTTTTTGTTTGATTGAGGAGGAGAGATGAGATTTTTTTTTTTTTACCAATTTATTATGAAAAGGTGCATAAAAGGAGGATAAAGGAGATGTTCTGCTACTTTTAATTTGTGATTTACTCAAGAGTTTTGCCCTTTGATTTACTCTCTGTCACGTTTCTTCATCAATTAAAGCTCATTGATCTTAGAAGTTGGTATGGGTGTAAGTGTTGAGCTTTAGGATGTTTTTGGTTTGAGAGGAATGAAGAGAATAAAACGAGTATATTTAGGAAAATAAATAAAAATGTAGATTTTTTGTTAAAAAAATTATTGAGTGGGAACTATGACATGTTCGTCAGCAGGGTCCAAAAGCAAGATAAATAAACGTGCATGTTTGTGTAAATTGTGGTTCACTGAAAAATTTTATTGCATGATTTCCTTTCTGTCATTTCTACAAAAAACCAAGCCTCAGTTTGATTGTAGAAGCTGAGAAGTAGTAGAAGTGCTAAGCTTTAGACCACGAGGGAAAAGAGAAGAGACTGTTGGGAAAGAAAAAAATTCAACTTTTTCTTATTTTGTTTGTTTGATTAATGAGGAAAGATGAAATTTGTCTAAAAGTGGATAAAACAAGATAAATTTCTTCTCTTGATTTCCATGCTCTCATTTCTTCATCAACCAAAGTTCAGGTACAGATAACAGGTTCGTAAATGATTTATTTCCCATCTGTTGAACAAATTTCTCATTGTCAAGTTGAACATGTTAAAATGTTTATTGATTTATATTTCAGGTGGGATTTTCTTCACCAGCACAGTCTGGAATTATGAGAGATCTACACCTTTCTTTGCCTGAGGTACTTCATTGTTGTCGGTACACAAGACAAGAGTTGCAATATCTTTTCTGTTTCTTGAGAATATTTATTTCTCACTGATGAAAAGAATGGTGGTAGATCGACAAATTTTTGCCTTATCAGTGAGAAAGGCAACATTTTCTTAATGTTTTTGTATGTTTTGTTGTGAAGAAACCCTTTTTTTTTCCTTTTGTACTTCTGTTTCTGCAGTACTCTGTTTTTGGCTCAATCTTGACAATTGGAGCAATGATAGGTGCTGTAATGAGTGGAAAAGTCGCAGATATGATTGGTAGAAAATTGGTAAATTAATGTGTTCCATTTCTTTTCTTTGTTGCAGTTTCCATCGAACATCTATGACTGTTTCAGAATGATAGATGGACAATCATTATTATTAACTTTTGATAGTTCAATTCAGGCAATGGCAACATCTGATTTTTTCTGCATCGTGGGATGGCTTGCCATATTCTTCGCCAAGGTTTTTATTTCATTTTGATTGTTTTTGAAATTTGAAAAGAGGACCACTGAACTACCTTCTTTAAAAGATCAACAAAGACCCTACATACTAAATACAACTATGATAAATCCACCATCCTATGTATCCTCTTCAATTTCTAGTTTTATGAAATTTTCGTTTATTTGGTTATCATTGCCATAACATTAGCATAAATGCTGAAGGGTGTTTGGTGGCTTGACCTTGGAAGGCTTTCAGTTGGCTATGGCATTGGACTTCTTTCATACATTGTGAGTGCCTTAATTTAACATAATTTTTTGTATGCTTTTTATTGCAAATGCTTGACGATGACTATTAGATATAAATAATATAGATACATTATTATCTAAGTATTCAAAATATATGATCTGAATGTGATAATCTTTGAAATAAAAAAAACAATTGAACATGTTCATGCACTATCAAGATATTAGGAAACCAAATATAATTGGTTGCAGAAAATAAATTGATATTTTTGGAGATGGCTAAGTAGTAGTATCATGTAAAAATTCTTTACATATGAACTATAAATTTCAGCTGAAATGGCCAAACAGGTTCCAGTGTACATAGCAGAAATAACACCCAAAAATCTCAGAGGTGGATTTACAACTGTAAATCAGGTGCAAAAGAAAATTTTTTCCATGGATGAATGCATGTGAAGTGGTTTATCCTGAGTGCTTATTGTTAATTTCACAGTTAATGATATGTTGTGGTTCATCCCTAGCCTTCTTGTTCGGAACATTTTTAACTTGGCGTACCCTGGCTTTACTAGGTATATTTCCTTAAAACTCGAATAATTCTATGAATTATCTTATCTTGATTTTTTTATGTTGTTGTATTAGCAATAACTGCAGAATTTATAGACCATTTTGTTTCCTAGAATGTTAGCATGGGAAAGAGTGGCTTGATTATTTAATATGGGTAATTTTCTCGAAGCACTTACTGTAAAAAATGAATGTCAGTAACCTGAGTGAGTTATTGGTTGAAAAATATTTGCAGCCGACCTGCCAATAAATTTCTTAATGGGGATGTGTTACATTGGTTTTGGATAGCGGTTCTCCATGATTATCTTCATAAATAAATTAGATTTTTTTGATACCACCATTAGATGACATCAGACCATATGATGTATTTTGTCTGAAAGCATGAGTCATGTGTATGACTTTCTTTTAAAACTCATGTCAGTATTGTTTGTTAATCTGAGAGTGGTTTGATGTGTTTATTTGTTTTTGTCTACACATCAAGAGTATCTTGTGACCTGCTGGCCTCTATAACTTTGTTGGATAGTGGTGCCTGATCTCACATTTGTCATCATTCGCCATTTAGTAACTGTCAAACGTTAATTTTCTGGCTCTTGAGAAATGTTTGTGCCGTATTGAGCAAGATTTTTCCTTTTTGGTAATTAGCTTCAGATGGAAATTATAGACCATTCTTGAACATGTCTGTCATTCGGCAAATAATTTTTTACCTTTTCTGTTACAGGAGTTTTTCCATGTCTGCTGCAACTTGTAGGCCTCCTATTTATTCCTGAGTCTCCTAGATGGCTGGTTAGTCACACACTGCATGTACTTACCAGCACTGTTTTATTTCCCATTATGCAGTCACTAGTGAGGTGTTTGAAAGTTTAATTATTATTTTCCTAGATAATTAATGAGTAACTTTTAGTTACTGCAGCATTAAGTTTTTGAAATTTTGTATATGATAATTGAAGATAATTATAATTTAGAATACCCTTGTATTAATTTGAGTATGCTAGTTAAAATTTTCTGATGTGAATGATTAGATTCTCTCGGCATGCTATTATGAAATATTGAGGGTCAGCGTTTCATAAACAGGCAACTTTTAAGTTTAGTGAACTACATGATAAGCTTGAATAGGTGCATAAGTTAAATCAAAATTTAAAGTACAAATTTGAGCACACTGTTTATCTTGTCAATTTATTTAATTTGGTTAACCTTGTCAAGGTGGTGTTTATGTTCTTTGAAATGCTGTACAATGTATTTATGCTACCTGCCTGGTTTCATAAGCTCATACGAATGTTGATTCCACGTATGTTTTTGAATGATAGACTGAAATCATAAAAAATGCAACAAAAAAAGTAAAACAAGGTGATTTATTGGTATGAATTCTTCTGAACTTCTAAATGTAAATGCGATTGTTCATTATGCAGGCAAAGGTTGGCCATCATACTAAATTCGAGGCAGCTTTACAGAGTCTACGTGGGAAGGAAACAGACATCTCACTGGAAGCTGAGGAGATCAAGGTATTATATACTTGCTCCTGTGAATCAAAATTACTAAATATGCACATATAGAGTTTCTATGACTAATGTGGAAGAGCCTCAATGTCTTCACAGGATTTCACTGAAGCCCTTCAACACTCACCGAAGACTACTGTGCTGGATTTGTTTCAGAAGAAGTATCTTCATTCAGTTATTGTGAGTATGACTCAAGTTTCAGTATAGAAGGCCACAGTATGCACTATTAATTAATGCTAGATTTAATAATCAGGTCGGAGTTGGATTAATGGTCTTTCAGCAATTTGGTGGTGTGAATGCAGTTTGCTTTTATGCGAGTGCAATATTTGTTTCAGCAGGTAAGTAAGACTGGAAATATTTTGCTTAACTTACCTGATTTATGAATTAAGATTGAAATTTCTGTCAGGTTTCTCTGGTGATATTGGATCGGTAGCAATGGTTTTTATTCAGGTGCTTATTTCATCATCATGGATCCTTCTATTCCATTGTTTGCATGAAATAAGCATCAGAGAGACTCTTATTTACAGATTCCAATGACTACATTGGGTGTGTTTTTAATGGATGTATCTGGGAGAAGACCGCTTTTAATGGTAAGCCATTTTAGTTGAACGCTACAAAATATCTTCAACGTACTCATAGAACTGCTATATACTCCAGATTTCAGCAGCAGGGACATGCTTGGGCTGTTTCCTAGTTGGAATGTCATTCTTCTTGAAGGTTTATATCTGTATTTCATGTATGAAAATTTTTAGTCGGCTTTCTAATCTCCAAGATTTATTGTTATCTTTATACCCATGTAAAATATATTCAACAACCTGTTTGTCGCTGTCTCCCCAGTGCTACTGACTGTACTCTTTTTTTTTAACTCGATTAAATGACAAAAACACCATTGATAGGTCGATAGAAATTTTAATCATAATTTTTGGGGCATAGAAGCAAAAACTAAGGGGTATTTTGTGAATTTTTGCAATTTAATTGAACCTTTCAGCTTACTGCTGTGGGGTTAATCAACATAGTTTACAAGGACAGATGGATAAATGGTAACTTTTGGAGTTTAAGTAGCAATTTCACTTATTCTGGGGACACATACATGCAAAAAGAAAAGCCTTTTTTTCGTTAATGTTATTTACTGGCGAAAAGGAATGTCAGGCAAATTTTAGAAGAATCGAGAATTAACTGTTGTTGACGACAGGGGCATGAACTTTTGATGGATGTGAATCCTTTCTTCGCATTGGCGGGAATACTGGTAATTCTGTTCTACAGATATTATAAATATTTTGTCATGAATTTCAATCGAAAATTACTTCTTTTTTTTGTCTGAGCTTAGGTGTTTACTGGATCATTCTCATTGGGCATGGGAGGAATCCCATGGGTCATAATGTCGGAGGTAATTGCAATCGTGTCAATAATTGTATGAGAGTTTTTTCCCATTTTTCTTTACATATATAAACACCAGCAGAATCTTGGAAAGACATACTTACTCTTCTGAAGTTTCTGAGTACATTCATACCCTTTACTTAGGTCGACTACTTTTTACTGTTAAATGGCCACCGAAATGTAGAAAATGACACTTTTATCCTTATTTGTATGGCCAGCATGATCTTAAAACAAACTTTATAGATTGATTCGTGTTCTAACTATAATACATAATTTGAGGTCTTATTTTTGAAATGTTAAACCATGCTTCTTGTTGTCGTATTGATGCAGATATTTCCAATAAACATGAAGGCATCAGCAGGAAGCCTGGTAACTTTAATTAGTTGGTTTGGTTCCTGGATTGTTTCATATGCTTTCAACTTTCTCATGGCCTGGAATTCAGCAGGTGTTTGATCACAAGCTGCTATTTTTATATCAAATTTTGTATTTTGTATTTCGAAGAAATGTAAAGTTTCTGCATCATTTCGCAGGCACATTCTTCATATTCACAATTGTTTGTGGTCTCACTGTTTTATTTGTGGCAAAGCTCGTGCCGGAGACCAAAGACCGGACACTGGAAGAGATACAAGCTTCAATGAATTCCTTCTCTGTGGGAAAAACCCGGACTCGGCATCCTTGATAGATAACTTCATACTAACACTTTTGAAATTCTTTTTTTAACATCAATTACGGCAAAAACTTAACTGAGTTCCTTATGAAAACACTGCAAAACATTTCATAAGCATCAATTGCAGCTTAACAATCTCAGCGGTTTTTATTAGGAAATAATCCTCTGTTATGGTTGATTCATGAATATTCACCATGGTAGCTTAATACCATGGGTTTTATTTTTGATATCATGTTAGATGCAAATCAAACATATGGACGCTGGAAGTAAGATTAAAACCGAGACGCGATCATGTCCAAATCATCGAAGGTCTCCATTTCTTAATTTATTTGTTTTTGTTTGGCTTTTCAGAAATTTTTGAAGCAAGCTAGTTGTTTGTGGATGTGTTTGTTGTGTATGTTGATTTATGAGGTCAAAAGTGAAAGCTTAATTTGATCATATCGTTTCGTTTTCGAGATTAATGGCTTCAGCTTTGTTCTTTTTTTCTTTATTTTATTTATCTGCTTCACTTTGTTTATGAATCAACTAGATTAACAGCTGTTTTTTATTTTTATTTTAATTTTTATTAATGAGATTAAAAGTTGAGAGATTGTTTGATTTACTTGGAAGTGTTTGTTGTCCGAGTTTATTTTTGAGAAAACAATCTCCTTCAGGATGTGAATATGGTTATGAACTTGATTATTGTGGGTTTGTTTAGAAAGAGAGATAAGTTTGGTTTCATTCGCGGAAATTAATTTGATGCGCAATATAGGAATAATTATTTTTGTCACTTATTTGAATTGCAAATAAAGTAAGGTAGTTTTGTTTGGAGGAATTTGAAATTACATGCAATTTGAGTTATTGGGTTTTTGAAAATCCAGTGTTTGTTTCATAGGATTTTAAAAACTCATATAACTCAAATTATATCCCATAAGGGATTTGGTTTTACCTCCAAATTGGCAGTAAAACGAAATCTTTATCTTTTTGCTCCCTCACATGTGACCTATATGTGACCAATTAAGAAAAAATAAATATTATTAACCATTTATGAATAGTAAGAACTTATAAATTTTAATAATAAAATTTAATAATTTATTTAATAATTAAAAATATTAAATAACTTGTTAAAATTAGATGAAAATCTTATAAATTCACTTTTTGTAGGGTTAATAATTAATTTCAAAATTTTAAAATATAATAAAATTTTAATAAATTTATAATGAATTTAAATTTAATAGTTAAAGTAATTAATATGCACTTAAAATTATTAAAATAATATTAAATATTATAATGTAGTATTTTCATATACATCTAACCGACTTTACTGAATTTTAAAATCCAGGTATTTTTAGTTACACTATAATTAGAAATCCACTGCATTTAAAATTACATTGAACCAAACGCCACTTAAGAGTATAAAAGAAAAAAAAAAAAAACAAGAGGAATAATTTGTATTAATTAATCATGTAACTAATATTTGTTTGCTTTAGTTTATGAATAAATAACTATGGTGAATTATTTTTGAAGATCTAACTTCTTACTTTAATTATTTTAATAATTAATTATCAATAATTATGTGCCAATAATTTTATTAATAAAAAATAAGTAACGAACACTAAAAAGGTGAAAAACATTCATAAAATATGATCTTTTGAATTTCTTTATTATAAAACAAACATAAAACAATGCAAAAAGTATCATGGTAATTTGGCAATTTCTTGTCAAGTACTTCCATAAACTATACAAAAAATTTTGTGCCCTCCATTGAACATCAAACATAATACAGTACAAATAGTTTCATTGCTTGGAATACGAAGAATGTTATAATTTAATACGTGGTTTCATTAAGGAGCTTTCTAAATTGTGTTAATGTATTTCTAGTCTAACTGATTTACTTGTATTCGTGGATATCTAGATGTTAATAAGAAGACGACTTAGGTGAAATGCGAACCGTATAATTCATGTATTTCCGAGTGATGTCATGACATGTGTCTCATAAATAAATAAATAAATAAATAAAATAATATAATAAACTCAAAAGTCACCCCAACCCTACTAGCTTAAGCTATAAATGAGACAGATATAAACACCCTGTTTGGAACCATATAGAACTACATGCTTGGTATTTCATTTCACCTTTAATCTTACAAATAAATATTAACAAACTAACAAGACAGGGGGGGGGCCCCCTCCCCCCCTGGGGGGGGGGGGGGGGGGGGGGGGGGTCTTCCCCCCCCCCCCCCGCGCGGGGGCCGGGGGGGGGGCCCCCCCCCCAAAAAAAAAAAAAACATTAAACTTGCTTTGATTTAAAAGTTTAAATAAAACTAGGAACCACACAAAATTGTAGATATGATGCTTGCACCGCTCTTTAAATTAGATCAGGAATGTGGATTCCATAAATAATTCATTCTTTTATTTGGTTTAAAAAAATACTGTGAATATATTACTAATATTTCACAGGAATATTATACTCCTCTTAAATTAGAATATTTTATACACAACTCTAATATAGAAAGTGTTTGTGAATATGCATCCCAAATTAAATAACTGTATCAATAAATTCATAAATTTTGTACCAAATATAAAAATGATATATTTTTCTCTCTTATATTTTCTAAGAATCTTATATTTAATCCCCATTCCACAAATGCCCTTATTGTGAGTCCGCTAGCTAGAAGCGTTATAATAAGGATTGAATGCTAATGGTGGAAAGCATTTTGATAATGAATTATGAATATTTAACTAGATTTTATTGGGTTGCAATAATAAATAGATTAAAAAACATTTTAATCTATATGATTATTAGAAAAGATTTTTTGGTTCTAAAAAAGGAAAAATAAAATACAAGTTTTTAGTAGAATTGTTTTAAAAGTAAATATTCATACATGAGAAGAATAATAATAATAATAATAATAATCTACGTCAAATGATTAACAATTATTAGACAAATAAATATTTAGGTTAATCAAAATACACCTCCCCTTGCCAGCAAAGTTTAGTACTTCTGATTAAACAAAAGTTCAGCAACAAATGTCAGAAAACACAACCGAAGTTCAAAAAATCACTGGTTCATGTCAATGAAAAGATTTATGCATTCTTGAATCCTGTAAGGTTGCAAACCCTAATTTCAAAGCAAGGTGAACAATAGAAAATGATCACCAAAACTAGCTACAATTCAGGACCCTGTCAGCATCAACAGCGATAAGATTATAACTGCAATCACAGAAGGCCCGACATCGAAGCAAACCAAAATAGACAACCTGTTCAAACGCTGTATATATACACAAACAAAAACGTATACAAACATCAAAACGTGGAATTTTCAACATTATTCAACAAAAAGTAGTTCATGCTTTGGAATTTTTCACATTGAAATGGGTAGTTAACTAGTAATTCAGCGAAAGAGAAGCATCACTCCTTTTTCGGTGAAATCTTCAGCCTCTTGTTACTACCGGGAGAAGCCTTCACTTCAAACTTTCTAGGAGACCTTTCGTCCATTACCTTTGGAACGGTAAATGAGAAACTAGACGGGGAAATTTTACCTTTGTATTCAGGATGTGCTTCAAGAAACTTCTCTACCTCCACACCGCTCCTCACCTTCTTCCCATTTGGCATTATATAATGAGCATCCATTTTCGAGCAATCCCTTCTCATTATCAACATTCGCTCAGTGTTCGGGGGTGCCTTAGGAATGTTAGGCTTATCAATAACCCAGATACGAGTGCTGTCATACTCTAAATCAGCGGGATCATTACAAGACACGCCAGGTTTCTTGTAGCAGTACCAAGGATTTTCAATAAAATTATGTCTGATGCTCTCAAACTCTTCTTTTGTTGAAATAAGCCTCCATTTGGAACATTCTCCACATTGAACTGCATATGCCCCAACGGAATCTTTGTTACCTTTGCATCTCTGTTGGTTATGCCAAATGGCCCGAGTGTTAGTGCATTAGTAAGCCAACTTTGTCATGAAATTAAAGAAATTTGAAGAACTTTCACTAAGGCTAAATCACAAGAAAAGCATCCAGAAAAAAAGCCAAACTCGTGTACCTCTTGCCACAATCTCTATCATATTAAGTAATGAAAATAGTAATAAGAATTGCTGATCATAGCCAGATTAAAAAATGCAGCATTGGAGTGGCAGAATACAGAAGTACTACGGAAAATGTAAATGCCTAAAATTGAAGTATCAATAACATAATTCATATCAAGTAGCTAGCTTGCAAACAGTCACAGGCCAAAGACAATGCTGGTGACTCTAGACAGGGTGCTTATGCCGGTGTAGAGAGAACATAGACTTTGAGTACAACAACGTCTAGAAACAAAAGAATGTAGAAAATCAATTTCAATTTATAAACAGAATGACACGTCACCCTAATAATCAAGGCTGCATCCAAAACTTACTTAAACAGTCAGCATTCCTTCTACTAAAAGCGCCCACCCAATATTTGGAGAAAAATAACTTGCAATCAGCAATTCATTAGTTAACATAAAAAAGACTAATAATAAATCAAGCTGACATAAATGTCAACACATATACTACTTACAGTCTATTGATGGCTAATAGGCACAATAATTCGCAATTAATCATATCGCTCAGCAGTCTTCTTAGAAGAGAAACCTAGACACAACATAAGCTAACATCTTATCAAGAACAACCAAACCATGGTATTCATAACATCTTAGTGGGGAATACAAGTAAAAGCAAAAAAGCCACTTAAGGCCCTGAAAGCTGGTACTTTCCTCCTATCTCTATTTCTAAATTAGAATGGTCACTAGAACAATCAATCTTCTTAGAGCTATCCGCAACCTGAATTAGACCAACAAAAGCTTTGACCTATAACCTCAAAAATAAACACCAAACACAAACACAAATTTCTTGATTCTATAGTCAGTGAAACCATTAATCTCCAAAAAGAAAAAAAAAAAGGGAACAAATTATTGATACCAAACACAGATCTTACAGATGTCTTGAAGAAGATCAGCATGGAGTAAAAGAAGAAAATAAATGCCCTTGATCTGAGGCCATGAATACTTGCCAGTTTCTTCGGGTGTCTATTGCTAAACTAAACCACATTGGTCACTAGGGCAATTAATCTTCTTAAATTTACTGACATTTTGAAGCAAATCACTAGAGTTTTTCGAGTTTCGTCTCAAAATAAACCTAGAGAAAAACCATTGATTTTCATGAATTCACTCACATCCTGAATCAGACCGACAAAAGCTTTCACGCCTAAAAAATATAAATCAAACGCAAATACAAGCACAAATTATCCTGGTTCCATTCTCACTGAAACCCGTCATGCCGAAGAACAAACTATTGATTAAAACAAAAAGAACAGAGTCCTCCAATAATCCATGAATACCCTAAAGAACAACAAGAAAGCTATCTCCTTTAGCCTCACAAATCAATAATCAGAACCAAACACAGCCACAAACAACTAAATTTCTTCCCATATTTTGAGCAAAACGAAAAGAAAACCAAAATCAAAAGTCAAGTCAGACCTCCAAAAACTTGGACATGATCGCCTCGCCGCCCTTTCCACCACCAGATCACTTGTGAGAACGGGGATCCCGGTGGGCAAAGGGCTTCGTATTCCACCTCAGCCGCTATTGTCTCTCAGCTAGGGCACCCCAAAAAGAGGATTGAAAGCTGAAGAGAAAGGCAAGAAAGACCCTTGGAAACAGAGAAGATACACCACCGATGCTGGATTTTGCATTTTTATTAGATTTATTTTTCCCTAATTTTTGGATTTTGTTTTTGCACATACACCCTTATAAAAATCGAGAATTATACATCCACCCTTGAAATATTTCTACAATTATTATAATTATCATATAATAATGGTCACCTGTACACAAAAGATACAATTTTTTATATTCAAAACTATATTATTACTTGCAAATTATTTTATCAAGCTTTGTTCACCAAAAAAATTAAAATAGGAGATTTATAAAATTCCACAAAAGATGATACATATGAATCAATCGACAATCAGTGGGTGCAGGAGCACAGAGAATAAAAGAGAAGATAATTTATTTAAATAATTAAATTATATTACAATACATTTTTTTTCACATACTGCTGGTTTATTTTTATTTTTTTTTTATTTTACCACTCAATCCCTAAAACAAACAAGATGGGTCTAATTAGATAATACTTATTTCAGTTTTTTTTTTATGTTATTTTTTTATCTCTTGAATCCTTGTTACAATCACAAGATTATATTTTTAATTTTTTTTCATAAAATATAGACAAATTACTATTTATATTATTCACCGCAACACCAGCAACCAGAATAAAGAAACTTGTTATATATACTTATATATATAATTGGTTGTTTGTTTGTTATTATACATGCATAATATTATGCAAAAATAGTATGGAAGATTGTAAATAATAATTTTATTGAATATAAGCTGACTATATATACACACATTGAACACATAAATTATTATGGCAAGCAACCAAAGCACTAATTAATATTACTTATAGAAGCATTAATTAATTAATTAATTAAGTTGAAGAAGATGAAGAGGTTGAGGAAGATGAGGAGTAGCCAATGCCATGGCGAGTGGAGGGCAAGAACATGAAAACAAGAGAAGAGAGAGCACCAAGAGTGGGAGGCAAAGCCTTGAGCAAAGCCTGCTCTTTGGAGAGAAGAGAAGGGTAAAAGCAAGCAACAGTGTTACTATCCAAGAGAACCAAAACAGCAAACAGCATCAAAGAGAGGAAGGCATGGATGAAGTCTCTGAGCTTGAGCTTGGACTTGGAGCTTGTGGAGGAGGAGCCAGTCCAAAGGCCATTAATGGTGAGGAGGCCATATTGTAGCTTACCATGAGAGGTGGTGGAGCTGTCAGTGAAGGAGGAGAAGAAGCAGAAGAAGGCAGAGAGGGAGAGGAAGATGGCAGTGAGGGATTTGTTGGTGGTGTTGCACTTGCCATTGTTGGTGAGGAGAGGGTTGAGGAATTGGAAGAAGAAGGTGGTGCCAGATGGGAGGAGCTTGATGATGTTTGATAGGAGTTGGAATAGTGTTGTTGTTGTTGTAGTAGTAGTACTTGTTGTTGATGATCCCATTGTTTGATGGTTTGTACGTAGAGGTGCATGCATGCATGCATGCATGGATGGAAGATGATGCACTTGTTGTTAGTTTATAGGGTGAGGATTAATTGAGAGAATGGTAGTTTTGGTGGGGAATGGTAGATTGAATATTTGAAGTGACTTTTATTTTATTTTATTTTATTTTATTTTGGTGGTGGTGGTGGTGGAATGAGGAAGGGAGGGTTGTATCTAACTTTTCTTTTTTTTTTTTTCATTATGATAATGACTGGAAGAGAATGAAAAATGGTGTAGAAATTGATAGATTTCTTTTTTTCTAATATATCCATATAGGTACATTGGTTGGTTCTTTTGATCACTTGTTTTTAGTGCATTTGTATTTTTTTTTTTTGTTGGAGTTTGATGAGTTATAAATAACTCCAAAATTTGGATATTTAAAAATCCAGTGTTTTGTTAGTATGATTTTATTAAATTTTTGGATTCAATACAATTCTTGGTATTGTGAATGAGAATGCAAAATCGATGAAAATGTGAAGTGAAGTAAAGATATGAAAATGATGAAAATGGAAGACAAATAAAATGAAAGAGGCAAATGTTACTTTCACAAAAAATTTCATAAAGATATGTTTCATATTGCATATATACAAATTTATAGAAGGTTTAAAGGACAAATAATAAATTTTTTTTTTCCCATATAACTCAAATTATAACGGCAATTAGAAAAGAATGAAATTTCATAAATATTTTTTTCTGAAACATATTTTTTTAAAATATATATAGCAATTTATAAAAAATTTAAATAATAATTTTTTTAAAAAAAAATACTACATAAATCAATTTGTAAAATATCAAAAAATTAAATAATAAGTTCTCATAAATAATTTTTCTAGGGGTATAATTCTGTTAGATTATTTATATAAAATTATATATATATATATATATATATATATATATATATATATATATATATATAAAGAAAAGGCCCCTTCAAGCATATTTGGGCGATGTCTCATATTGTAATCTTTCTCCCATTTTTGGAGTTAATTTTTTGGTGGGTAACCAACCTTTGGACTTATTTCAAAAAGGTGTCCAACCTTTAATTTGTATCAAAAGGGTGTCCCACCTTATGTTTTAGTTTCACCGGGAGGTCACCCAGACGAATTCCGGTGACTTATGCTGATGTGGAGGCCGAGATAAATAATGTTTGCCACGCAAGCAAATCCACAGTAGCCACATGGGCACAAAAGCCCTAATTTTCCACTTTCTCCCCCCTTTGTTCCATCCCTTCTCCACTGGGTAGCCAAAGATGATTCCTCACCTTCGCGAGGAGAAGCTCGAGCAATTTCGAATCGGGGAACAAGTATTGTCCAAGAGAGTTGAATGAGATTGAACACCACACCAATTGGCTAAGGTCGCCGGAACCAACCCACATTTATCCTTATTTCACAGGGGAGGTTCCCGATGGCTGGAGGAATTGGCTGCTTAGTTTTTAAGTTGTTAGTGTTTTTTTTTTTGTTTTGTTAGCTCTAGGAGCTCAGTTTGAGAAAAAAAAATCTCAGTATGTGGGAGTTGTGAGCATCCTTGATGTTGGTTACTGCCTTGTTTTTTATCAATTTATGATCTTAATTTTAGATTGTATTTCTGCCTGTCAAGTTATGCATGTATTATGGCTTCAAGTTGATACAAACCTGGACAGAAACAGGAGATGAAATCAATGATAGCACCAAATCTTTATCCATCTCTAATCAAGTCTTCATAATAAACCAACAAATTAAATATCACTGGATTTCAATGTATGTGATTTTAGTTTGTGAGGTATGAGTATGGATTATATTTTATATGTTACCAAGTATAACACATCATAGATTAATTTCATTTTCAAATTCTGCAGTTGACCTGGTTAACATTATGTTGAGCTGCTGCATGTGTTCAATTTCCACATAAAAGAAATTGTATTTAAAAGGTGCATCTGGGATTTTAATGTCTGCAGGTTTTAATTTGTATATACACTGAACATACTGGAAATGAAATTTGCATTTAAAAGGTGCATCTGGGATGCAATTTACATTCCAAGTCTGCAGATTTACAACATTTACAGTGTAAATACACTCAAAATAGTAGGCAGATGTCTATACAAAACACTAACACAAAAAACATGAGTAATCTGCAGTTTTACATCTGCCATATTTTCATAGCAACACTCTCCAAACCAAAAATAAAGCCAAGTGTTCAATGGCCTCCAATCCTCATGGCAACCAAAAATTCCTCTTTTTATCAGCACATCCAGGCCTGTTGGATTCCCCCACTTCTTTGCTTCTAGATTGAGCAACTTCTGATGGCTTGATTGTTTGCTTTTTCCCACTTGTTCCTACCTGGAAATTAGATTTAAGTTGTTGATAAGAAGGTGTACCCTTACAAAGTGTTTTAAGAAATTAAATATCCCATGCAGAAATACATGTTTTTAATATACTAACTTGTGGTTTTTTTCTCCTCACTCCTCCTATGTCTGGTCTTGTCTCTTCAATGCAGTGTGTGAATCTCTGTATCTGTTCATTGGCACCCTGTAATTCAGTCATTAGAGTAGGGATGAATGGTAACAAATCTATCAACCCACAACAGCTTGGAAAATATAATGTTCACTTACCTGTTCATCCACTTGTGGAGTGGCCATTTCTGTGGAAGGTAGTGGCCCATGTGCTGTCCCAATTGGAACTGAATAAAGCATCTGTCATTAAGGAAGGACATCACTGCCTCAGGAAACTCACACTTCACAAAATTAGCAGGTATGTACATATAGGGTGCAGAACAACTTCAATTAAAATAAAATCAAAAGCACCAATGCCAATTGTCACCTGTGATTGATTTGTTCTGTCTAGGGCAGCTGACTTCCCATCATGCCTAGAAGGTAAGGCCACTCCCAATGAATGATCAACTGGTCTAGTTGCTCCATCCAATTGGGTCTCTGGGTGCATGTCCTGCATTTGAATATGCAAAATTTAAACTATGTTATGGATCCAAAAATAGTACCTTCACAAATTTCATTGATTTGGTCTAAGATGCATACCTGTTTATCTTGATTGGAATGGTCTGTCTGGTCTGCATTTGTACTTGATCCCTCTTGCCCATGTGATTTTCTTTTCTTACCCTGTCAGGCATGATGCAGATTGTTACACCAAAAAAATATACAACTCAGCCAAATAACATAACTTTGAAAGTGTAGACCACCACATACCTGTTGCCCTCCATGGAATCTCTTGTTGTGGCCTTCTGCTCCACACTGACTGCATGTCATCCTTAGACCTTTCTTACTGACCTTCCCCTTGTTGTAGCCACTTGTTTCACCCAACTCCTTTCTCCTAAGTGTGGTTTTCCTACCTCTCCTTTTGTTCACTGGTTGTGGTGGGATGATGGGGGCATGATCACTCTTAGGCCAGGAATCCTTGTCATGGGTAGGGTGTAGGATGTGTGCATATGTTGACAAGAATGTACTCACTTTATAGCATGAGTGGAGGTAGTCCTCAGGCTTCTCTCTGTTGTAATATAGCACTGAAATTGAGTGACTACAAGGTATCCCACTAAGCTGCCATCTTCTACATGAACACTTGGACTCTGCCTTGTTCACTACAAATTGTCCATCAGGACCAACAACTTGGTACTTGTCTCCCCCTGACCATGTGGTGTTATAGTACCAACTATGTTGCTTGGAATTCTCAAGTTTTTTTAATATTTTAGGGCAGTGTGTGGTTGTCACCCTTTGCATGGCATCCCTCCTACTTTGGATTCTCTTCATCAATCGTGTCCTTATCATTTCATTCATTGTAATGATGCCCTTAACCCTGGCCTCCAAGATTTGGCTATTAAAAACCTCACAAAGGTTATTTAGTAAGATATCACACTTACATTGGGTGTGGAAATGTGATCTACTCCGGTGCTTGGGTTCTATTTTTTTCATGAACTCAAATGCACCTACGAGACAACTCTTTCAAGCCCTCCATTGCTCTTTCAAAGGCAGAAAGGTAAGGTGCCTTGGCACATGACCAAAGTTGGTCCTTTAGGGCTTTTCCTCTAAAGTTTTTCCTGAAATTGATATGAATGTGTCTAACACAGAACCTGTGCTCACTATTTGGGAATGTTTCAGCTAGTGCAGGCATCAAACCCTAATTAAATTGTTGGGGTAAAGTGAACAATGCCCATCCACCACAGTCACAACACAGGACAAGGAAAAAAAAAACACCATGGTTAAATAACTAGTACTGATTAAGTATTACCCTATCTAAAAAAGTAGACAATTACAAAAAAAGAGTGAAGTGTTTGCATCATGCACAAATTTGACTTAATCTAAGTCAACCTGAGTAGAGCAGTTCAATGGCAAGACACTTCATTTGAAGGTAATTAAGTAGAATTACATATGCCCTGAACTAACTAGGTGCACATTAACTTCACCTGATAATCATGCACAAAATCAAATTGCTTAAATAAAAGCCATACCTTCTGCCTATCTGACATGAAAGTCCATTCTTGGCTGTCAGTGATCCTGAGGTCCTGTGCCAAGACCTGTAGGAATTTACTCCAACTCTCCCTGGTTTCTCTGCTCACCACAGCCCATGCTATGGGATAGATACAGTCATTGGCATCTATCCCAACAGCAGTCAACAGCTGCCCTCCAAATACTCCTTTGAGCCAGCACCCATCAAGGCTCACAATTCTCCTACATCCAACCAGGAAACCTGCTCTCAAAGGGGCAAGACAAACATACATACCTTGGAAGACTTCTTCTTCACTGCATTCAACAATGACAGTTGACCCAGGATGTGTCCTCATCAACTCCAACCTGTAGTTGTGTAACATCTGGATCTGTGACTCCTCATCACCATCAATGATCCTTGATTTAAACAAACATACACAGAAAACAGTGGGGGTCACACAATTAATCTATATTGAATGTTTCATTCTAATGGTAATACAATACTGTCTAGGTTAATAAAATTCACCTTTGTGCTAAACACTTGGCCCTGTATGCCTTAAGCCTGCTGATGTCTACTTCTTGGTTTGTCCTCACAGCCTGTACAATACCAGCTATCCTCCAATTTGGGTCAGCCCTAAACTGCTCCAGATAATGTTTTGCAATCCAGGCTGCACTGACATGCCTATTGTTGTGGTCTCTGGAGCACTCATGTTCAAGCACCCCTGTTTTTATCTGCACTGTGCTTTGATCCCTCACCATTGGTGATGCCCACAAGTAGAATGGGCAACCTCTTTTACAGTAGGCCCTACATTTCTTCTTGGTGTTTGGCCTAAAATTCATCACATATCGGTTTTTTATCCCATAATTTCTGACTGCCTCCTTAAACTGGTTGAAATCCCTAAATTTCATGCCAATTTTAAACTGGGGGTTCTGCATGTCCACATCACAATTAAATTCAGGATATCTAGGCTTGGGTGGAGCCACCTCTTCCTCATCTGTGGAAGAGGCAGACTGTAGGTTGTCTGAGTCACCATAATCAGTATCAATACTTGGTGTTTCAGTGACTTGGACTAAGGCTCCTGCACCTAACCTTCCTTCATCCCCCCTATGTTCATCATCTGAATTGTCACTGAAAGTGTAATCTGAGTCATGGAAATCACACTCCTGGTCAACATTTTTTTCCTTGGCTTTGCCTCCAATTATTGTTTCCTCCAATTTCCCATCATCCATCATCTCATCTCCACCCCCTACTTCATCTTCCAGTACCCCCACATTTGTAACATTACTAGGAAGTTTAACATAGACCAACATCTCCCTATCACTCCCAACAGACATGGCCATCTCTAAGGCTTCTAAGTCAGTGTTAATATCCTTATGAATACCATGTCCTGTCCTTCCATCTAACCACCCAATTGATAATCCCTCTGCATCTAAATGAAACTCCTTGGCCATGCTAACTAGTTCTAATCTGGATATCTGGTCAGCACAACAGTAATCAATGTAACCAGCAAACCCTTCTACACCATCTAATATGTAATGAAGCCTTATTGTGAATAATTCAGCATCGGGCACTGTATTTACATTACAATTGTGTTAATTGTCTGCTATGTGAATGGTTTGCTAAATAAACCAATAACTAAATAAAGCATGCAGTGCCATTAAAAAAAAATTGAAAGTAACATAATTTGAAATTGCAGTGGTATGAAGGTACTAATTTGAGGACTCAATCTTATTACAGAACCTTGGCCTCTCTGATGCTGCCCTAGGTTTGATCAAGCATGTACAACAATCTACCTATTTAACTTAAATTTGTTAGAATATTTTCCTTTCACTTTAATTTCATGCCTTAAAGCAAATCAATTTCTAGTACATAGATGCATTTCCAAACTGCATATTGAATTGGTTAGAATAAGTAGCCAATCAACAACATCTATATATATATATATATATATATAGTCATAGATGTAGCTGTATATATGGTGCCATAACTAAATGTTAAACCAATAAAAAACACCTCCTACATGGGGGACATCTACAATAAAATGACACATATCAAGCACACCAAAACCAATTTAAAGTCTGTGACACAATGAAAGTGATTTCTGGAATATGTATGTAGTTATCAAAAATGTCACCCAAGAATTACCCTGTAGTTATTTATGGACTAATATATAGTTTACAACCTTTTTTTAATAAGTCTCATTCTCTTATAAAAGAAAAGTTCCTATCTTTGGAAAAGAAAAAGTATTTATACTTGAATATGCTACTCAAATTAAAGAATGAGAAAGCCACTATAGGAGAAGTAAAAGCAAATGAGACAGCAGTGAAGAAACCTAGGTCATATATAAATGATTGGTTTGAAGTATGCTTACAACTTAAGATGTCATCTAAATGGACATGTTCAGCAAAATAAAGTTATTGCATGGTAAAACATTGCTCATAGTAAGCTAATATCAATTTCCACAATGCATGATATCAAGGGGAAACCAAATAAGCAATAGAAGGCATTAATCAAGTGTTGGAAAATATGGTTTATGTCAGGATGATGATTTTATACACAATTGCAGAAAAGATAACTAAAATTAAGCTGACATGACACTTGATAATGCACTTAAAACTTCTTCAGCCAGAAGAAAATGGGTGCAAGCAAGGAAAGCCTAGGAATCAAGCAAATTGCTATATCACTACATATAGAGGTATCAAGCAAACCCATCAATTTGTGCCTTATTTTGCAACACTGAATGCCTTCATGTTTTTCAATTTGCTAATGTGCATGTCTGTAACTTCTTAATGTCATTTTACCTTGTCAAAGTCACAAATTACTAAAATATTTCATGCCCATATGAAGTTCGGCACAATTTTTTCAAGAAGACAATATTGACAAAATACAAAAAACTCTACAAATTCGTGTGGGTGTTTCCCATTGTTTAAGAGCATCTACTTGAAAAACAATTTTCTATCTGAGAGCAAACAAAGATAGAAAATGACAACATTGTCTACTTAAAATGGTGTCGATAAGTGTTCCACCTGAAGAAGAAAACCTATCACTCAAATAAGCTTCAGAGTATCAGGAAAAATCACTCACAGTAAGCCGGTGCTTCCTCACCGTCGCGACGTATCTCCCAATTAACCGCCATCCTACCAAGCCTTGGCACTGATCTTCAGCCGATAATGCTCGTCGACCCTCCTACACTTTCGACAAAACCCTCGCCTTCGTCTCCCGTCTTCTCTAGGTCAAGACAGTGAAGCTCTCTCGGAACTTTCGATTCCGGCAAGGGCTACTTTGACGCGTGGATGGCAGTGCGTGCCATGTTGCCCAGCTGGAAGCCAGGTGGCAAACATTATTTATCTCGGCCTCCACATCAGCATAAGTCACCGGAATTCGTCTGGGTGACCTCCCGGTGAAACTAAAACATAAGGTGGGACACCCTTTTGATACAAATTAAAGGTTGGACACTTTTTTGAAACAAGTCCAAAGGTTGGTTACCCACCAAAAAATTAACTCCCCATTTTTGATATGGGACTATTAATTCCTAACACCACCAAACTAAAATGTGTAATATTATAATGTTATTTTATAACCTACTCTTCATCTTCATAGGGGCATGATTAGTGAAGATAATTACATTGGTGTTAATTATGTAATGTCTTTAGATTATATTGTTAGACAGACCCAACCCAAGTTTTTATTATTACCATAAATATTAATAATATCTACTCTAACTAGCTAATTCATTAGATCCTTGTAATTGGAAGGCTCAAGAAATGATTTAAAAAATTTATGTATTTTTTAAAGGAAATAAAATTTAAATTTGAAAAAGAAAAGATAAAATAAAATTACTATAATTTATTAGAAAAAACTCTATATAATTGTTATTATAAAAAATATACTTTAAGACTTTCATTTTCTGGGTTTAAAATATATCTGATATAGTAGTGCCAACAGCCTTTATGTCAAATGAATTTAGGAATTGACTTCAATTATTACTTCATAAAGATATTTTTACCATTTTTAAATTTAAGGAAAAAAATTGAAGTATTTTTTTAAAAAAGTAAATCTTAAATAAAAAAAGATATATTAAATTAAATAAATTATTATAAAAAAACTGTATATAATTGTCACTTCCCCACTTCTATTACCATCCTCATATCATATCACATCACATATCATGATGGTAAGAAAACAAAACCTATCCTCATAAAATATACATAGTGATAAAAATTTTCATTTTTTTTCTTTTATTGAGTTTTTTTAGATGTAAATAATCACATCTAATTATTTTACACATTAGCCAACTACATAATGTGTAATCTTAACACAAGAATGAACACCACTTTATATAAAAAATAAAACAAAGTATTTTTTTTTTAACTTAGATCTATTCTTTTTAAATAATATTCAAATATTTTCAAATATTTTTTTTTATAAAAAATGAGACAAGCGAGGCACAGAGAAGACATGCATATAGTAAGAGTGAAATGATCCCTTGGACCCGCGTCCATGGGATCTAATGTAGATCCGAGACGTGGCTGCTGCGCAACCAAAATTTTTTTTTTTATTTTTTTTATTTTTAATTATTTTATTATTTTAAAATTTAGTGTATTTAAATTTTTTTTTTTTTCACTTTAGATCCGATGGATCCGAGTCCGTGAGATCACCACTCACACTCACAGTAAAATCCATGAACTCTCATCCACTTGACACATGGGCTATTATTGGCACTACTAATGGATTCTGTTTAAATCATATTTTGAATATTTTTCAATTTTTTTTTTTGTTAAAAATGAGATAAACATGGTACAACGAAAACATGCCCATAGTAAAGTGCATACACTCTCATCCACCCAACACAGGTACTCTTGGCACTACTATATTCAATACATTTCAAACCTAGACGTTAAATATCTCAAACTAAGCTTTTTTATAGTAAATATAGTGCATTGAACCAAAATTCTTTTAGTATTTTTATATTAAAAGTTTTAAATTCCTACAATACGTTGAGGAAAAAAAAACTAACAATATTTTGGTCTATCAATATTTGGTATCCTGCTTAGAATGTTTATGTTATTATTAAAGAAATAGATTTGAACTTAAGTTTAAATAGGGTGATGACACATCTACTGAAGTAGTAATTCCATATTTATGCATTGCATGTGGTTTTATCCTCGTTTCGTCAAACAAAAAAAAAAAATAATAATGCTAGTTTTTAAGTGAGAAAGGAATGGCTATTATAGTCCATATTCTATTTATTTAAACAAATAAATTCAAAGGTGTTATAAAATATATAATAATGGATGTCTATTGTAGCAAAAACGCACTGTAGTAAAAACGACAATGTAGCAGCCGTCTACGGGAATACTATAGCAGACGCCGGTACTGTAGCAGCCGCCAAACTTTCACTATTCCACCCACCAAAATGTTTTGGGCTGTCGGATTGAATCAATCCCGACCGTCCATCCATTTCTTGAAATATTATAAATACCCCCTTATTTTTGTATTATGTAGATAGAGAGAAGAAGAAATAAGAAATAGAAGAGGTTGAAGTGTGGGTATTCTGGTATTATCTCTCTTTCCCTTTAATCTTATTTTATGGAGATATATATATATATATATATTTATATTGAGGATGAATTATTAATAGCTTTTACAATACGTTATCAGCACGAATCTGCTCCTAATCTTGTTTTGCATTATCATTTCACTTTAATGTAGTTTTAACAACTTTGTATTTATGTTTTATAATTTTCGTCTAATTCGTTGTTATATTTGTTTCAATATAGTGTTTGATTTTTAATGGCAAATATTGCAAGAAAAGAATTCGAGCCTCTCCATATTGCCGGAAGAAATTATATTTCCTGGAGCCTCGATGCCAAGTTGCATATGAAGGCACGGAACTTGAGCAAGACCATTGAGGCTGATAATAATGAGCCCAATGATAGTAAGGCAAAAGCCTTCATATTTATAAGGCATCATCTTGATGATAGCTTGAAAAATGAATATTTAACGGTTGAGGATCCATAGGAATTGTAGATTTCTTTGAAAGAGAGATTTGAACATCTCAGAATGGTATATTTACCAAAAGCACCCAATGACTGGACAAATCTCAGGTTCCAAGATTTTAAAAGTGTGCAAGAATATAATTCCGAGCTCTTTAAAATAGTCTCGGTGTTACGCCTCTGTGGAGAAACAATAACAGACGATATGATGCTCGATAAAACATTTACTACATTTCATCCTCGAGATTTAACTTTACAACAACAATACAGAGGCAATACTTTTACAAAATTTTCTGAATTAATTTCTTGTCTCCTGGTGGCGGAGCAAAATAATCAGTTGCTAATGCAAAATTATCAATCTCGACCATCTGGATCAGCACCACTACCTGAAATTAATTATGTGCAAAGAAAATGGCATGGTCGTGGTGACGGTAATAAAAACCGTGGTGGACGAGGAAATCGTGGTGGTCGTGGAAGACGTGGTTGTGATGGGGGCCGAAATTACTTCAGACCACGTGATGGTAAGGTTAATGTTCATCAACAAAAACCACAAGACCACAATATGGGATCAGAAATAAAAAGAGACACCTGCTATCATTGTGGATTAGAAGGCCACTGGTCCAGAATTTGCAGGACCCCTAAACATTTTGTCAATCTTTACCAAGAATCAGTTAAAAATAAAAAGGGTAAAAATCCTGAGACAAATTTTGCTGATCAACCCACAATAAACTCTGCCAAAAATGATCCTACTACTAATATAAATAATGTATGTATCCGATTTTCTAATAGATTAAATTTTGTTTTATGCTTTATATTTTTAATAAAGTTATGTTTTTTTTCTTTTATTGTTTTAGAAAAATGACATATGATGAATGTATTGTTGATTGCGGGACAACCCATACTATTTTGACAAAAGATATATATTTTATCTTTTTATCAATGAAGAAAGCATATATAACCACAATAGCTGGGTTATCAGATCTGATTGAAGGATCAGGAAGAGCAGCACTAGTGGTGCCAAATGGGACACTTTTGCAAATTAAAAATGCTCTATATTCTCCTATGTCAACGAGAAACCTTCTTAGCTTAAAGATATACGTCTCAATGAATATCATTTGGAGACGATTGATAAAGAAGGAAAAGAATATCTGAATATTACTCAAGTTGTTTCATGACAAAAACGTGTACTTGAAAGCTTTCCCTGTATATCTTCGGGATTATATTTTACACGCATTAAAGTGATGGAATCACATGCTGTATTAACCCAGAAGGTTAATGACCCGGAAACATTCAAAATATCGCATGAAATACTTTGACATCTCGGCGCTATTATGATGCGCCGGATAATTAATAGTTATCATGGACACCTATTAAAGGATTATAAAATCCTGACAAATAATGAATATGCATGTTCAGCATGCTTGATGGAAAAGCTGATAATTAGACTTTCTATAACAAAGGTGACTGATGAATCTCCTAAATTTTTAGAAAGAATACAAGGAGATATATGTGGACCAATACATCCATCATATGGACCATTTAGGTATTTTATGGTATTAATCAATGTATCGACTAAATGGTCTCACGTTTCACTTTTGTTTACAAGGAATGTAGCTTTTGCAAGATTATTAGCCCAAATTATCAGGCTGAAGGCACAATTTTCAGATTATCCTATAAAGACTATTCGTCTTGATAATGCTGGTGAATTTACATCAAAATCATTTTATGATTATTGTATGGCAGTTGGAATACAAGTTGAGTATCCTGTAGCTCATGTACATACCCAAAATGGGTTGGCAGAGTCATTGATTAAAAGACTCCAAATTATTGCTCGCCCAATGTTATTAAGGACGAAACTGCCTACAAGTGCGTGGGGTCATGCTATTTTGCATGCTGCAGCATTAATTCGGATCCGACCCACTGCAAGTAATTTATATTCACCACAACAACTTGTTATGGGAAAAGAGCATGATATTTCACATATAAGAGTATTTGGTTGTGCAGTATATGTGCCAATAGCACCACCAAATCGTACAAAAATGGGTCCACAACGCAAACTTGGTATATATGTTGGTTATGACTCTCCCTCGATCATACGATATTTAGAGCCACTAACGGGAGATGTATTTACTGCCAGATTTGCAGATTGCCATTTAGATTAATCTATCTTCCCTGTATTAGTAGGAAGAATAATTAATCAAAATGAGCCGAAAGAAATTGATTGGAATGTATCATAGTTAAATACATATGATTCTCGCACCAGTGAGTGTGAAATTGAAATTCAAAGGATCATTAAATTGCAGAATATTGCAAATGAAATACCTGATGCATTCACTGATACTAAAAGAGTAACCAAGTCATATATACCAGCTGCTAATGCTCCTGCAAGAATTGAGATTCCTAAAATCCCATTGCAAGAGAAACAAACAGATGATAAACCACAACAAAAACGTGGAAGACCAATTGGCGCCAAAGATTCAACTCCTAGAAAAAGGAGGCAGAAAAACAAAACAATTGGAGAGGGGGATCTCCCACGTGAGATGGGAGAGGAAAATGTGAAACCCTCAGACTATGAAAATGAAGCAATGGGAAAGGATATTCCTGTAAATATTGAAAATTCAATTCACTATATAGATGATCATAAAATAATAAATCGGTCTGAAACTAAAGTAAATGATGTTTTCATTTACAATGTGGCTACAAATATAGAAATGAATACAGATAATGATCCTAAGCCACTATCTATAAACGAATGTCGACAAAGAAATGATTGGCCAAAATGGAAAGAAGCTATCCAGGCTGAGCTAAATTCCCTTTCAAAACGTGAGGTGTTTGAGCCGATAGTAATTACACCAAAAGGAATAAAACCAGTCGGTTATAAATGGGTGTTTATGAGAAAAAGAAATGAAAATAATGACATTGTAAGATACAAAGCAAGACTGGTTGCTCAAGGTTTTTCCCAAATGCCTAGTGTTGACTATGAGAAGACATATTCTCCAGTAATGGATGGAATTACTTTCCGCTTTTTAATTGCCATGGCAGCAAGTAATAAACTAGATATGCAATTGATGGATGTTGTTACAGCATATCTTTATGGATTACTTGAAAATGATATATATATGAAAATCCCTGAAGGATACAAAACTGCAGAAGTTATATCCAGCAAGGAGTTACAATCTATTAAATTACAGAGATCCCTTTATGGATTAAAACAATCTGGACGGATGTGGTATAACCGTCTCAGTGATTATCTTATAAAAGAAGGATATCAAAATGATAATATATACCCGTGTGTTTTTATTAAAAGCTCTACTAACGGGTTTGTTGTGATAGCAGTATATGTGGATGATTTAAATCTTGTAGGTACTCATGATGAAATTGGCAAAGTAGCATCATGTCTAAGAAAAGAATTTGAAATGAAAGATCTGGGAAAGACCAAATTTTGTCTTGGCATACAGATTGAACATTTACTGGATAGAATATTTATCCATCAGCCAACCTATACTGAAAAGGTACTGAAGAGATTTAATATGGATAAAGCTTATCCATTGAGTACTCCAATGGTCGTCCGAACGCTCGACCCCCAGAAAGATCCATTTCGTCCATCAGATGAAGGGGAGATGATTCTTGGCCCAGAAACTCCTTATCTTACTGCAATTGGTGCATTAATGTATCTTGCAAATAATACAAGACCTGATATAGCTTTCGCCGTAAATCTTCAAGTAAGATACAACTCTACACCAACACAAAGACATTGGAAAGGATTGAAGGATGTTTTGCGCTACTTACGAGGAACTACAGATTTAGGCCTATTTTATCCACAATAGATTTCATCCAATCTCTAAGGTTTTGCTGATGCCGGGTACCTATCAGATCCTTACAGAGGAAGATCTCAAACCGGGTACATATTTTCTTATAATGGTACGGCTATATCATGGCATTCCACAAAACAAACGCTTATAGCTACTTCATCAAATCATGCTGAAATTCTGGCTCTTCATGAAGCAAGTCGAGAATGCCAATGGTTGCGATCTATGATCGGACATATACAGTCATCATGCAAACTACCATCAATTACAACAAATGCTACAGTAATTTATGAAGACAATAGTGCTTGTATATCACAGATTCAAGGGAGATATATTAAAGGAGACTGAACAAAGAATATCTCTCCAAAATTTTTCTACACCCATGATCTACAAAAAGGTGTCATAGAAGTTCAAAAGATTCAATCTAGTGAGAATCAAGCCGATTTATTTACAAAATCGCTTCCCCAATGCATACATCAACGGTTTGTTGACAAAATAGGTATGAGAAGATTTCGAGATATACAGTAATATATTTGAGGGGAGACTGTACTCTTTTTCCCTTCGCCACGATTTTTATCCCAAATGAGTTTTTCCGAGGCAAGGTTTTTAATGAGGCAGTAACCCTCAAATTTACCAAGGATTATGTATTCTTTTTTCTTGACTAGGTTTTTATCCCACTGGGTTTTTCCTAGTAAGGTTTTAATGAGGCATATCCTTTTGGTCGTAGGCATCAAGGGGGAGTGTTATAAAATATATAATAATGGATGCATATTGTAGCAAAACCGCACTGTAGCAAAACCTGCACTGCAGCAGCCACCCATGGGAATTCTGTAGCAGCCGCTGGTACTGAAGCGCCAAACTTTCACTATTCCACCTACCAAAATATTCTGGACCGTTGGATTGAATCAATCCCGACCGTCCATCCATTTCTTGAAATACTATAAATACCCCATTATTCTTGTATTATGTAGATAGAGAGAAGAAGAAATAAGAAATAGAAGAGGTTGAAAAGTGGGTATTTTGGTATTATCTCTCCCTTTAATCTTATTTTATGGAGATATATATATATATATATATATATATATTGAGGATGAATTATTAATAGCTTTTACAATAAAAAGCAATTATTTTTCTCCTTGTCTAGGCACATGGATCCAACCATTACTTCTAAGAATTTATATCTAGATTTCCATTTTAAATTGTTTTACTAACTTTGTATTTTATCCTAAATTCATCACCAATTTTTAAATATAATTTTTTTTCCCGATTCATCCATACATTTTCATTTGGGCTACAATTTGAAAGAAATTAATTTTTTTAAAAGTATAAATATAATATATCGGTAAAGATTTTTTTATTATCTATGTTGATGAAAAAAATAATTAAAAAAATCTTAAAATAGTTTAAAATAGTTCATTATTCTCATCTACAAACTTAATGAGGATTATGAATGCAACTGGGGCGGGGCGGGGCGGGGAATGGGATCCCCATCCCCATCCCCGCTTCCCACGGGGAGGGGATTCCCGCCTCAAAATTCTCCGCGGGGAATAAATTCTCCCCACTCACTTCTCCGAGGGGTCGGGAATCCCGTCATATTAATTTTTTTTCAATAATATATCTATACACACATCATATATGAAATATACATAACATGATATACAATAAGTTAACTCTTGCAAAATATTTTTCAAAATCAACATACTATAATATATGATGAAATATCAAGCTAATTATTACAAATAACATAAAGTTTGAAAGTAAATTAAACTATTTTAAACTAGCTTTTATTATTTATAATTTAACAGTAAATTAAATTATTTTAAACTAGTTTTTATTATTTTATCTTATAATATATGATAAAATTATATCTTATTTTATATAATCTTAATTTAAATATATATATATCTATAATAGGAAATAAAACTAGTTTTCATTAAAAAATTTTAAAACAATTATATATATATATATATCCCATGGGGAAAGGGGCAGGGATCCCCGCGGGACGGGGAGTACTCTCTTCACCATCGCCCCGCTAGTAGGGGAGGAGTTTTCCCCCATTCCCCGCCTCGCGGGGAAACTATTTCGGGGAATCCCCGCTACGTCGGGGCGGGGACCCACGGGAACGGGGATTCCCCGCCCGACTTGCATCCCTATTGAGAGGCATTTTGGTTTTTTTATATTTTCTTCCAAAAATTTCAAATAAATATTTGTAGAAAAGCCAACACACATATTTTTAATAAATATAGGGAAAATTACTGTTCACCCATCGTGAATTTCCAAACTTCCTAAAAACCCCCTCTAACTTTTGCACACCCCGGACAACCCCTCCGTTATAATTTATTTCCCGTCTACCCCTTGCCCGTCACTTTAAATGTGTCATTGATATGAAATTCCATCTTTACCCTTGGAAATGGTGGGAAAAAAAACTGCCCGATCACATCACGTCATGTCCGGCCTTAATGTACACAATTGTGGCTTTTTGTGAAAGAGAGTTTAAAAGGCCAATTACATCTTCTTCTTCTTCTTATCTTTCGCATCTGAGGTCTGGCCGTTCGCCGGTATTATGGAGAGTTTTTGTGTTATGCTAGATATAACGGGGAGGGACGAGTGCTCATGTTCATGGCGCTGACTACTTGTGAGGTTGTGTTAGCTAAGATATGTCAGAGATGGGGTCTCGATACTTCTCGTGTGAGGGTGAAGTTTGTCACACCTGATGGACATAATACGGTTTGCCCGATAGAGAACGAGGTCGACTTCCAGCGCATGTGTCATGTTTTCTACATCTTAAAAGGCGGTGTAGTTGATCTTGTTGTTGAGACGGATGACGCGTCATCGCATCCTACTGAAAACGAGCTCTTCTCGTGGTAATGTGGTAGTCCCAGACAGTTATGTAGTTGTATATGTTAGGTATTGGTTAGTAATTTTCTTCTCTGTTTAAGTTGGACACGTTACCGTTTAATTTTGGAGTTCACCGTGTAAGTTCTCACGTTACTGTTTAACTATTTACTATACCATTTACATTATGGTCTCTGTTTAACTATCGATTTTAACGTTTACAATTTTATATTTACCGTTTAACAAAATGAAGTTTATGCTTAAATCCTGATCGTTTTCGTTTGAACTGAAGTGTTGGCAGGAATTCGGAATCTGGGAGCGCTTATATTCCACCTCATAGCGACCCTGACGGTCTTGCATGCGTACCTTCCTCGTCAGAACAACCTGAAATGCTGTCTTTGGACGTCGGACAACGTTTTCAAGGCGTTGAACATTTCAGAGACGCACTTCGAAATTTTGCCATCAAACGGAACTTTGACTTCAAATTTGTAAAGAACGAAAAACACCAGGTCACTGTGGAATGCGCTGCCAGTGGTTGTGAATGGCGCGTGCACACATCAAAGGAATATAACAGAAATACATTCAGAATCAAAACAATGGACCCGTCACACACTTGCGCCGGTGGAATTGGCTCGGCGTCACACCCGAAAGCGTCCAAAAAATGGGTAAACGCACGAGTGATCCAAAAGCTCAAGGACCGGCTCTTGCACAAGGCCATCGACATTCAGAAGGACATGTTGCGGGAGCATGGTGTCCACATTCTATACAAGCAGGCTTGGTTGGGAAAAGAACATGCCCGGGTGACCCTCGACGGCAACGATGTCTCCAGCTACGACTTGTTGCTTTGTACGTCGATAAGGTGGTTGAGATGAACCCAGGCAGCATTGCGTTTGTGGATAGAGACGGTGAGCGGTTTAAACGTGCGTTCTTCTCTTTCAGTGCGTGTATTTTGGGATTCAAGCGGGCATGCAGGCCGCTGCTGTTTTTCGATGGTACCCACCTCCTAGGAAAGTACCGGGGTACCGGGGTACTCTGTTGGGTGCCACAGGAAAAGATGGGAACAATGGTTTCTTCCACGTCGCCTTCGTTATTGTCGACAACGAGACTGACACCAACTGGACGTGGTTCATTTCCAAGTTAGGTGATGCTTTATACGATGACGGCGATTACGAGGAGATAATTACATTCGTGTCGGACAGGTCAAAGGGCCTTGTCAACGCGATTGCTAGTCTTCCCTTCATCCCCACATGCGTACTGCCTTCGACACTTGAAGGTCAATTTTATGAAAGCCAATGTCAGACTTGGGAAGGCATTAAGGGAGGAGTGCTGGTCTATATACTTTCTTATTGCGTGGGCATCGACGGCTAAAGAATTTGATGACACTGTCAATGAACTGCAGGCCGCATCACCCGAAACCTATCAGTGGTTGATTCATAAGTCGGACATGGCACATTGGTCGAATTATTTGTTCAAAGGTGAACGCTGGGGGGAGATGTATTCAAACGTCGTGGAGTCGTTCAATGCTTGGATCAAAGAAGCTCGTCATTTGCCGGTGACGAAAATGGTCGACGCGATAAGATAGTTGACTTTTGTACGTATATACCGCTTAAACTTTTGCTTTATCATTTAACACACATTGTCGGTATTTAAAATACCACATAAGTGTTTCAAAATCATTGTCTCCGTGTAACTTTTGGGCTTACCGTTCAATTGTTTACAATACCTTTTAACGATATGGCTTTCTGTTTAAGTATCAATATATTCACTTCAATTTCTTCAAAATTTATGATCTTCGTTGTGCACGTTCAAGTTGATGCGCATGTTATGCACTCACCGTGAGCAAGCGAACAAATGGGAGACCTACTTATGCCCGGACATACATTCAAAGGTTGAGGCGCTTGTTAAGGACAGCCGAAGTCTTCACGTTGGTCGCTGTGTCGATGACTGTTATGAAGTTATTGACCAGTGCAGCAACTCTGTAAATCTTGCCACTCGAGTTTGCTCATGTCGCAGATGGCAAGTTTTTGGTATCCCGTGCAAACACGCTTGCACTGCAATAATGCAGACGGACACCAACGTCCATCATTTTATAAGCGGCTACTTCACCGTCGATACTTACAAGCTGGTGTATAAGGAAGCCATATTCCTCATACCCGACAATGAGCGGCCTACGGATGAAAATCGCAATCTGCGTTTGATGCCGCCTGTGACAAGAAGGCAACCTGGCCGTCCTAGACAAAGGAGGATCGAGTCCCAAGCATTTGAGGTCCGCGAGTTACATTGCAACCATTGCCACGAGTCCGGGGACAATCGAAGATCCTGCAATGAAACCGTCGCCGACTAACAACATTGTGAAGGAATAATTTATGAAGGGAAAGACATTTGTTTCAGTGTAAACGTTTGCTATTTAAAGAGGGACGTATATATTTAAACGGTGGTTCCCGATGTTAAACGGTAACTATTGAGCTTAACTGGTAACACACATATTTAAAGGGAGACGCTGTATATCAAACGGGATTCATAGTTTCTAAACGGTGACGTAAATATTTAAAAAGATAGTACTTTATTTTTCATAGGATAACTGAAACTTAAACGATTATTTGAACATAGACCGCTTCATTTTGGGATTCATTCATATTTCACCATATTCACAAAATGTGAAAATGGAAACATAGTCGTTTATCCGGACAGTGCTTCATAGGTATTGCAAGTGACCCCTGTTTTTAAACATGGAGAGCTTCATTATCTAGTTCGATACGTTAATTACTATTTAATTAGTAGAAGACTTATTTTATTACATGTGCAGACTGTTTACAAACGGAGTTCTCATTTCTTTTGAAGTTATCACGTAAGAAGTAGTTCTCCCGATTAAAAAGTGCACGGTTTCGTTTGAACTGAAGTATTGGCAGCCATTCGGAATCTTGTAATGAAATCGCGTAAGAATAATTCTTAAATGGAACAAATAAGTTTTGCGTGTTTACTTTTTGTGTTTAAATATGCGAATTAGCAATTTAATTCTCGTTCTTTGTAACTTGGATGGGGTCACCGAATGTTAAATATAAACGGGTATTATCTACGGGTGTGACAACTGAGGTTAAATGGATACGCAGTTCGTTAGGCAGAGACGCGTGATGTTAAACAGTGTTCGTGATATTTAAGCAATACAGTTAACATTTAACCAATTTAACTCAGTTACACAAGAGTACATCCGTTGGACTAACACAGGTACGTAATCATGCTGTGGCCATGTCATTGGGAAAGAATAATTTGAATTTGAATTAATGGCGGGGAGAAAACTTATGTGGAGTACTCCCTTCGTTGAACTGTATTACTACTTACTCACGTTAATTTGATTTTCGAATTCTAAACGTCAAATGTCACCTCATCTATAACTGTTACCGCCCTCATCGAGTTGAGTACTGATTGATCGATTGATCTCGCACAAGCGCACGGGGTCGTCAAATAATAAACCACTCGCGCAAGCACGAGTGGGTCGTATTCCCAAGGGCCCGAGAATCTATTCTTACTTCCTTTTTGCAATGTTGTCTAGCCGATCAGACTTGAGATTAAGTATGAAAAAGTAACAAAGTAAAACAAAAGCAATTAAATTACTAAATACCAAGGGTAATAAATGGGAGGAAAAACATTGTGAGAAGATGGTCACGGATGAGGATCCCCTCGGGGTTACTAAAGTGTGAAGGATGTTGGATTAACATGCAAATGGTTTGTTGGACCAAGAAAACCTTAGCTTAGATCAACCCGATGGTCACGGCAATTGACCCCTAATCCGGTACGAGTATTGAATACGGGCTCTACCCGTACAAATCCTCCTATGATTGCAAAGGGCAAGATGGTTTTCACAAACTAAGGTTGAATCACAAATGAGTAATTAACCCTAGAATTGGAGGGGTATAAATACCCGATGGTCACGGCGTATTTATATGTATTTCCCTTCCAAGCTTGGTGAGTCTAACACTAGGGCAATGGTCATGCAACCTAGTATTGGCTAAGTATGGATACACAGAGTTCTCATGCATACCCAAGCATTCAAAAACACCAAACAAGGATCACAAACAAACCAACAAGCATTAATTAAATATAATCATCTAAACATCACAAGTTCACCCCAAGGTTCATCTGCATCCGGTGACCTTGGGGTTTTAGTTGCTCATAATCTCAAAATACATGAATAAAAGCATGAAAACAACTAAACCAAATATAAAAGCACTCCCTCCAAAGATGAAAGCCGAAGAGGCTTCCAAAGACGCCACTCGAAGGGGTGGCTTCCCGTCGTCTTCAACCTCCCAATTGCAAACCCTAGGAGTAGATCTCACTCAAGATCGCGCTCTCCTCTCCGATTCCTCCGTGGAAATGCCCTCCAAGCTCTCCTTCTTGGTCGGATCAGAAAATGGGGGTGTGGAGCTCCAAGAAAAGGCAAAAAGTTCTCAAAAGAATGCAATAGAAGTCTTTAAAAAGTGAAAGTTCGGGTGTCCTTACGGGCTGCCTCACGGGCGTGAGGTTGCCCGTGAGGCATCCAGAGACTTTCCCAGAAATTTTATCTCGGGTGCTACAGTACCACCGCTACAGTACTATCACTCTATGGATAGCTTGCGGCCGACTTCACGGCCGTGAGGTTACATGTGAGAACTTCCAGACTTAGCTATTTCTTTAAAATCTTCGCATTTCAGGCTACAGGCTCACAGTGCTCGATGCTCTAAAATCTCGATTTTCTTGTCAATTTCTCCGCCAATTGCGACGTTGAGCTCACCAAGGCCTCATTTGTACCTGAAATACGAAATAAAACAATTTAGACCGAAAAGGGCATCGATTCATCGAAAGGATAGCAAAATAATACAAATGAATATGTATAAAATACGTATATTTAGGCGTTGATCAAGTACAAAACAAAAACTAGCAAACATCCGCACATATTTTGCCTTTAACTCTGGTTAGGCGTTAGGTGGTTTGCGTTGAAGCTTGGTCAATGTCCTTCAACTTCGTTCGACGGAGAAAGTCTTGCTTGTGTTCAAGTGTTGATATTTAAACAAAAACAGCAAAAGTTAAATAGAGACTAGTAGAATTAGATATGGTAACCGTATGTTGGCCAGGAAAAGCGATAGTTAAATGGGTATGACTAGTAGTTAAACAGAGACGGCTATTTTTAAACGGGAACGCCCGACGTTAAACGGTAAACCTTATAGTTCAAAAGTAAATGTATGTTTCAATAGCGGCAGCGTCGTTTAAGCATATGTACTTAATTTTATAACGAAACCCTCGTTACAATTGCAACTCAAGCCAAGAATGCAAAGTATAAAGACACACAGACGGTGAATAGAAGATGGTACATTTACTATGGAAAGTCTGGCACCTCAGACGAGAACACCGAGTTGAGTACAAAACAAAAACTAGCAAACATCCCCAAATACAAACAAAAAGTAGCTATATTTCCCATACCCGACAATGAGAGGCCCACGGACAACAATCGCGATCTGCGTTTGCGGCCGCGTTGACACACCCTTGCGTGTGTACTCCGTAAGTGCACGGGTGTCGAAGTAATAAAGTACCCAAACGGGTGGGTAGTCGAATCCATAGGGAGTAGACGTAAGAACAATCACACTTTGTTAAGTAGCCAAAGATAAACCAATTGTTGTTGTGAAAGAAAATAAAATAAGAAAGAAATAGAAATAAAGTGCTGAAGATAAAAGCTAGGGTATAGAAATAGATCAATAAGAAGATGGGGTACTCGGACACTGCTCCCCTAGAATCCTTGTTTCAAGTGCAAGACTTCAAATACTTTTACTCAATACAGATTTCAAGAGTCGTGGAATCCAAGGATACAAGGTCCCAAATCTAAGGTCAACCTTGACTAGTCCCCTACGAGGTCCCGGCGGAGAGAAGACTCTCAACACCTCACACCACGTATGACTGCGCTATGCTCTAGGGATTCCAAGTGGTAAACTCTATTCCCAACTATAGATCAATCCCTTTGGTCCAGGCGAAAGATCCCTAATCACAAATAAGTCCCGGCGGAAAGACCTCTCTCAACGCCTAACTCTCTTTGAGATCGAAGGTAATACTTGGAATAAGAAGGTAGGGAAAACCACACCGAAGGGGAAAGGGGACGTGTCACTACCTCTCAACTCACTCTCTCAACCCTCTTCAATCTTGATTAATCTAATCCTAATGGTGATGGTCACTCGTCAAAAGGATGATTGGATTAGCCCTCAACCCTAGTGTCACTCTAAGGGAGAAACAATTAAGCATACAAGATTGAAACTCAAATTCAAACTCAGATTGAAATAAAAACATTAAAGTCAATGAAACATAGGAAATCTAGGGTTTACAAGTCCAAGTACCCACTAGGGGTTTAGCCCTCCATGGAGCAATACAAGTTCATCAAAATAAATGAAGACAAGTGCAAGAAATTCATAAAGAAAACCCCCTTAAGCTTTGTGTTGATAGACTATGGGAACTTCTCCTTCTTCTCCAAAGAACTCCTTCTTCCAAGCCTAAGGCACACCTCGTCGAATCGAGTCGTCGAAGGCTCCCCCAATAGCTCTCCTTGGAAGGAATTGATGATGAATTCGGTGAAGAAGCGCCCCCAAAGTGTAGCAAGAACCTCCTGAACCCTAGCCGTCCCCCTCTCAAAGTTGGAAGAAGATACTTAAATAACGCTTCAGAACGGCTTTATAATTGGCCATCTCGAGGATCCACACGGGCGTGTGGATGAGCCACACGGCCGTGTGGAAATTCCACACGGCCGTGTGGAAATTCCACACGCCCATGTGGAGTCTCTGCCCTGTGGAAAACTTCGTATTCGTCCCCGATTTCGCCCGTTTCTTCTCTTGAGGTCACACGGACGGACACACGCCCATGTGAAAGGTCATGTGGCATTTCTTGATGATGAGAAAACCTTGGAGAGCTTTTGAGATCTTCGAGAAAATCGGAACAAGCGAGCATGACTGCCTTCGTGTCCTTCTACAAGAAATGTCTTGAAGTCTTTAGAAGTTGGCACATACCCCCTCGTTGGAACCCGATTTGTGTCTTGAACTTCGTATTTGCACAAAAGAGCTCCACTTGGCACCATTATGACCTAATCTTGCCTTTATTCACGTACCATGTCTTCACAACCCTAATTGCATGAAAGAACGCCAAAACACATGAAATTAGCGATAAAGTCTAATAAATGTGATGCTCATGCGTGGAAAACATTTCCAAAAATATATACATGCAAGCACTTATCACGCGTGTGACGAAAAGGCAACCTGGGCGTCCTAGATGAAGGAGGATCGAGTCGCAAGCGTTTGATATCCGCGAGTTACATTACAGCCCTTGCTACGCGTCCGGTCACAATCGTAGAACTTGCAATGAAACTGTCGCCGAGTAGGCTTCATAAAAGAAGAATCTTTAAAGATCACAAATTTATTTGGTTATGAAGCCCTGATATTTAAACAGAGAATAAATGAATTTCGTTGTCTGCGTTGAATATTTAATCGAAATAACCTAATGTTAATCAGGAACGAATGTTAAACAGTGACGCATAAACTTAAGGGATGCCCGTTATATTTAAACAGATACAGCGGTTGGGTGAATGTTAAACAGAGACGTTGTATGGTACACATAGTGGTTAAAATGTTACACAGGAGGATTGATATTTGCACAGTACAGTGTAACCTTAAGCAAAGAAAGTCGACTATATAATAATACGGGCACTCGTAGAACTCTAGTGAATATTCACTGAAAAATCTGCCATGGCATTGAAAAACATAATTAGAGTGACCATTCAGTGCGAATGCGAATTCATTACTATTTAGTACAATTAAATTTGAATTCAATTTCTACACGTAAACGTTAATGCAAGGAGAAAGTTAGGCGAACATGCGACCCCTAGATTTCTATTTAAACAATAAATGGAAACCAGAGGCACATCCATATTTTATACACGGACAAAGAAATATGTACAAGTCCCTTCTCAACGAGCTCTGCCAGAGAACATGCCGGACGTCGCCGGAGTACACAGCCATCAGAGAGGGCCCCGACCACATCCCCGGCTTCGTGGGCACGGTGGCGGTGGATGGGACCACTTACTCCAGTCCTTACCCTGTGAAAACAATGAAGGACACCCAGAACTCTGCGGCCGAGGTGGCGTACAATGACGTCTGTCCTCCATACCCTGGGAGGATGAATACACCTCCCGCTGTTGCCGACGATGGATCATATGGAGGTAAGTCATACCGCAAGATTTCTACGTGCATGTTTAAAAAATTTAATAATTTTCTAAATTGTTAAAGCCTTCATTGCAGGGCCTTCCACCGCAGCACCTTCAGATGCAGCGCCTTCACTCGCCCGCGAGCACTCCATCAATGAAGAGTTGGAGTTGTTTCTGGAAAACATGCTCATCGAGCTTGCTGAGAAGGAAGTAGTCCTCTCCGTAAAACTCGACGGAATAAGAACCCGCAAGGCCCATGTCGAGAAGCTGCTCTAGGGCCTGAAGGCGAAATGAAGGTGGACGTGGCAATTTTTGATAAATAATGTTGTTTTCAGTTTGTAGATGTATAATTTAGTATGTCTACATGCGTTGTGTTAGAACTTTGTTTGAACGAAAATTTTTTTTAAGGGAAAGAAATTTGTTACGCTAAAATGTTTTGATCTTTAAACAGAGACGTGTATATTTGAACATCGGCACTAAATTATAAACATGGACGTTTGTAAAGGGGTGACGATAATATTTAAAAAGCGCGACTGTTTGTAAACAGTGAAAATAGTATTTACACATGGCCATTGATATTTAAACAAGACAATCCAAACATACACAGCGAATGTTAAAGGGAGAGACATGGTAATAAACTAAGACACGTATTGTTAATCTGAGAGACTGCTCGTTTGAGCTCTTTGATAGTTAAACGCGGGGATCGATTGTTAAACGGTAACGTGTAGGGGCAAGTGATGACAGTTATATTTAAACGGTGACAAGGAGTTTCACACAGTGAGCATTATAGATTAAAGACCGTCATTGATGTTTACAAAATAGAATGAAAACTAGAAAATTTACATTGAAAAATTTTGAAATGTCGCAGGCATAAATATAATTGAATTTAAGCTAATTACGATATAACGTAATCAGTGAAACCATACAATGTGAATTTATTATTAATTACTCGAATTTAATGTTGATACGCGAATCGTTCAAGCGTGAACGTAACCGATGCCATTTACTATATTCCATTTATTTCACCGAAAACCAATGCCATTTTTATACAAAGAGTTATGGTTCTATGTAAACATTAAGGTGGAACAAGATACACATGCAAATATTATCCACATCTCACAACAATGTTTAAGGCACGTCTAACCGAATTTTGC
The DNA here is from genome assembly GCA_902712375.1 of Dioscorea dumetorum. NCBI lineage: Eukaryota > Viridiplantae > Streptophyta > Magnoliopsida > Dioscoreales > Dioscoreaceae > Dioscorea > Dioscorea dumetorum. The sequence continues at coordinate 1,593,457 of CACTHL010000561.1, read as the reverse complement.
CAGAAGACACGACGGCCCTCGCCGGAGTACGCCATTCTCCGGGAAGGCCCTGACAACAACCACGTCTTTCTGGCCACGGTGACGATCGACGGGACCCCTATCTCCGGTGTTGCCTCTGAGGAAAGTGTTGAGCAGGCGCAGAACATTGCTGCCGAGATGGCGTTGAAGCAGCTGTGTCCTTCCTACAATGTGGAGATGACCAAGTCCCTCGTTGCTGACAATGACGTCTCCGACGCAGGTACGGCATACTGTAAGACTTCTCACTTGAGTGTTAAAAAAACCTGCTTCCATACGTAAACCTTGAACTCTCCATTTCAGGCCCTTCATGAGGTGTCGGGGATTACTCCAGCGGTGAAGAGTTAGAGTGGGTTTTCGAACACATGATCCGTGCACTGAACGCAAAACTTGAAGGATTAAAAGATCGAAAGGCAAGTGTACAACAGCTGCTCCAATATTTGAATGACAAGAAGAAGGCGGAGTGAAAGATTATGTTAGATTTGCTGTCGTTTTGTAAATTGAGTCATCTAAATTGAGGCATCTGAATTCAAACAGAGTCATTGATATTTAAACAGAGTCATCTATATTTAAACACATATCACTAATTGCTAAAATTTATTACTAACCGCTTGCATCAAAAACCAATATCAATGACTTTCACCATTAATTCTGAAAAATAAAATCATTGTCACGACTATTTAAAATTTATGTAATCTTTGTGGCGAGAAGCTTAAGTTATGGATATTTGTTTAGCAAATATTGTCACGTGGAATGAAACATTAAACGGAGACACGTAAAATTACACGGGGACTCCTAAACATAAACTACACCAAATATACTTAAACAGAGACACCGTAGTTTAAACGGAGACTACATCATTTTGGCAGGCGTTTATATTTCAACGTATACACCAACTATTAACCATATACGATTACCATTACCGCACAGCTAATTTGTTTAATGTAAGATAATAAATTAAACTAACTTATTTGATTGTCAATTACTGATATGTAACCATAGCAACACGAAATTTGTTACCTGTCCTCAAATAGGTAAACGAAGGTTTCGATAGTTAAACAGAAAGTCCTAATGTTAACGGGTGACACACGAAGTTAAACTGAGGCAAAACATTTTGAATAATACATGCATTCAACGGAGTCTAGTAAGTTAGCATTGGGAAAGTGTGCATTTATTAACCCGTCAGTGCAATTTAGTGTTATCTAATACAATTAAATTTGGTTATCAAATTGAAACGTCAAATTTATTGGCGTCAGACTCGAGAAATAGTTCAAACTTCCGATAAATAGATTTGTATTTAAAGAAGAATCGGAAACAAGAGACGCACTCAGATATTATACGCAGACCCAACAAAATGTATGTGGCAATTCTCAACGCGTACTGCCAGAAGACGCACCGTTCCACGCCGGTGTACTCCACCACCAAAGAAGGCCCCCACGACTCCCCCGCTTTCGTGGCCACGGTCACGGTGGATGGGACCACTTATTCCAGCCGTAGACCCAAGAAAACCGAGAAGGCAACCTATAACATTGTTGCCCTGGTGGGGTTCTATGAGCTCTGTCCTTCACACCTAAGGACAAGAGGTACGTCTCCCGATGCTGCCAATGGTGTCGCAACTGGAGGTACTACATATCATACGGTTTATCTATGTGTGTTTAGAAATATTTCTCTAAATCGTTCAGGTCTTCATTGCAGGGCCGATGACCTATCCCCGGGAGTGGTTTCTGGAAGATTTGGTCGGGGATCTGGCGGAAAAAGTAGCATCTCTCTCCGCAGAACGCGATCGAGTGGTATCCCATAAGAGGGATGTGGAAAGACTGCTCCGGTACGCCAAAGTGTATAAAATGACGGAATGACAGTTTTTGTCCTGTTTAGTGATGTTTTCAGTTATCAAATAAGAACCCTGATGTGTATTAGGGTCACTACATTGTAATAGAACTTTGCTTAATTATGGGATGTTCTCTCATTCAGAAATTTTAAGTTCGTTGTCACTCTTTGATAAATGTTAAACGTGGAGGACGCATGTTAAAAAGACACGCTGAACTTTAAATGGCAAGCCATATATCTTAAGCAAATTCCAACCCATTCCTACACATGACATGCACGGTTTAAATGGCAACAGTCGCAAGTAAACAATATCAAGAAACTTTACGTGATGAATCACAATATTAAAAGGGAACGGTAATATTAAACCTGTAACGACAAAAGATAAACAGAGAATGCCTTTTTTACCTGGTAATTCTATATTTTAAACGGAGACAACAACACGTAATGGGTGACATACTTTAACAAAAAAATTCCATGCTTACGGATCCATAGCGCAGTTGATGAAGACATTTAAAAAGTTATGTAGAATAGGGTCTCTTACCTTTAAAAACAGACAACGAAAGTATAATAGGGTCTTTTACCTTTAACAACAGCCGCCATATGTTAAACAGGGACATAGAGAGTTAAATGCCCACCATTAATATCTAAACGGAGACTATGTGATCAACCAGGTACCCCTGGTGTTAAACGGGAACGGTGAATATTGCACGGAGATCCGTATTGTTAAAGTGTAACACAATGTTTTAATAATGACAGTGTCATTTTTTACAGATATACTTCATTTTATAAAGCAACGATGACCTTCAAACGGTACCATGGAATGTTAAGAAAAAAATGATTGAATCTGAAACAATAACGAAACAATACTAAATTTACATTGAAATTTCTGCCATGTCGCTGGCAAAGAATGAATTGAATCAATTGAATTAAAAACAATATCGACAAAACTGTTTTACATTTGATAAATAATGCCGGTGCTTAAGAATCTTACTTCCCCACGGCTGGAGGCATCCCTCGTTGCATGATGTCGGATGCGCATCCTTCCTTAAGTATGTGGGCAGCATACTTTAATCTTAGATAGGGGACGTCCGTGTGCGGTATCCGTAGCCTTTCACCGCGGAGTAATTGCTCGATAAACCGCATCACATAGACGGCGCAGTCGACACTGGCCTTTTTTTGTGGCGGTGTTTCGTCATCGTGAACAAGAGAGTACTGTGCGGTCACCGTCGTGCCGTACTCCATTTTGAGACAAGTGTCGAATAGTTCCTGCTGTGGAAGTGTACAACTCGAGGTTAGAATAGCAAGTATCTATGGCACCCTGACAATCGAAATCTATATCACAGAGAACTTACCATTGCTATCGCGTCTCTACTTTGGCATGAAGTGTAATGCATGTACTCTTTCTTGTTATTGTCGAGCACCACGACGTGGAAGTGGCCATTCAAGTTCCGTGTCTTCCGATAAAAACAGAACCACGCAAAACAAAACCGACGAATATCTCTGTGTAACAGAGTAGTTCAAATAAAAGCCTTACTTAAAACACAACTTCTGCAATACCTTGAGTTGCAAACTGATGAAAGTGCCAGATACTTGCGCACGAGTGATTCAGGTGGACTGAAGTTATAGAGGATGTCAAAGCAGAGAGAGCTTCGGAAAGGGAAAAGCTAAAGAAAGTTAAGCAGAGAATAAAAGTGAATATGGCTCTCTTGGGATTGCCCTACAAAAACCCTCCACTTCCTCTCTAACCGGCGAAATGATTGCACCACGACTTCCCATACAAGATAGGGGCAATTCCGTCCGTGAAATTGAAAAATAACTCCGTTAACCACCGTTTCATTCTTTGGGGGGTTTGAAAATCATTGTGTTTAAAAGGAAGGGGTTTTTAGGGATTTGAAAATTAACGGGGTGTTTTTTGGCCATTTCGCAAACTTATGGAGTTTTTTTTTGGCAATTTCCACATAAATATATTCATAAAATAACTAGTTTTAGTCTTTTTATTTAAAGAAAATAACTCAAAACTCCCTTACATGTAAATTCTAATTGCTTTTTAGAATTTTTCTTATTCAGTTTTGTGCTTTTAATGGTTTAATAAATATATTCTAATTGCTTTTGAAATTTAATAAATTTAAAATATTTTTTTTGAGAATTGAAACAGTTAAAGTAAATTATTTTCATTTTAAAATTACTTCCCTTTTTTCATATTTAAAAATCCAAACAAGCATTATTATATAGTAATTCTTCCCCTAAGCGAAAATATTATTCTTTTCAAGGGTATAGCTGCAAATATCACAAAAAAAATTGAAAACTGAATACCAGAGCAAGAAAGAGAAAAGTGAGAGTTTGGTCTTGAATTTGGTTTATCTTTTTCTTGGCAAGAGGTTGTTCGGAGACGATGGCCGCGAAGTCAAACCCCAGCGCCGCCTAATCGCCGTGATCCCACTCCGGCGATCACCGAAGAACGCTACTCGGATGATCTTTTCTACCGCCGGTGGCCTCGGCGGGCGGGCGGGCGGCAGAGGACGGAGGTCAAGGGCGGGGCTGCTGCTGCTGCCGCTGCTACCCGCCGGCGGCTCAACGGTCTTTGGGATAGCGAGACGACGATGAGAAAGGGCAAGGGTAGTGGTGGCCGGAATGGGTTGTTCCCTCACTCTTTGAGGATCATCTCGTCTTGCCTCAAGACGGTGTCGGCGAATGCTGGGTCTGTTGCTTCTACGGTCCGATCGGCCAGTGCTTCTGTCGCTGCCTCGATCGCCGTCCCTGCCGAGGAGGAGAAAGACCAGGTCCTTCTTTTTCTTTGTTTCTTCTCCGGTTGTTGATTTTCTAGTGGACTTTGGTGAATCGATGATCTTGTTGTGAATGGTATTCTAAATGTTTCTTTTCTGCTGTTTTTTTATTAATTTCTAGTGGCTTTGATGAATTGTGAACTTTTAGTGGGATGCTCATGTAAATAATGGTTTTCTGCTGATTCTTGACTTCTTGAAAGTTTTGGCCTTTGGGACTGTAGTGCACTTTGTGGTAATGCATTTTAGTGAGTTTAGTTCCCAAGTGAATTATGGTACAATGGACAAAAGTTGATAATTGGATGATATGGAGGTGTAATTATTTCAGTTTCCTTGTTTGGGTAGAATGAAAAAGGGTAATTTTGATGTTGGTGATGATTGGATATGTGAAGTATTCATGATTGATTCCTTCCTACGAGACAACAGAAATTTATGGTCATGCCTATTGAGCTTTTATATAAGACTTTGAATGGAATACGGTAAATTTGCTGGAATGACGTGCGTTCCATTTAAAGTGTCTGTTTTTCTTGGGACCTCTGGTTGTTCCAAAATTTCTAGGATTAGAATAATACCTTCTCTATTTCCTAACCAATCAAGGAACTGTTCCTTCAAGAATAGCCATTCAGTTTAAAGTGTCTGCTTTTTCTTGGGACTCCTGATTGTTCCAAAATTTCTCAGATTTGGCAGGGCACCTTACTTCTCTGTTTCCTAATTAATTGAGGAAGTGTTCCTTCAAGAATAACCATTATTCATTAGAGAGGTTCAAGAAATTTTATCCAATTTTCTCCTTATTTTCTGATTATTCCTCTGTCAACTGGGCATCAAAAGGTTGCAACATCAACATTTAGATCAAGTAGAATGTGTTAAGACTGCATTTTGTTTGGTTAATAGGAATTTATGAACTGTGTCAGTTACTTTCACTGTCATTTTAAGCCTTGATTGTGTAATTAAGAATTTGGAGTGTTGCATGTATTCTTTTTAACTTTTACGTGCTGCTGCTTAATGTTTGAAACCACAGGCATCTTTTCGGCTGTCATTTTAGTGATGTGGTAAGTTAGACCTTGACATGGTATTTGCGATAGGACAAGATGCGCTCTCCAAGCTTCACTTTGAAGATATTTATAGAATGTGACTTCTCCGTTTTCTCTTTTCTTGTTTCCTTTTGATTCATTAACAACAGCTATTATACCATTGTTGTGGCTTTAAGGAGATAGAAAAAGCCGGTTGAACAACTAATTGCATGATCAACAAAATGCCTTCTTATTTGCAGTGAGGTTTTTTATTTTTATATAAATAGTTGAAAACATGGCTGATATTATATTGTCATTAGTAGACAGAGCTTTATAAATTCAGGGTTTTGGGGGTGGAAATTTATTTTTATAAATAATATATTTAGTCTTCTCAGGAGGCTAGGACTTCTACTAATGTCACATTTTGTTTTTATATAGGATTTGAATGCCCTAGTTTTGTTTGGGTTACTTTTTGAATTATCTCAGGGTTATTATGTAATGGTATCTCGATAGACAGTTTTATGTAGCTTCTGTTATTGCCAATTGACATTGTTGTTCATGTAGTGTCCTTCTCTTATCTTATTATTATTTTCATTTATTTATCAAACTCAGTCTTGTGTGTCTATTAATTCTTCTTCTTCTTTTTTTTTACATTGTCTTCTCATTTATCATTCCCACTTCATCTCAGAACTTGTAATTTTCATCTTTTAAAATCAGTTTAGATTTAAAGGAACTTGAAGGTGCTAGTCCTATTGGTTGCTAGAAGCCCTTTCAGTTTTCTTGAGTATGAATATATGCTATCTTGTCTTTCTTTGTATTGGTAGCTCCCTCCACATGTTACCAGTGCTATTGACTTTAATTATGAGCTGAGGAAGTGAGATATTTCATATGCTAGTTGGCCAATGAGAACTTCTTAGACCTTGATGTGATGAATGAGAAAGGTGAATAGAGCCTAGCTTAAAGTGGGTTGGGGATTCTTGTTTATGATTATGATTGAAAATTCTTTCCTTTATAAAGTTTTGAATGCAATTTGATACTCAGGTTCTATGAGGACTTAAAATGATAAATATTTTATTAAAGCTTAGAGCTTCGAAAACAAGGTGACGCCTGCGTGGTTCTAAGAATGTAAATTCATATTGATCGTCTATAAGATGGGCTGCTTTTTGATGTGTTGACCATGTAATTCTGCTCTTTAAGGGTATTGGCCATATTTTTTCCTTGGAGGGTGGTTTATTTTAGAAAACTTTGTGAGTTAAAACCTCTGTTGTTTTAGTGGCATACGCATGATTATCTTAGCTAACTTGTGTGTGGCTGCTTTTTTTTCCCCACGTCAAAAAAAGGAGAAAGAAGTCTGTGTGTGTGTGTGTGGGTGGGTGTATTTGCTGAATTTTTCTTCTTTATATGGTTTATCTCAGATTTTAACCTCTATTTGTAGTAATGGAAAGTTGCTTTGTGTTATTCATTTGCAAAATGGTTCCTTCAACAGGTTCTATGGGCTGGATTTGACAGGTTAGAACTTGGTCCCTCTTCCTTCAAACATGTTCTGCTACTAGGCTATTTTAATGGATTTCAAGTACTTGATGTTGAGGATGCCTCCAGTGTATGTGAACTTGTATCAAAACGTGATGGCCCAGTTACATTCCTACAGATGCAGGCCACCCCTGCAAAATCAGATAGTTGTGAAGGATTTAAGGCATCACATCCCTTGCTATTGGTTGTTGCTGGCGATGAAACGAAGGGAATGGGTACGGTTCAAGGTGGCCGTCTGAGTGCATTAATCAAGGAGACCACGAAAGAGCCTCAACCAGGAAATTGCTTTTCCACTCCTACCGTAGTTCGGTTCTACTCGCTAAAATCTCACAGCTATGTTCATGTTCTGAGATTTCGATCTGCTGTATATATGGTCCGATGCAGCCCTCGAGTAGTCGCCATTGCCCTTGCAGCACAAGTAAGAAGCTTGAGATAGCATTCAACTAGCACTTATGTTATGTGCATGTGATATTTTACCTGAACTTGCCCTAGTACTAGAGCATTTGTGACAACCTGATTGTTTTGTGGCAGATATATTGCTTTGATGCATTGACTCTCGAGAATAAATTCAGTGTCTTGACTTATCCTTTACAAGGAGCAGGTGGGTTTAACATTGGTTATGGACCTATGGCTGTTGGTCCAAGGTGGTTAGCTTATGCCCCGATCAATCCTTTGCTGTCTAATACCGCACACCTCAGTCCACAGAACCTAACACCATCACCTGGTGTTAGCCCATCAACATCACCTGCCAATGGTAGTTTAGTTGCTCGTTATGCCATGGAGTCAAGTAAACATTTGGCTGCCGGAATTCTTAATCTAGGTGATATGGGTTACAAAACTCTGTCAAAATACTGTCAAGAGCTTTTACCTGATGGTTCCAATTCTCCTTTATCAACATGTTCAAGCAGGAAGGTTGGAAGACTTCCACCTTCAGCTCATCCAAGTGAGGCTGATAACGCAGGAATGGTTGGTGTCTATTTCAGTTAAACTTATCTTGCTTAGGGAACCCCTCAAATTGTGCTTATATGTATATATATTCATGCTTATGCTGCATGCACTTTCTTTCCAATGTTTAAGTCATTGCTGACATTTAGTCTGTAACATTGCAGGTTGTGGTCAAGGATTTTGCCTCGAAAGAGGTCATTTCACAATTCAGGGCTCACACAAGCCCAATATCTGCTTTGTGCTTTGACCCTAGTGGTACACTTCTGGTTACAGCTTCAGTTCATGGACACAATATAAACGTCTTCAGGATTATGCCAAGGCCTATACCAAATAGTTCAAACCCCGTTTGTTATGATTGGGCTAATTCTCACGTCCATCTTTACAAACTTTATCGGGGAATTACAGCTGCTGTAAGCACCTGATATTTTTTATTCAAAATAGATATTGGAATCAGCATTATGTTTAGTACTTCCTTATTGGCTCATGATGTATTTTCTTTAATGTAGGTCATACAAGACATTTGTTTTAGTCCCTATGGCCAGTGGATAGCGATTGTTTCATCCAGGGGTACCTGTCATATATTTGTTTTATCCCCTTTTGGTGGTCATGCTATTCTTCTGCCACAAAGTCCGAACTGCGATGGGCCAATCCTTGTTCCTAGTCTTACATCACCATGGTGGTCAACTTCGTCTTACAATACTGATCAGCAATTTCTTCTTCCGCCTCCTTCCCCCATTACACTTTCTGTGGTTAGTAGGATAAAAAATGGTAACAGTGGATGGCTTAACACAGTTAGCAATGTTGCTGCATCTGCGGCTGGAAAAGTACTTGTGCCATCAGGTGCTATTGCAGCTGTTTTCCACAATTCCATATATCGTGATAATTTACCAGCTCATTTGAAGGCAAATTCCTTGGAAAATCTTCTGGTTTATTCTCCATCTGGCCATTTGGTTCAGCATGTGCTTGTCCCAACCTTGGGCTCTGAGTCATGTGATGACAGCTCAGGAACTGGAGCTAGCCCTCTTTTGCAACTTCAGGATGATGAGTTACATGTAAATGCTGAACCAGTTCAATGGTGGGATGTATGTAGAAAAATGAATTGGCCTGAAAGAGAGGAAAGTATCTCAAACATTGTCTTGGATAAGCAGCGAAACACTAATATGGCTATTTATACTTCTAGTTTTGAAGATAATGATGCTATATTTTCTGTGTCACCAACTGGTAGCTCTGTCGGTAAGGAATGTACAAAGTCTTGTGGAAGACCTCACTGGTATCTATCTAATGCAGAAGTACAGATTAACTCATGCAGAATACCGATATGGCAGAAACCAAAGGTGTCTTATGTTAGCTTGTCTGTTCAATTTTATTGTTTTTGGTTTTTTTTTTTATTGTCTTTGAAGCCTGGGACTTCAGTATTGTTAAATATGTTGTTTTTAGATTTGCTTCTATGTGATGACCCCTAGAGCGAGCAGTGAAGCTACTGGTGATTTTACTGGTGAAGAACTTGAAATTGAGAGGATACCAAACCATGAGGTTGAAATTCGAAGAAAGAATTTACTACCTGTTTTCGAGCAATTTCAATGTGTCCAATCAGATTGGAATGATAGGTAAATTTTGCTTTCATTTTTGTCATTCCACTATCCATAATAGTTTATTGGACTTCAATATGCTCACTTCTAGCTTTTCTTATAATTACTTTTCCCCAAATAATGACCTTTGCAAATAACATTTAAGTCATCTTCCCTGGAAAATGATGCTTCCTGTTATCATATTGAAAGAAAGGATTCTGTATCATATAATGCGGGCATTCATGTTCGACATGTTAGTTTGTTCACCCTCATATTATTCATGCTTATGGAATGTTGCTTCATTAGATAACCCAACTGAATTTCAACTTTCTAGTACAGGATAATTGATGGCTATAGTGTAGGATAAAGGTGTATTAATATTAATGCAAATTTGATCTATGAAATAAATGCTTATTTAAAGCTTTAAAGCATCTCAAGAGTACTGGAAATGGATAGAGAGTTGCACAGTGAAACAAACAAATCTAGAGTTTAAGAAACAGCCAGGCTTTGGATTAGTTTACTTACCTTGCTTCATTCTCGGGATTCCCAAGTATTTGCTTCTTAATGAAGCGAGTTAAAATCTTTTATAAACTCTGACTTGATCAATACCTTACTTCTTCTAAATTAAATACAAGGCAGCTATGTAGTGTTCGGTCCTGAAGATGTAAAGGTGTAGAATTTGAAGCCACAAGTCCCCCACTAATGGAAATGTGTCTACATGTCATCTTACCTTCACTACATTAAAGTCGTACTTGACCCCCACTTCACCACAATCTAACACCCTTCAAGTATAAATTTCAGAGGCTATGATCTAACCAATTAAATAAACACAAGGATGAACCCTAAGAACTCACATTGGCCATCTTGACAAGAAATTCTTTTTATGAAGATATCGATCACAAGGACTATAATTTGGTCAGGCAGACACCTTGTTTGCATGTTAACAATGCTTTTCAAAAGAGCAATTTAGATTTGGGATTCTGAAAATTTATAAACTGAACCCCATTGTGAACTTAATAAGTGAGAATTTTTTTTGCGAATGTGCCAGTGGATTACTATGCTTCTTTAACTAAATGGGTTTGCTTTTGGCATTCAAGAAGTATTTAATTTTAAAAATTTTTCTTCTGTTATATACAAGTAATAAAGCCCTGGTATAATCTGTGAATTAACATGCCATGAGAACATTTCATTTTTCAAGATCAAATTATTATTAATAGTCACTGAGGATCATAGCATCCTCGTTCCTACATGAGGCCTCATCTTAGCAATGCTCCTTTCTAGTGCAAGTATTTTTGAGGATAATTTTATTACCATAAAAATGTAAGTTACGTGTATCACCACTCCCTGGAATCATACTTTTTAATGAAACTTTTCTGCCTCTTTTCACATGTTGTATGATATAGAGTGCTTGGTAAATTGGTGAGATTTGTCATATGCATTTGTTGCATATAGTTTTACAGTTTGCATTGCAATTATATATATATATATATCAGCTTGTTAGAACATCCATACTAGTTGATTGATGGCCTTTTTTAGGAATTTTACTGGAGGAAGATGTCGGAATTCATCTGCAGGGACTATCTTGTCTTTTAGAGATAATAGGATGGTGAAGAATGGTGCTGCTATTATGGACTCAAGACCTGCATCCCTTGCATCTGGGCCAGATATTGGTAACAGTAGCATTTAAATTATTCAAGATGTTAAGATTTTTTTCCTCCCTTGTTTTCTATCTAGGGCCTTTGCCCTTTTCTGTGACGTGGTTTAATCTTTTTGGGTAGGTTCTTGTAAACCTCAAAGCTTGCATTCAGCAATGGTGCAGAGCCCATGCCTTATGGTTCGTTGTGGGGGAGAAGATGGTGTAGGATCGATGACTCCAAAAATTCAATTAACTGCATCCACCACGGCACCAGAAATACACTCTGACAAAAGTTGCTCCCCTTTCCATTATGAAAATTACTGTAGTGACTCCCCCACAGATAGCTCTCTTATAAATAGCTTTTCCAACTCTGGAAGTAGCTCATCACCTTTTGCTACCCTCAGCAACCAAGAAGCTCTGTCTTCAAGCAGTGAAATCACGGAACAAGTTGGGGCTGTTGATTCGTTTGATTCAATGGAGTTCACTCAGTATCTCCATGAAGGCTATTGCAAAATATCAGAACTCAATGACTGTTGTGAGTTAACTGAAGCTGTCACTGATGTCGACAGCAGCAGCAGCCACTGCAAGAGAGAAAAGCCTGAGGAAGATGGTGACAATGATGAGATGTTGGGAGGTGTATTTTCCTTCTGTGAAGAAGGTATGTATATACGACTGCATTGAATTATTTGCTAGTGATCCTACAACCATGATCGTTTCAACAGGATTTTTTTTTCCATCAAACAGGTTGAATACCATGCCTTATCAATTCCAATGTAGATGGAACATACAACCCCCTCACCATTTTCACAATCAAAGATTTCTGGTTTGTATTCCATGACTATAAGATATTTATGGTGTTCTCTTGTTGGTATTAAAAAAAGTATGAATTTTTTTTTTATTATTCTTGATGATGGAAGTGATTTGAGGCAAACACAAGAAAATCTTCCTGCTGTTTTATGCCATCCCTGGCATTCATCTGTACATTCTGTAGATTTGGATGTGTAACAAGTATTTAGATGTCGTATTTATGTTTCCCTACCTTGAGAGGATGAAGAGTCTTCATCAGTGTCTGATTGTATAGATGTGAGTTGTGTTAAAAAACTATGTCTTAGGCTGATTCATGGCCGACTTTGATTTGAGCATTTTAACCAATCTAGTTGTTGTGTTCATGTATTGCTTTATTATTTAAAAATAATGATGACTTGTTAAACCATGTTCGCATATATATGAAGTATTCTTTGTCATTGAACTGTTGCTGGAAGTGAATGTCCGTTTTCACATAAATAGTATTTATGCAGATGCTTATATTAAAGCAGACTTAGTGATGCACAAAATGTTTGACAGATCAAAGCATAGAAACATTGCTGAAAAGTTCATGTGCCTTGCACTGGAAATAATGTACCAATTTTTCTTTAATTTCTTCATAAATTCACATCAATGTTGACTATACAGGTGGGGATTAAAGACATCATTATTTGGAAGAAGCTAAATAGGGGCTGACTATTTTGAATAGCTTTGGAGAATATATCAAGGAGAACAGTTTGTCACCCATTTAGTATGCTAAAGAATCAACAATTCTTTCCTTCTGGTTAGTATATTATGTTATCGGAGAAATATACGATGTTCTTGTGTTGCCTGGGTGCCATTCGGCGGTTGACTCCATAAACTTTTCTGTTCATTGAAACTTCCGATAACTGCAGACTGGGTTTTGGCCCCTAATAAACCTGTAAACTGTTCATAGTATGCTTCACTGTCAACTCCATCTAAAATATTTACTAATGTACCATGTTTTTTGTCGATAACTAGTTGCCCGTCTTTAGCTATGTTGCCAACTGACACACTAATATGCTCAGTCTTTAATTTTGGATAAAGTTTATCTTGCTGAACCATGACTACTGCACCAAGAATTTCTCCCAGAAATATGTCCTGCATATCAGCAAAATAGAATCTGATTAGGCGTGGAAAGGATCAACAAGTTCTGCTGTAAAGGAATATAAATGTACTGATCATTGATACCATATGGTTGTACAGTTTATTTTTCCGTTGCAGATTATGCAGCAATGACAGCAATTGGTAAGCAAATTTCGCTTCTGGAGTCTTGTAAACCAGTTCTAACTTGTTTAGTATAGTCCTAAAAGAAGTCACTTTGTGTTGAGCATTTAAAGGAATGAGTGTTATTTTAAGATCTGATGCCAGGACTGTTTTTGCAGCCAAAGGGTCAAGAAACATGTTGAACTCTGCATATTTGTTGGATGGAACGGTAAAGATATTTCCTTTCTGTTCCTTGTCTTTAGGAATATGGCCTCCGACAATGAATACTTCCTGCATATAATGCATCTGTTAAATTGCTTATGTAATGAATGATTTTCTTTGCTATCATGTCTGGATATTGTAGATTTAGAAATCAGTTGGAAAACCCGAAGTACGTCTTCAAATCTGTAGGTTATGCGTAGCTAGTGGTGATGTTTCACGTTTCAATGGAGCAAAGTTAGATTAAATCGACGAAATTCTCTTACCTGAATAACTGAAGTGGCATTCTTGTCGTAAAGAAGTATGTTGGCCAAGTTTGTCAAAGGTCCGTTCGTTAAGATAGTAATCTTGTTCTTCGGATAAACTGCCTCTGTGACAGACTTCCAAACTTCAAAAGCTAATGCTTGTCTTCGTTCAGGATGGTCTGTGTCTCGTGGAGCTCCATGCTTCACAGAATTGTCGGCAGTATACCTGGCTCCATAAAAGTAGCAAAAACTTACATTAGTAACGTGTTGATCGGAAGAAATGAAATAGAATCTTGTGAACATATACTTTTGCCAAATTCTAGCACATCAGGCATTATAAAATTGTTTGAATTTGTTAAATGCTGTACATTTTCCATAAGGACGTCGATAACTTATTCGTTTCGATTTGTACAAAGAGACGGAAAAAAGAATTTAATGTTATAAATATCAACCATAAGGCTTCAGAAAAGTACATAATGCTTGCAATGTGTACTGCATGTCAATTATAATTTCAAGATTGGTGTGCCATGAATGATTAGTGCCAATGACACATGATTTCCACTTAACAAATGCATCCCTAATGCAATGTGACATTAAACACTACATTGATGTGAATCAAAGGTGTTCGCATGCTCATGTCCTATTCCATAAACTTTTATGACACCTAACTATCATTTACAGTTTCGCAATATCTTCAGCTTCAACTATGATGCTTTTAGGTATTATATTTAGGATAATCTTCTTTCAGTGCGTGAGACACTTGCATCCCACATGTTCATCTTCAATTAGAAACCCCTGATCAGAAGGTGATCAGTGGCTCTTTCCATTCGTTTATATTAGTTCAAATAGAAGAGAATTTAGCTTCACTGTTTCATAAGAATGAGATTGCTACTTATGATCTATTTGGCTTTTGAGAATTCTAGCATTTAGTGCCAAATTAATTAAACTGTGTTCTTATAAAGTAGAGCTATTGATGATGGTTTGCACCGAAATTGCAAGGCTGATTATGATTGATAAACTGCTGCCTCTAGAACAAACATTTATCGGACCGCTTAGGTTGAAAGGTGGTGTTGTCACAAGAACAATTAGCAAGGAAGACCCTCAAGAAACATAGGACTAAAGATAGGACTTACCGTCTAGGACTTCGAGGCAATGTACGACCAAGCCCATACAGTGTATCGGAATCAATAAAACCACCGCTGCCATGAGGTATAGCCTTGACATATGTGCAGCTCAAAGGTGAAGTTCCTTGAGCAGTTAGATTACCTAATCCGACAGGAATGTCGTCACGGCCCATCATATGCAACACATCGTAGATAATATCAATTGTCGCAGCATTAGCCCAACCATTGCCACTCACTAATATTCCCTGAATGCAAAAAAAGGATATGCATTTTGAGTTTCTGATGTTCTGCAAACATGACTTCAGAATAATGTTAAACCTTCTTTACCTTCAGGTTTATGAGTTCGACCGGTACTTTTAGGAGATATATAAGAGTTAGGAAATCTCCGGCACTCATGTCCATGTCAAAGATCACTGGTTTTCCAATCTTTCTGCCTGAAAATGTTGGTTTGTAGAAGACTTCTCTGTAATAAGGAAACTCAGTGGTGAAATTGAATCGCCCTGATTGCTGAGGAAGGTTTAGGTCCTGTAATTCATAGATACAAATATGAATTATACAAACAATGTTAGTTCCTTATCGAGATCAATCAGAAGCAAAGCGCTCGAATGCATTAATACATTGGTGCATGGAGAGTTGACAGAATTTTGGTGTAAATTGCAGAAACTAAAACGTGAAAAAGATGCGTAAATTAAGGCGATTGAAGAGAGTTAAGATTAATGAATTCTTTTTCACTTTTCATATTGCAATGTCAATGATAATTTGCAATGTGAAAGTAATGTATATATATATATATATTCTTGTATTGAACTCTTACAGTCAAGAAACTGATGAAGTACTCTCTGTCCAGAGAGCTTTGAGCATCTCGATTTGGTTTCGCTTTATGAGCAACAAGAACCCGAACAGCTTCCGGACCAGTTATCTCCTTGGTGTATCCATCCTAATTACATCTTTTAATATTGCAAGTTAGAATCCATAGAATACAATGACCGAAATCTTCAATTAACAAGATAGAGCGAAAGAGAACCTGGCATTTCCCTTTGTCTTTCCCTTTTACTATACAAAATGGATCTTGAATTCCTGTCTGAACATGACCACTGTGGACTCCTTTTTTCTGAAGATTAAACTTCGGAACAGCACGCCCGTCGAAGAACGGATTTGAGCCGTCGTGAGCTCCATACGGTTTGTTCGAAGTAACCACAGTAATGTTCAGATAATGCATCTCAGCAAATTCATTTTCGCCATTCTTTTTATGAGCATTGAGCATTGTTGATACAGCAACGCCCGAAGTAAAAGAGTCCCACATGAAAAAACTCTGCATCGAATCAGTACGAAAATGATGCCAGTTAAAAAAAACATATTGATGACATTGCCGTGTTTCGCAGACGTTTACTTACTGTGTAAAACTGATCTCCAACCCATGTATCTCGAGTAAATTTTAAGGATTGGAAACAGTATTGTGCTTCATATGTACCCTGGCTTCGTTCGAATGCCATAAAGAACTTCTTGTTTACGGGGATAGTGTTTGTAGCGTCGAGAGGAACAAGAGTGATTGGAATTCCCGAATGAAAGACCTACATTGACCGCAATGAATAAGATGCATAACGATACGAATTATTCAAAAACTATGATGTATATACATTAGCTGCACCTTTAAACAAAGATTTCTATACCTGATACGCTGCAAATGGATCACCAAACATGTTGAACTCTGCATAAGGATTACTGTGAAAGCCTGTAAATATGTTTCCTCTATCACCGCATTGTTGAGGCTTGCACGGTGTTGTCGAGTTTTTTGGGCAACAACCGGTCGGGTTCTTGGCCCTCACACCACCACCCATGACATAAATACGCTCGACATTTTTCTTAAGGTGAGGATTAGTCATGAGGAATAGTGCAAAGTTCGTATGTGATCCAATCATAAACACGGTAGTAGGACCGGCTGATATTGTATCGATCATCACTTGCTGCGTCGTCGGTTGGTGCAGTGGCGAATATTTTCTAGGACCCTGCTTTTCGTATCAGATAAAAATGAACCATTCGATTATTTTGTCGTTACACATTATGCAAACAATTTTTACCTGTGGAAGGAACTCTCGTCTAATGCCGTAGTTAGTGTTGATATCTAATCGTCCACCGCTTCCTATCGGAATTGATTGCCTGTACCGGCAGTTTCCTGCCGTCGACATTCCCTGAAAATTTAACAAGGAGGCATCAGGTAAGAACTGCACATTGCCAACATAATAATAATGCAGAAAAAGTGTTATCTTTTGCGTACTTGTTCAATTAGAGGTAGATATCCGCCGACATTTGGAAGTATCGTACTGTTGTCTAACATACCACCATCACCTCCTACTCCGACAGCAATGTCGTCGCGACCCATCATATAAAGAAGATCATATACTTGATTTACAGCATGTCCTGCATCGGTCCACGCATTTGCACTGATAGTGATTGCCTGTTACCGTGATATTAGTTAAAAATTGACGACATAATGACTTGCACAAAATGAACAACTCGATGTTCAACTTATCATCGATAAAAGAAAGATCAAGTTGCACGGTGACATCGGTTTAATCATGAGAGTGATCATAGAAAGCAATTAGAACATAATATTAATAATGAATATGGTATTACTAAACGTTGAAATTTCCTATTCATAGCTTTACAAGTGTAGAGGAAGTTAGTGGACTCAGTTTGTCAAAGCAAAATCATACTGCCCACCAAATTGTTTGGCAGATTTATTAGGAAAAAAGTTCAACTCTATCCTTCTTTCAAACGTTCAAACAAGCCATGAACGCATTACAAAAAAAAAAAACATCATTGTTTTCAAGAAGGGAATGAATCAATTCTTGGAGATTGGGAACATGATTATGACAACAGAGAATGAGATTCAAGAACCAAAACAGAGAAAATCAAGATGAAAAAAATCATTTTATCAAGCACCTGTATTCCATTCTACAGTATCAACTTGAAAAGCAGAAGCAAAGAAAATAAAATCAATACCTTGAGATCAATCACAGACCGGTTCTGCTTCAAGAGATACAAAATAGCGAAGAAATCATCGGTATCGACATCGGTATCCAAAAGAATCCGGTGAGTCTTGGCATCACCACCACCACCACCACCACCGCCAACAACAACAACCAATACAAAAATCAAGAACAAAAACCTCACAAACATCATCACAACCAAGAAATCACACACAATGCAAATTCTCCAAACAAAGATCAAACTCCAACAAAATTCATATAGCTGAGGCACACAAACCCAGAAAAACTTATTGCAGCAATTTTATTTATTAGATATGAATGGAATAAATGCAGGGGGCCCAAGAAAGGAAGGCAAGGTGGAAATTTGGACAGGTGCAGAAACAATGAAATAAGGTTGGAGATGGTTGGCAAAAATAAAAGGCCTAGGATATTAGTACAAGTAGTAGAAGGAAGGTGAGAAAGACTGAAAAAAAAATACCTAGAACAAGAATTTTCCTTTCTAGATTGCTATAATTGCCATAATTGTGTTTTGAATAGCCTTCATCTCTCTCTCACAGTACTGCCATGGTGACACAGCTTCCATCTTTATAGTCCCACAATCCTTACCAGCCATTGAAGACATACATTCATTCAAGCACAAGTTTCCCGTTTCCCCTTTCCCGTTTCCCGATTCCCCGGTTTTTTCTCTCTCCTTTGTCTCCGGCTTGAATTAATTGAGCAAATAGTTTTGAGTTTAAATTTATATATATTTATAATCTTTGGGAAAAAAATTTATGGCTTGAATATGATGTATATATAAAAGTTTTTTAATATATCAACTGTTAAAGGTGACATAGTACCTGAGTGGCAGGGGATGCAATATATGGGCAGTACAAGTTCCACGTTGCACTTGGTTGGTTTTTTAGCTTTCATTGTCCATCTCCATCAACATATGTATACAAACAGTGACAAGAGTTTTGAGAGACAATTGAGTTGAGGATGGTCCAATCTGGTTCTAATCTTTTCAAAGTTTTTCCCATTCATTTCTTTGTGAATTTATATGCACGTTTTCTTTTCAACCAAGTTGTTTAAAGTATCCGGTTAAATGATGATATTGGATGGTTATGTTTTGAATTTAAGTTGTTTATTCAATGGCTCCATGAATTTTTTTTTTAAAAAAATTAGATAAAGCAAAATTAATCATATGTTATTGTTCTGAGTGCGTGTTTGGTTCGCCAAAGTGGAGACTAAAATGATCGAAGTAAGAGCTGATAAAACACTTCCATTTGTTTGGTTCACCGAAATAAAAACCGAAGTGAAAGTGTATTACTTCCAAAACCTCTAATTTCACTTTTTGGTTTTGGGAATTTTTTTTTTTCGAAGTGGGACTTCGGTGTACCACTTCACCAATTTTGTATATTTTTATAAATATTTTATTTTTTTTATAATTTATTTTATAATTAATTTTTTTAGTTTTTTAATTTAAAAAACTTTACATTACATCAAATATAATAAATAATTTATTTATAAACCATATTTTCTTTTTTTCACTTTTAAGAAAAACAAAAAAATTCATAATTTAACACTGTTATTCACCAAACACATGGAACTAAAGACTTCCAATTAAAAAGTTTGTTTCAATCGAAGTCACACTTCCAGACTTCCATCATTTCGGTGGACTATTTCCGAACCAAACATACATTGAATATTAACAATGCTTGGATTATGATAAAAATCAAGTTATAAGAAGCAACTTGAATAATTAAAGGCAACCTCAGTTTTACTAGAACAATGTTGTGATTGATTTGATGCTAAATATTGGAACTTCATGATCGTGGTGTCAGTCAAAGATGGATGATCCTCGTCAACGGCATTTGGGTTAATTGACACTTGGATCCCCGTGAAGATGCCTCACAAATAGCGAGAGTTCGAATCCACGAGTGAGAGTGCATGTATGAAAACTATCCCGTGAGAACGCCTCGTAAGTGGAGAGAGTTCGAATCCAAAAGACGAGGGTGCATGTTTGAGAACTGTGAGTACAAATTGTGGGTGGCCCTAAAGCTCACGTATGTACGGGCCCCACAAACCGTAATCGAGGCATGCGCACGCCCCTATCATAGTCTAGCAAGCACATTAAAAATTTCACTCCTCTTAACAAAAAAAAAAAAAAGGATGATTCTCTCGCAAGATTGATTTTTTTCCTAAATGCCATTACCTCCGATATCTTTCTCTTTTAAGTTGTGTTATAATGTAAATCATCATTTATCAACTGTGTTCTAATAAAATTATGATATATTCATTTTAATAATTAAAAAAAGCCATGATTCAACTCTCGGCCTCCTAATTAAAAGAGTGAAATATCAACTTGAGTTTTTATAGTTAATTAATTAAGTACTTTTTCCTAATGTGTATAGCTCCTCATGCCGGGTGAATTTTAAGTAAAAAAAAAATATATTTATTTTAATTCTTAAAAATTGGCAAATTGTTCATTTCGATTACTTGAACTTTTGGAATGCCACCCTTGGTTTCAAATTTTCCTTTTTTTTTTTTATTTTCAAAACATGTGACAGTGAGTCGTTGCATGTTGTAATTAGTTGGTGTTCAAATGAGTTCAAAAGTCCAAAACCAGTGACTCCGCCACCAAATGAAATCAAATTGAGTTTGGGTCATAAGGTGGTGAACCTCCCGTGGGAACCACCCACCGTTCCCGTTCCCCGTTTCCATTTCCCGTTTCCGTTTCTTTGTTACATTTTCACATTTCGAAAATACATTTCATATATATATATATAAAGTTAATATCTCAATACATAGCTGACTTCAAATTTAAATAGATTTTTTGAATAAAAAAATAAATACTTTATAGAAAACAAATGATCAATAGAATAAAAAGTTGTTTACTTGTTAAACATTTTTTTTGTTCCGCTCATGCTCATGGATGTATAAAAACAAATAATTAAATATTAAAACATACTCAAATAGAAAATGAATGATATCCTTCAAATAATTATTTGTCTTTTAATTATGGATTTATTAGAAATCATCTCACTGGTTTTGTTTGACAAAATAGCATTATATTATGTAGTAGATGCGTTTATTAAAAGGTTTTCTGTTTGTCTTATGAAAGTTAGATTTTGGCATGTGCACATGAACCTATATGCATTTATTGAAATACTATTTTTAAAATATAAAAGGATTTACAAAAATCCCTTAAGTTTTAAATTTCTCTTCCATTATTAATTTATATATATAGTTGCATTTAAATCAATACTAATAAATAAATAAATAAATAAATAAATTAGCAGTGGGAGTTGGGGTGGGGTCAATCCAAATAATAGAGCTATTATTAGCTCATCCCGGAATGATTTAGACTCTGTTGTTTTTCAAAAAATCAAGTGGATCAAAGATCTTAAAAAAAATAAATTCATTTAAAAAATTTTTAAATTATATTTTAATTAAATGAATACTCTGTTAACTTAAAAAATATTTTTTTTTTTTCAAAAGTAAACAATATGAAAACCTTAACGGAAAAAAATAATAATAATTAAATATAAAAGGATTAGAATGAATGAGCCATGATGTGGCCATGATCTTTGATATTATGAAGTTGTTTAATAAGAAAAAGAGAAAGAATTTATTAGTCAAAGTCCTAATCCAAGCATTAAGAATAATTAAAGAGTAATTAAAATGATTAAAATGTGATTAGATTGGAAAAGAGCACAAGCAGCGGCGGGCCTCACGCGTGACCACATGAGCATGAGATTCCATGAATTAGTGGATAATAATTAATTAATTAATTAATTAATTAATATTTATTATTTAATTAAACCTTTCCATTTAATGCAAATGGGGACCCTAAAAGTTAGGAGTTTGAGGGAGAAAATTACTCAAATGAAATCATTCTTTTTTCTTTTTCTTTTTTTTTCAATAAAAGAAACTCATCCTTGTCA
This sequence comes from Dioscorea dumetorum, assembly GCA_902712375.1. Lineage (NCBI taxonomy): Eukaryota > Viridiplantae > Streptophyta > Magnoliopsida > Dioscoreales > Dioscoreaceae > Dioscorea > Dioscorea dumetorum. Next base: position 1,571,611 of record CACTHL010000561.1, on the reverse strand, counting down.
ACGCATTTGTTTTTTTTTTTTTTTAAAAAAATAATTTTTATTATCATACTTAACTTTGGTTTTACACTTTGGTAGAGACCATACTTATTCCATATTTAATAATTTTATTATTTGTATTTTAATTATTTAGTCTCCAATATGAGATTTTGACCGAGTTAGTTGGAAGCTCTGTTTCCAAAGCCAAACATAGATTTAATTATTCAAATAAATATATTTAATAGTTAATTTTTTATTAAATATTTACTATAATTCTAATTAATTTTTATTAACATTAATTAACTCAGATTTAGATAAATTAATTCTCTAATCCAGCATAGTTAATTGTACAAAAAAAATATAGTAATTTATAGTAATTTTGCAGACCACCTTTATAAATAACACACATTAAATTATTCTATAAATATATATACGCACACCCCCATATAATAATAAATAATATCATTCTCATTTGATTATGTTTGTAGTCTACTGTTAAAATTTTAAAAAATAATCTTGTTAAATTTAATATAATGTCTAAGATTTATAAACAAATCAAATTGATGAATTAGAGTTTTTAAAAAAAAATTACATGATATCATTATTATATTACAATTAGATTAACTAACAAATCCCACATCTCATAAACATAAATATGAACATAGAAATATGGATTTATTTTTTTAAAATTTTATTAGTATTTTTTTTTTAATGACAAATGAACCAAATAGAGTTAATTAGGGAATTGATGGTCCACCCTATACACTCTTATCAAGAAATGTGAGGTTTTTAGTTGTATTAATTTAAGATTTTTGTGTTGAATTAAATATTGGTTAATATTGATAAATCATTTGACATTATTTTATTTATTTATTTTTTTTTTAGATATGGCGACAAGCGTCAACTCTCAGGGGCGTACGTATGGCGGAGGGATTGCCTACAATGTCTTTACCCTCTTGGAACGGGGAGCGTGGTTCGGGGGGATTGAACTCGCATCTCCTCCCACAAAGAGACCCGAGATACCGCTGGGCTACAAGCCCTTTGGTTATATTTAAAGATATTGAATTAAATATTGGTTAATATTGATAAATCATTATTTATAAGATAACTTCAAATATGGTCACATGAACATTACTTTGCACAGAGCCCCAAAACTTTTGGTTATTAAAAGATCCTCAACTAACATTCTTGGAAATTGGCCAAAAGATATGAAATTAGAAATCAATTTAAATAAATTGCATGGATTGTTTTTATTTGAAGAGATGATGATTAAGAGAAGAAGATTGAAAAAATAAAAAAATAAAAAAAAAAAAAGTGGATTTAGGGTTGATGATGGTTGGGTGAAGAACAAGGGAAGATAGTGAAATGAGATTGTTATTCAATAAAGCAAGGTTTCAAAGTCTAGAAAATTAAGGAAAGAGGTGTTAACAGACTTGTTATGCATTCTTTGTACATTAATAAATGTTAACTAAAGTCCTTGAGAATATTTAATGCTGACCCTTTTTCTTGTACTTGGTGGAAGATATGTCATTCATGGTGTCATGTGGAAATGAAAAAAAAGGTTTTTTTAGGGCTAGTGATTGTACTTGTCCATAGTTTTATTTGTTATCTATTTAAAATTTATTAGACTTTTTAGCATTTCATTTTTTTTTTTTTTTTTTTTTTTTTTTTTAGGGTATATAGTTTTTGTCTTGAGTTATGAAGTTCTAGTAGTTCTACCAAACATATAATAAGAACAATTTATGACAAATAAATAAAAAACATTTGTTATGAATGGTGATACAATTTTTTCCCAAAAATTAAAATAAGACTGAAATTTTATATATAATTTTGTTGGATCTTGTTAACTGTCATGTTAGATCTTGTCACCTTGCCACTAGGGATGGCAAAAATAACCAAACCCGACCCGGCCCGACCCGACCCGAGTTTGACGGGTAATACCCGGTTTGACCATGTTTTGGGTCGGGTTCGGGTAAAACCCGATAAGTATAAACCGGGTACGGGTCGGGTATGGGAATTATGATACCCGACCCGAACCCGTACCCGAACCCGACCCGATGATATATTATTAAAAAGTCCCTAATATTTATTTATCTTCTTTCAAATTTGAACAAAGTTAATTTTGTTTTATTTTATGAAGGTCATTTGAAAAAAAAAATACATATATAATTTAAACAAAAAAAATACATATATAATTTGAATGTTTATTTTATGTTGAATTTATATATTTTGTGTTGTTTTGAATGGTTATTTTAATTTCTACTTGAATGATGGTTATTTGAACAAAAAAACAACCTATGATTTGAATGTGTATTTTATGTTGAATTTGTATATTGTGTGGTTGTTTGAATGCTTATTTTAATTTTTACTTAATTTTTGTAATTTATTTTAAATATTTTTAAATAGGTTATTTCGGGTCGGGTATACCCGCGGGTACCCGATACCCATCGGGTTCGGGTGTGGAATGGGGTTCTAAAAACCCGTCGGGTTCGGGTACGGGTTCGGGTATGGCGGCGGGGTAGCGGGTTCGGGTTCGGGTATGGTAAAACCCGCACCCGACCCGACCCGACCCGTTGCCATCACTACTTGCCACCTTTTCAGCCTTCTTTCAAATACTAGGGTTCGGGCTTGGGCTTGGGCTTGGGTTTGGGCTTCGAAGTTAGTACATAATTTATGTTTTTAGAAGTGTTTTCACTAAATAATGTATCCTTTAGTATTTCTTAAAACTAAAAAAAGGATATTTTGACTCAATTATTTTATTTAAAGAAGTATTTTGGTTCAAATCATATGATTTACTTATAATTAACTATATTCCATGTCTATCTTTTACTCAAAGTTATGTACCATCTTAATAGGATGATAGAATTAATTATCTGTATTTCTTTTATCTCATTATTTTTTTTTTTTATAAATTTGGACATGCTACTAATTATTAACCATTATATTGAAAATGGCTTTTATTCTCATCATTTTCAGAGGTGGAGTTGATAATACTATCTTCTCAAGTATTTCAATTTAAAATTATCAAGGTATAAGAGTAATTTGCAACACAAGTGATCAGCTAATGACCTCTTGGTTTATTGCCATAGGGTTCCCTGCGTAGGGTATTCATATTTTTCTAAAAAAATTAATTCTAACTTTTAGTTTATACAGAATGAGGGCTGAAATAATAATTTCATATCTGTGCATATCCCTAACATGTGGGTTACCTAAATTATGTTAAAAGAAAAAAAAACTCATTTAAAATTTTTTTATTTACAAATTAAAAAATTTAACCCTTAGAAAATTAATATAAGGATATAAAAATTAATATAACATATAAATTAGCTCAGAAAACCAATAATATGATGCAGTCCTACTTGTGTCCTACAAGATGAGAAGTAGTACTAAGAAAATGAGACATGATCCGAAAGATGTGGCAGGACCCTTTTATTTGTAGGGCACCAACCCTTTGCAAGTGTCCCAATTATATGATTGCATGACTCTATGATTTGTATTGGGATTAGCATTTTAATCTTGGGAATTGGAAACTATCAGAAATACTTAATTTACTCTTTAATTGCTTCACTTTGACTTTTAATTTTTTAATAAAACAAATATATTCTCTGGTTTAATACAACAACATAATAGAGGAGTAAGAAGTTATATACCCAAATATATGGTATTTAGTTTTATTAATAAGAGGTATACATACATATAATTGATATGAGTTTTTTTTTAGGATATCTAAATAAAAAAAAATCGATACAAAAGTATTACAGTAATTTTTTAGATAATTTTTTCGTAAAGATAAAAATTAAACTAAGCGGAGTTCATCTTTTTCGCTCAAACTTTTTTTTTTTCCTTAAAAAATAACACTCTCATTTTCAATATTTTTTTTATTGAGAAGTATGCATGTAAATTAGGTGAAAAGTATTGGAGTAATTATTTAGATAATAAAATAATTTTTAATAAGTAAATAACTGAATTATAGAGAGTTCATTTTTGTGGTGTAATGACTTCCTTCCAAAAGTACCCTCTCATTTTCAATTTATTGCAAAGACATCAATGCATCATATGTAAGCTCTTACATCATAAGAAACGTGGAAGATTAGAAACGAACACATGGGCTTGTAATAATAATAAAAAAAAGGGCCATGTGGTAATTTTGAAACTTCAACGTGTTGGAGACCTATTATGTTTTTGACTTTTAAGCTGTGTTTAATTGTCTTTTTTTTTTCAGCTAAATAAGCTATTTGTTTATCATAAAAAATTTTCCACAAACTCTATCATGTGACCCTATTTCCCCTCAAATTAGTGAAAAATTTTTCATATGTCCACCTTAGGAAAAGTTTTCCATGAAAAATATAAAGGACTATGTGAAAAAAAACAATCAAACAACAAAATAAGAGTTTTCCATAAAATGTTTTAGATTTTCTAGCTAAAAAATAATACCGATCAAATAACTATTTTTCATTTTTCATGAAAAATTTTTCCATGAAAAAAATTTTTTTTTTCACCAATTTTCCATGTAGCCAATGCCTTATAAATATTATCACTATCAAATTTATCGTAATTTAATTACTTTACTCTCAATGAATATCACTCGCTCTACTTTGCTCACTATCTCTAATTTTTAGAACATTTTTATCTAGGTAAAAGGCATTTGGTTTCTCACATTTTAAATCTCAGTATAAATGATATAATATATAAATAAAAATATAATATTTTAAATTTCAATAATATTGTTTAGTTCCGTGGTATAATATATGTGATTTTGTTTTTATTTAGTTTGTTGTAGTTTACAGTATAGAATTACTTTTACCCCAAATATCTATCATTTTTTCGTTTTAAAACAATATAGAGTTTTGTTATTTTTTATTTTTTTTAAGATAAATAGAATGAAATAAAAGTAGTTCCTTTAAATAATTTTTTTAATTTAATAAAAAAATTATAGCTAGACCCTTGAGTTTATTTATTCATTTTATAATTGAACAATAAAATTACAATTATAATTTCTTCGAATACAATGGTTGAAGCTTTGACTCTCTTTTATAGTCGAAAATTCAGCTCACATTTAATGTAATTGTTGAAAGTTCATGAGTTGTTCATATTTATTAAAAAAAAATATAATAAATAAACTTACACTGATTTAGTTTTCTTTTTTTTCTATTTTCTTTTTTTTAAAAATGGTTGTCACATATTAAGTTGATATCATACAGGTGAATCAAGCAAATGTAAATTTGTTAGCAATGTTAATTATTTGCAATTTTCATATAAAACTATATAAAATTATAAAATGATTTTTATGTTTGATAATTTCTTTTAAGCCCTGTTGGGATATGCCAAAATTATGGCATAATCCGTATAATATGCTATAATTTAATATTTTATATTTAGGTACTTAATTTACACTATAAAATTACTACACAATATGAGTGTTATGGCATAAAAAATATTCCATTCGAAGTGAAATATTTTTTAATTGTAAAATGTAAAGTGTGTTGAATATTTATATAATAATTTTTTATTTTGTTAACCAAACACTTATTTAATAAGAATAAAATATGCCATAAGTTATGTAATAATCATTTACATTTCTCACATAATTTTTATTTTTTTTAAAGAAATTATGATTGTTTGATAGGAAGATAGATGAAGGTCAACATTGCAGCATATCCTAAAACTTTAGGGTTTTAGTTGGAAATTTTTTTTTAAAAAATTTTTATAAGTTGGTGAGGAAGTGAGGGTGAATCACAATATTAAAAATAAAATTTGGTTTTTATTTTTTATTCAAAGAAAAATCCAAAAGTTTTTAATTGCCCTTGTTTGGTTGTCCAATAATGCCCTGTTTGAATGTGAGCAAGTTGGTACTGGTCACTGGCATCTTAATGGAATTATTTCATAGGAGAATTTCAACTCGCTATTTAAAGTCTAAATTATTTGGGCAATTGCAAGAAGAATAATTGCAATTTTATATATAGACTTTTTTTTTTTGGGGAAAATGACCGTATAGTCCATGAGCATTTACAAAATTACAAGCATGTTTTTTTTTAAAAAAAAACTTCCTATGGTTACATCTTTATATTCCATTCTAAAATAGGAATGCAAGTGGTTTTAACAAAATTTTCATTTTCTAAAATAGTTGTTGTTTTGCAATACCAGAGCAATACTGTTTGTTTGTTTTTTATTATAATTTTATTTTTAAAATTTTTTAAGTTATATAAATGAAAGAGTTATATTCATCGTCTAAAAAAATAGTATAATTCTAAGAAAGGGATAGTTCAACTATTGGGTTCATTTTTATTTTAAATTTTAAAAAAAAATTTAAGTTATTCACTTTTGTGGAAGATTTTTAATGGATTTGTATTTCAGAATGGAGGGAGTAATTATTTTGGTAAAAAAAAATACACAACCAAAATGATTCTCTAACTTTTCATATGTTTCTATTTCAGTCACTTAGCTTTGAAAGTTACAATTTAATCCCCTATTTTTTGATTTGTTACAATTTGGTCACCTGAACATACGCAGTTAACCGTGATCACTATTAACAGTTTATGTGCGAATGACCAAATTGAAATAAAAATTAAATTAGAAGATCAAAGGGTAAACTTTTGAAAGCTGAGTGGTTGCAATAAACTTATAGTTACTTACATTTTTTCAGCTAAACATACCCTTAGTAATAATGGGTAATTTATGCAAACTAAAAATTGTGTTACTAATGCTTTTATTGCAGCATGTACATAAACAATTAAATAATTCGACCAAAAGAACTTATTCATTAGCGATTACATAGAGATTTATATGTTTAAATATGCATTAATAATTAAATCAAAATTATTAATGTCTTGCCGACATTATACTAGTTTAAGTGATCAAAACTTCTATCACTTGGACCAAACCCAATGGTCTCATTTTCTCTTGATCGATAAACACAAATTTGTTCTGAACAGTAAAAACAAAAGAATAAAATAAGTAAAATGATAATTTCTCAAAAACAAAGATTTGTGGAGTATAAAGAGAGGATTTCCAATATTAAAATATTTTTTCTTAAATTTTTTTCTAAAAACATAAAGGGCCTTTTTCCACAATGTTAAATATTAAAAAGAATTTCACTAACACCCTTGACCACAAAGGAATTACTTCTTAAAATGTGACAAATGCAAATTTACCTTAAAGCCCCCAACTTAATATTCAAACTTGTGATAATGGATGTTTTTATTCCTTAATATAGACAATTAAAAAAAAAAAAAAAAAATCCCACTCATGCTTTCCTCCATCTAGTCCCTAAGAACAAAACCCCTTTTTGGTGTTCTCAAACCCTAATGCTCTCATTGGATAATGTAATAAAGATGTCTAACTTTCCACTAAGAATAAAGAAACCCTAAAAGAAGAAGTTGGGGACATGAATGACCATTCCTTTTTGTTTGTTTGTGTTCTTAAGCTCCATCAATGGTACCTTGTTCCAAGAATATATGGTCCACTTCCTCTTGCCCTAACTTCATATAAATCCTCTTTTCATGTTAAATGTGGAGTCTATTTATTCTCTCTCTCTTTTCCCTAAAATAGTAGCTAAAGTTAAAAAAGGCTAGAGCACCATGGATAAGTATTATTAATCTCATCATTTGCAACCATACCCTTTTTATTTTAAATCAAATAAAAACAATGTGCCTATTTATTTATTTGAAGAACTTATTATAGTCTTATAACATGTTTAATACACCTTTTTTGTTTTTATATATATATACACACACAGAGGATATTAATTAGAATTTTTCATTTTTAAGTAGGAGGAGAAAAAAAAAAAAAACAGGTTTCAGTTGCAGAAAGATGATGTAATTTATATTTTTTCTTATATTTTTTAGAAAGACAAAAACCCATTAGATTTGATGAATAAATTTATCCATTTCCTTAATTATATATAATTTATAATTATTTTTTTTTAAAATGTGAATAAAACATCTAACAAGATATGCACAGACAAGAAATTACTATCTCAACATATGCATGTCTTCACCTGCATGAGTTGGATTCAAACATACCTCTTTACTAGTACACAAACAGTCTACACAAAGAACCTAGTATTAAAAAGTCATAAACTTATATTTACTTTTTTTTTTAATATAAGTTTTGAAAAGATAAAATTTTAAAAACAAAACAGTTTCTAAAGTTTAAGAAGTAAAATCCCCCTAACAGAATACATTATCAAAACTACCCTTAGTTTTTCAAAAATGCTTTTCAAAAATATCTTTCTCCAATAATTTTATAAAAAAAAAATTCAAAATTTTTGCTTTTGGTTAAACACCAAAACTAATTTAATAAAATAAACATCTTTGGATAGAAAACAGAGTGTTTTGATTGTTTTTTTCCCCCAAAATAAACAATTATGGGAGAATCTCTAATTCTTCAACAGTGATTATAAATTTCACAAAAATATAAAAAGAATGGGCAGTTTAGTAATTTGAGCTATACTCTCAACTTGGGTTTAGCCAACTAAGATAGACTATCATTAATATTTGCTTCCATTTCAGGCACACACATTCAACAATGTCAGGCCCTTATAAATTAAAAAAAAAAAATGTTTAATATGCCCCATAAACTTGTATACAACCACCTCCAAAACAAAAATTGGTAGTTAATTTTTCTTCCAAATAATGAGAGGTTGAAGAATTGAAATTTATCCACATTTATAAAAATAGAAAAAAACTTGTACACCCCTCCAAAACGCTTCTGATTAAAATAGTATTTAAGTTAAATAAATAATTTGCAAAGTACATAAACAAATATGGTTGTTACAAGACATACTTATTAACTACTCATTTTAACATTTGTTTTTAAGAATATGCACATAAGGCAAGCAAAAATAACACATACTAACGATTTTTTGATTTATTGGCATTGAATCTTTTATGTAATTGTTAAAAAAAACTTAATATTTAGGTCCTGCAATCCCACGTAAAATAAGAACATAAATGCTTTTTAAGCTTACAGTTATGCTTCACGCAAGTACATATTTTTGATTTTTTAAATAAAAAAATTATGACCTACTTGTCAAAAACAAAAGAATAACAACACCTTCCAATCATATAGTCTAATTATTTTCCCTACTGTATTTTCAACAAGGAGCCTGTATAACCCTAAAATGCAATAGTCAAAGCAGAGATTGAAAAATTAAAAACAAAAAAGTTTCTAAACTGAACATTTCATTGATTTACTCCTAAATAACACAAAATTAAATATTCACATTTTGTTTGCCCCTAATAATATGGCAGTGGAAGTCATAGTAAAAATACAGAGGTTTTTTTTTTCATTTTATTTTATTTTTCATATATACTTCTATAAAACTAACTTTCTACCACAAGTCAGGGAACTTCTACAACAATCAAGAATACTTCACATAAACGTGGCCATTTTGAACTGAAACCGTGGAACCGAACCGTTAAAAACCGAACCGGAACCGGCAAAAAACCAGAACCTGAACGTTCATACAAGGTTCGGTTCCGGTTTCAGAATTTGAAAACCGTGGAACCGGCGGTTCAACCAAAGGTTCAAACCGGCGGTTCCAGTTAAATCAATATATATATATATATATATAATCATGAATGATTAGGTTTTTATTTTGTTAATATCGTTAATAAGTTATCAATTAAGTAATTACATGTTTAAAGATATTTTAAATAAATAATTAAAGATATTAACCAAATTTATTATTGATTAGGTCTGATTCTGGACACTTGATTAGCCGATTAGGTCTGATTCGTGACATTCGTCCAACTTATATGTATTGTGCCATGCCAAACTTTGTTACTCATGCAAGAAAATAAGTTATAATTAATTAATTATGCTACAAATTATTGGAAGCACAAACTTGCCTTAATGATTGGAAAAGAGTTAGACTACAAAGTCAAGATGACCTTATACACTCATCATCATCAGACAAGTGGGTAAATGATGGCTATGGTACAACAACGGCGGCTTCTAGTTTCAACTCCTCCAACAATGATGCAAGCAATTAGGTATTATGAAAATATGAGAAATATGTATAATAAAAATAAAAAAACTACGTGAGCTTTTATTCCTCTAAACGATACGTAGGCAACTTGATATAATTAAGTTCAAACCCTTTATTTTTTTTTTATTTTTCCCCTTTTTGTACTTTTATTGCAAAATATTATTTTGAATTATTAATACTTTTATTTTTTTAATAAAATATTATATTAAATTAATTCTTGTATTTTTGTGTTCATTTAATTTGAAATATTGAATTATTTAGTTTAACAAAAAAAAAACATGAACTGTTTGAACCGCAAAACCGGAACTGTTGAACCGAATTGCCAGAACCGGAACCGGAACTGAACCGCCAAGAACCTTGCCTAGACGGTTCGGTTCCGGTTCAAGGTTTTTTTAAACTAGAATCGACTGTTCAGGAACCGGAACCGGCGGTTCCTGAACCGTGGCCATGTCTAACTTCACATATAAAACCCAATCTGAATTTTTAAAAAAATAATATTATAATTTTCAGAACTATTCCGTGAAAATACATACAAATATATAACTTAGGGCAAAAGCACTGACATTAGTCAATGTACATAAGAAGGGTAAGGTATGCAGTCACTGTAAAGCACAATAAAGAAGGGTAAATGATAAAGATAAGGAAGTCATACATTAACTTTGGGGCTTCTGCTGTTCTCCAATAGTGGACAAACAAGATAAGGAGCACACACCATTATTGCCTCCGATCACCAGCCACAAACTATTCCTGTTAACATTTGTGGTGAAAGAATAAAACACAAAAAAAGATAACAAATAATGATGGTGTTTTGTTTATGTTGGATCCTTCAACTGTCAATCCACAATCATAACAATTCATGCAACTGACTGACAAAAAAAAAAAAAAAAAATGATGTTTGATGTTCTATTCCTATTCACAATTATTCTTGCAACTTGTCACTGCCATTAATTGTTTAATCTTTAGGTGAAAATAAGAACAAAAAAAGATACTTTGTCACCTTTGCTCTAATGGAAAGATAATTCCTGAACCTATTCATTGGCAGGTTAGTAGCATCTGGGTAAAAGAAAGAAAGAAGTTATTCTGTCACCTTTGGTCTAACCAAAAAGATGATGTTTGATGTTCAATTCCTACAAATGTCAAAACTATTCAAAACTATTCCTGCAACGAATCTTTGGCATTAACAGTTGACATTTAAGTGAAAGAAAGAAAGAAAGAAAGAAAGAAAGAAAAAAAAAAAGATACTCTGTCACCTTTGCTGTGCCAAAAAGATGGTGTTTGATGTTCACTGCTTCAACAATCAAACCATTCATAACTATTCCTTCACCTGTACATTGCCATTAAATTATTAACATCTGGGGGAAGGAAATAAACAAATAAAAGATACTGCCCCTTTGTTCTATCAAAAAAGATTTTGTTTAATGTTCAATTTCTTCAACTGTCTCTCAGACAAATATTCATGCACCTGTTCATCAACATCAATAATCTTTGACATCTGGGTGAAGAAAGAAAGAAAGAAAGAAAGAAAGAAAGAAAGAAGAAAAGAAACTTTGTCGCCTTTGTTCTGCCAAAAAGATGGTTTTTAATGCTTGAATTTCTTTAACTGTCAAAACTGCACCTGTTCAATAGCATTATTATTGTTAACATTTGAGTGAAAGAAGGAAAGAGGTAACTTGTTCTGTTAAAAAGACAGATGTTTAATGTTGAATTGCATCAACTGCAAAACTGTTCAACTGGATTATTATTGTTGGCATTCAGGTGGGAAAAGGGAGGGAAACTTTTGTCACCTTTGTTCTGCCAAAAAAGATTGTGTTGGGAGTTGGATTCTTCAACTATCAAACCATCCTTGGTGGGAAACCCTGGTCAAGATGCTCTTCTTCTCTTGGGATTCACATACCACCATCTGTGGGGCCATTCAGAATAGTAACACTTGGTAGGTGAAGTGGTTCCCATCAGAAATGTTCACCTTAATCAAGAACACAGAGACAAGACGAGATTATTATCATTTCAATAGCCAGCTTTTATGATTATTTGGCATTTATTCAAGTAAATATATAAAAAGAACAAAATGAAATAGAAAAATAAAAAATTGGATAAGTTCTTTGCAAATCTGAAATTTGTTTCTGGCTTCTTCTTCTTGGCATGTGGTGTTAACACCTTCAAGAGGAAGAGAACACCGAATATGACTTGTATGATAGTGAGGCCACTCATCTTGAGAAAACAAAATTCTACCACACAACATTCATGTACCTGTTACCAGCTTTAAGAGGATGAGGACACCGAATATGACTTGTATAATAGTCAGGTCACTCATCTTGATGTGACAAAATTCTTCCACAACATTCATGTACTGTTACCACGGTACCACCTTCAATAGGAAGGGGAGACCGAATATGACTTTGATGATAAAGAGGCTGCCTACCTACCTTGACGTAACAAAATACTTCCACAAACATTCATGTACAACTTGTCCTTTTTTAGGGTTTTCTCTCCAATGACTCAGTTAATGCTTTTGATACACTAAGTTTTGATTATCTCCTCAAATGGAAACATGGATAAGATCCTTACTAGAATCTCTCTATTGCCAATTAATAATGCATTAAAAGAAATTTCATCAGAAGTCTTTTATCAGCTAATTATACTGATTATTGGGAACAAAAATCAAATATTTTTCTACAAGTTAGAGCCTACTCTACAATAAACAAACATTATAGAATATAATCATTAGGTTGGGCGCATGAGGCCCAGGCCAATACTAGAACTTGCCATAAAACCCTTCAACACTACTGTGCTGTTCATGTTCATGGAGCAGGTTAGATTCTTCCAAAGGAAATAAGACAAGAAGTGCAAACATAAGCCAATACACAAACCCGTACAAACCTGCAGGGTCAGATAAAGGGTTCAGAAATAAGAGCTTAACAGGGCCTCTGAAACAAGTCATAGTGTGCAATTCACTGTTCATGGCTGGTGTGTTCACTTGTATTTGGTTATTGAGTTATGCGCTGTGAATACTATAATGTTCTCTTCCAAAACCCTAGTGGTGTTCACATTCAAGCTACAGGTTAGCTTCTTGCAAGGAAATAAAGACAAAAGGTGTGAACAAAAGCAAATACTCAAGCCCATATAGACGTGCAGGGTCATATAAACGGTTCATAAAAAAGAGCCAAACTGGGCCTCCGAAACAAGTCATAGTGTGCAATTCTCTTGTATTTGGTCGAGTTATGAGCTGTGAATACACGATACAATTTTCTCTTCCAAAGCACTAGTAAGACAAATATAATTTGCTAGGGTGGCCAAAGAAATTCAATTGTTACTGTAAGTCATTATCTTATTACCCTTTCTATTTGCACAATAGATCATTCATTACAATGATAATTTAACAAGAAGCTAAAAAAATGCAAAAAGAAACAAAAAAAAGGCCAATAACATGTACAGGTGCATGGCCCCCAACTTGCAAACTTAATCAGATTCCATGAGTAAATGGGGTGAAACTCAAATCAACTCACAAAGTTATATTTATTATGTATGCAGTTGAAGCCCAGAGATTCAATAAAATTCCTCTTTTTTCCTTGAGCTCAGCACCAAATAACAACTTTAACTTTACAACATATAAACAGGAAAAAGAAAACTTGCAGAATGAGGTTCTTTTAATTTATGCAATTAAATAAAATAACACTTTCTGCAGTAAAATTAATCAACTTCAATTCGCAATATGAAAACATATGACTGACAATGACTTATACCAATAATTAAGTACTTACATTACACAATATGAATAAGGTCTTGAAATGTGAAAGGCACTTTTGGCTTCTGGAGATACTGTAAAAAGGCTATCAGCATGAAATTAACATTAATCAGCAGTAATTAAAACTAATAAATAGAGATTCACAAGCCTGCATTTAAGATACACAATACATTGCTGTAAGATCAATTTTGCCTCCTCAATGCAAGAATTTCTAGGTGTCTCTCCAACCTTGGGGTAAAAAGCTTCGAGCTCAGCTTCTCCAAACTTAACATGTCGATAAGGAGATGTATGCTCAAATTTCACCAAAGTGAAGAAGAAAGAAGGAGATCAAATAATGGAAATGGAAGCAAGGAAGAGCAAAGGTGGTTGGTTGCTCATTAACAGGTTGAAGCATCGACAGAGCTAGCGTTTTCCCTTATGCTGTAAGGAGATGAAGATCCACCAATATAAACAGGGCTCGGATCCACTGACTACAAATCTAGTTGTTGAAAAGCAGAAAAAGGAAATTAAACAAATAAAAAAATATAAAAAAAAAACAAAGAAAAACTCATGACAGCCATATGTACCTTGATCAAGTGTGGTGGCAAGCTACCCAATTGGTAACACCACACATGAGTTAACAAACAGAGGTGCGGGCGGATGTGGAAAGCAAAACACCCATATAGATTGGTAGGTGAGTACACTGGTGAGACAAAAGAGATATTGACAAAAATAATGAGCCACAAAATAATGTAAAAGATGAAGATCAATTCACTAAGAAACCAAATATGAACCATCAAACTCCCATGGTATTTTTTTACACTCTACAAATGTTCAAGATATTGTGTGTTTATATATGCAAAACACCTTCACCATATAGACCCACAAAAACTATTACATATACCACTCCATATACTACAAACTATATTAATTACTCTAACAAGCCCCCATGACATGTGCTAATCTATTTTAATTAGTCAGTTGCAAACAAACCAAACAAACCAAACTCAATACCAGATTAAATGCAAACCAAACATATTATTTGGGCCCAATTCAATCCAAAAGCTAAGTTGATAGGACGAGAAACCCAATCTTATACATTTCAATTCATATTTTCCAAATTAACTCATGCAGAATTATTAGTTACTCTAATATTCCCATCATACATGTTAGATAAAGTGCATGCAAAATATTTTCATTATCACAACAAGTAAATAAAGGTTAGCAACTCTGAACCTGGCCTTATACATATTCAAATCCATATTGATTACTTTAACAAGCCCTAATGACATGTGCTAATCCATTTTAACTAGTCAGTTGCAAACAAAACAAACAAACCAAACTCAATATCTGATTAAATGCAAACCAAACATATTATTTGGGCCTAATTCAATCCAAAAGCTTCGCGAGAATCCCAAACTTATACATTTCAATTCATATTTTTCAAATTAACTAATGTGGGACCACCATACATGTTGGATAAACTGTATGCAAAATATTTTCATTATCACAAGGTAAGCAAGTAATTAACAGTTAGAAACTCTGAACTTGGACATTACCCTATGACCAACTTTGCCCCCGTGCAAGGGTTTTCAAATATGCTCAGATTAATAAGATACAACTAACCCTGTAAAGAGATCTCCTAGCATAGCATATTTCAGCAAAGTTTCAAGCGCTTGAATGTCACCAACGAGTGCAAGAACAGCAAAATGAAACGAGAAAAAAAGGATTTATGTTAAAATAGAGTAGCACATACTCAGGGCTTTATGTATTGTTTTCTCACTCAGTAGAGATCAAAAGCAACAGAGGGATATATATATATATATATAGTAGTGATCACATAGCTAGAAAAGGATCCACTTGAGAGACATCAAATGACTAGAAATATAGCTATTGGAAAAAATATAAAGTCAAAGGAAAAAAAAGGAGGAAGAAAATTAAAAAAAGGCTCTTAAAAAATAGAGACTCACAACTAGCTGACCCGCTCCAGCTATCCCATGGGTGAGCACGCATGCATGGCAAAGTGCTTTCCAATAACAATAACCCAATTAATTGGGCAGAACAAGAAGTAATGTGAGGGTTTTCAAGTCTTCAACTGTCCAATGTGACACTACATATGAGCAGTGCTTTGGCCATGATGATCACACTACGGGTAGGCCACACAACAGCCAAATTCCAATAATCTCCCACTAAAGTCACATTCAAGAACAACAACAAGAAAAACTGTTAAGTGATACAACATAGAAGACACAAAGCTTAATTTATTCGTAGAATGAAGAGATATAAGGATAACCATGGGTCTTCGAGAATAATGAGTTCCATAAAGTCAAGTAGAAGTATGTAAAGAGGTGAAAAGTGAAATATAGTTTCAGGGTATACTGTTGAATCTCTAGTGCCAGCCATTGTTGAGGATCGGGCAATCTGAGCAATGACAAGAAGAGTAAACACACACACACACAAGAAGACACAAGAATTTTACGTGGTTCGGTCTTGAAGACCTACGTCCACGGCTGCACAATATTAAATTATTTCACTCACAATAAATTAAGATTTTACAATTACAGGGTTATTTACAAGAAAAAGATAACAGGATATTTATAGGATAATGTAAGGAGAAAATAATTGGGATCTTTATGAGAAAAGATAAATCCTAATTAAAATTCCCATATGAGTCTTGGACATGCAAAGATAAACACTAATCAAAATTCCCATATAGGCCTTCAATTTGAAAAAGATAACACTAATCAAAACTCCTTATACCCAACAATCTCCCAATTGAAGGCTGATTAGCACTCCACACACTTGTAAACCCAAAATCTGTAATGATCAACCTCTGCTAGTGTGGCGTCTTCTCATCAATCAACTCTGAAGACCAGTTGAAGCTTTGCAAAACTTCAATTTTTCTGTGGTAACCACCTTGGTCAACATATCTACAGGAATATTTGAACCAAAGATCTTCATCAAAGACAAGATACCACCACTAATCAATTCATTGATAAAATGATACCTCAACAAAATATGCTCTGTTCTATCTTGAAACGCAGGATTTTTCGCAAGGTGAATAACACTTTGACTGTCACTATAAAGAACACTGTCAACCCGTTTCTTATCCAACTCCTCAAGAAAGTTCTTTAACCAAATCATTTCGTTACCGGCTTCTGAGATAGCGATGCACTCTGCTTCTGTGGTTGAAAAAGCAACATTCTTTTGAAGTTGAGACATCCAACTCACCGCTATGCCACCCACTGTGAAAATATACCATGCAGTGTTTTTTCTTGTATCTAAATAACCACCCAAGTCTGCATCAGAAAAACCTTCCAAAATAACATCTCGCCTTCTCTAACACAAGGCAACTTTGGAAATACCTTTTAAGTAGCGTAATAGCCACTTAACTGTTTCCCAATGCTCTCTTCCTAGATTAGGCATGAATATGCTAACAACTCCTACTGCATGAGCAATATCTGGCAGCGTGCATACCATTACATACATAATACTACCAACTGTAGATACATATGAAACTTCAGCCATATCTTTCTTGTCTTCATTTGTTTGAGGTGACTGCTTCTTCGTGAAAATTCAAGTGACTTCCCAAATGTGTACTTTTGATTTTAACATCATGAATACTGAATTTTTCCAACACCTTTTCAATATACTTCTCTTGAATAATTTAACTGTACCTTTAGATTTATCACTATTGATGCTCATACCAATGATTTGTTTTAAAACACACAAGTCCTTCATCTCAAACACTTCAGACATATGCCTTTTAAATTTATTAATTTCACTCATGTCAGGTTTTGCAATTAACATGTCATCAACGTACAACAATAATATGATGTACGATGAATCAAATTTCTTTAAGTAGCAACAATGATCCAATACACATCTCTTATACCCACTTCTTTTCATAAAACTGTCAAATTTCAAGTACCATTGTCTTCGAGTTTGCTTTAAGCCATACAAGCTTTTTTTTAATTTGCATACAAAGTTTTCTTTCCCAAATACCTAGAAACTTTCTGGTTGTACCATGTAGATGTCTTCCTCAAGATCACCATACAAGAAAGCGGTCTTAACATCTAGCTGCTCTAGATGCAAGTCCTCTGTAGTCATAATACTTAGTACAAGTCTGACAGTAGGCATCTTGACCACGGGTAGGGGTGTATTTGAGCCAAGCCGTTCGTGAGCGGCTCGGTGACGGCTCGTTCATGTTCGGCTCATATTGTAAATGAGCCAAGCTTGAACTTCATTTCCAAGCTCGATTAATAAACGAGCCAAGCTTGAGCAACTAAAAGCTCGGCTCATTTTGGCTCATGAACATAGTTCACGAACAAGCTCATGAACACAGCTCGCGAACATAGCTCACGAACACAGCTCGCGAACAAGCTCGTGTGTGTGTGTGTGTGTGTGTGTGTGTGTGTGTGTGTGTGTATATCACATATGTTGTTGTTATTATTATTATTATATACATTATTAATTTATTATATATTTATATACATGTATATTAAGGTGTATATGTGAGTATGTCGTTATTGTCATCATCATCATCATCATCATCATCATCATCATTATTATTATTATTATTATTATTATTATTATTATTATCATCAATATTATTACTTAACTCACATACTTGTAAATTGTAATATTTAATTAATAAGATATCCGTTTATATCATACAACTGAGTAACAACTTAAAATAATAAGTATGTACAGTATATGATGTAATACTTTAAACGGAAATGCCAAATAATAAATAGTGTTAGAGGAGGCCCATATACATTAGGCCCATATTTGTTTCAAAACATTCATACTAAAGTTTGGTACCCGTACACAAGAACTTCACCCACTTTATATATAGTACTATTCTATATCCTTTAACCTTGCCTTAGTAGTTATGCTCTCTTACGCGCAGGCGCAGGGCGGGTGCAAATTTCAGGGTTTGGATCAGAAATTTAGCTTGAAAATTCTGAACTCACGTAGGCGCATGATGCGGACACGAATGCGCCAGATTTGTTGGTGCACTTTGGTTTAAATTTTTGTTTATTATTTGTCTTAGTTGTTTTCACAAAAAAAAAAATACTAAATGGGTTATGTTACACAAGAAAAAACAACAAACCCCACTTTCCTTTTTCGTCAACTTTTCACCAAAAAAATACTAATCTTAATGGGTTTTTCACAAGAAAACAACAAACCCTACCACTTATCCTTTCACGCCTAAGCCGCCACCAGCCTCCAGTCATCCCCGACGAGCTTAATTGAAGATGCTTCTTCGCGCCTAACCCGCCGCCATCCCCCAGTCATCCCCGATCTAGAAGCACTTCTTCTTTCGCGCCTAACCCGCCGCCAGCCTTCAGTCATCCCCGACCACCGACCAGCTTAATGGTCGACCACATTCAATGGTAAAAACTCATGCTAGGAGCTCCTTTTCTGAGATAATAAGTGACACTTTGTTTGAATGCCCAGCAGGAGCAAGGATTCACCCTAGAAGCACTTTTCCTTACTTTTCCTTTCACGCCTAAGCCGCCGCCAGCCTCCAGTCATCCCCGATAACCCACCAGCTTAATTGCAGATGCTTCACAAACCCTAGAAGCACTTTTTCTTTCACGCCTAAGCCGCCGCCAGCCTTCAGTCATCCTCGACCAGCTTCTCATTCGGGGAAAAAAGGTATCTTTGCCTTCTTCTTTCATCTCTCCTTCCCATCTCTGATTTTACTTACCCATTTTTTTCAGAATGTCTGCTCCTACTCCTGCATCAATTGATGAATCATCTGCTAATGTTAGTCCCATTGGAAGTGTGGGAAATTTCGATAATGCTATTAATGAGCCTAACAATGTTGAAGTTAATGAATCTCACATCAATGTTGAAGATGATGAAGTCGAAGAGAATCCATTTGTAGCCAAGAAGAGAAAGAAGACCTCCAAAGTTTGGGATGAATTCAAAGAAGTTACTCTCACAGATGGAACAAAAAAGGCAGAGTGTATTCATTGTAGGCATCAACTTGGCCTGTTGAAGTCGGGAGCAACAACTCAGTTTATTCGCCATTTGAAGGGGTGTGTGAGACGACAATTAGCATTGAAGGGACAAATGTAGCTGACTTTCCCAACAAATTTTGCAAAATCTGAAAGTGTGAATGCAATTCAAACTTGGAAATATGACCAAGCAAAGGTGCGGGAAGTTTATGCTCATATGGTTTTAGTACATGATTTAACATTTTCATTTGCTGAAAATGAAGTTTTTAATCATTTTATGAGAACTGTTAGCCTTAATTGGAAAAGAATAAGTAGAGGACTTTCAAAGAAAGACTGTATATCTGCTTATGACATTGAGAAAGAAAAAGTATCTTCATTGTTGAAAGAAGTTGATCGAGTTAGTATCACTACTAATTTGTGGACATCTACGGTGCAAGATGTAGAGTATATGGTTGTTACTTGTCATTTTGTGGATTATGATTGGAAATTGCAAAAACGTATGTTATGCTTTCGTTCTATTGTCCCTCCTTCGTTCTATTGTCCCTCCACACACTGGTGTTGCCGTTTGTGATGAGTTAGCAAGATGCATAGCTGATTGGGGTCTTGGAAAAAAGTTGATGAGCGTATCAGTTGATAATGCTAGTTATAATGATCTTGCTGTGAATTTGTTGAAAGCTAATCTGAATTTGAACAATCAGAACGCACTTGTGCTTGATGGGAAATTATTTCATGTGAGGTGTTGTGCACATATTTTAAATCTCTTGGTTCAAGATGGGCTTGGTGAAATTAGTGACATAGTTTGCAATGTGCGTGAAAGCGTGAAGCATATCAGTAAAAGGGTGTCTCGTCTTACTATGTTTAGTGACATTACTAAGCAATTAAATCTGCCAGATAAAAAGCTTGTTCTTAATGTTTGCACAAGATGGAATGCTACATATTATATGCTTCAAGCAACTCTAGATTTGAAGGATGTCTTTCCTAGATATCAACTAAGAGATTCAAACTACCGTTACTTGCCATCCGAAGAAGATTGGAGTAAAGTCCAAACTGTTTGCACATTTCTTGAAGAATTTCATTATGTTACAAATGTTATTTCAGGTTGTGAGTATCCTACTTCAAATTTGTTTCTCCTTGAACTCACCACTTGAAGAAAGCTTTGTCTAGACATGTGGAAGATGATAATGATTTTATGAGACAAATGGAAGCAAGAATGATTAGAAAGTTTGATAAATATTGGGGGGACAATAATTTGTTGATATCAATTGCAGCTATTTTAGATCCAAAGAATAAGATGACTTTGGTTGAGTGGGCTTTCCCTTTTTTCTATTCTATGGATGATGTTCCAAACAAAATGAGTTTTGTTTGATCATCACTTTACAAGCTTTATAATGAGTATGTGGAAGCTTTGAAGGCCATGAGTGACATGGACACTCAAAGTCAACTTTCTGCTCCTACAACTTCTTCTTCATCCATTGCTAGTGTTGGTAGATCAAGTGGAAGGGTTGAATTTGATAATTTCATTAGAAATGTGGGTTCTTTTCAATTGATAAAGTCAGAATTAGATGTGTACTTGGAAGAAGGTGTTCACATACACAATGAGAGCATTGATCCTCCATTTGATGTCTTGGAGTGGTGGAAAGCTAATTATTTGAAGTTTCGGGTTTTGTCAAAGATGACTTGTGATGTTCTATCCATACCAATAACCACAGTATCTTCTGAGTCGACTTTTAGTATGGCCAAAAGAGTTATTGAGTCGCATCGTGCTTCATTAGCACCGGCTACAGTTGAAGCATTGATGTGTGGTGGAGATTGGTTGAGAGCTTATTATGGGATTCAAAGAAAAGAAAAAGTAAGTAAGAGTAATATATGTTTCCTATTTTTTTTTAAGTTAATTATATGTAAGACCATTTTTAATATTTTTTACATTTTGTAGGAGAAGAAGGAAGTCCTTGAATTTCCTTTAAAATGAAGGCATCTTTGACAAGAAGACAATTAGTAATCAATATCAGTATGAGTACTACATTTTGTTTTGAATTTTACATTTTCTATTTGTGATTAACACTATTTTATCTTTTTTTTTTTAGGTAATTATGCTTTTGTCAAGATGCTTAGACTTGTGAGTTTGTTTGGAATGTGATGAGTTTGCTTAGAAGGAAAGCTCAAGTGTTCTTATGCTTTGTTATTTAAGTGATTATGGACAAAATGCTTGTTATTTCAATATGGATGAATTACTTGTATTGGATTCTATGTTGTTGTTTATGTCAAGATTATGTTTGAATTTGTCATTTCATATTTTCAGTTTATTTATTGCAATTGATGATTTATTTTAATGTAAAAAATGCATAAGTATATTATTTGTGAATATATAGGTTCTATTCTTCGTAAACGAGCTTTCTAAATGAGCTCCATAAATGAGCTTTGTAAATGAGCTCCATGAACGAGCTTTGTAAATTTGATAACACGAGCTCAAACGAGCTTCCAAACGAGTATTTAAATGAACTCGAGCTTGAACGAACTAATAAACAAGCTTTCTTGAGTCGAGCTTGAGCCGAGCTCGAGTTCAATAATTCCTCAAACGAGCCGAGCTCAAACAATATTTAAAGCTCGATTCGAGCCACGAGCCGAGCTTGAACACATAAAGGCTCGGCTCAGCTCGGCTCAAATACACCCCTAACCACGGGAGAGAAAATCTCATTATAGTCGATGCATTTTTTCTGCCGAAACCCCTTGACCACTAGTCTTGCTTTGTACCTTTTGCTGCCATCAAGCTCTTCTTTGATCCTGTACAACACTTGTTCTGAAAAACTTTCTTCTTTGCTGGGAACTAGATCAATGACCAAGTCTCACTCTTTTCAAGATAACTCTCCTCTTTCATGGTCAACTCCCACCAAACTGAATCATCCATCTGCATTGCCTCGGAATAACATTGAGGCGCACCCTCCTTAGTAAAAAACAAATAGTTTACTTGAGGAAAATATTTTGTGAAGGTCGCGAAACTCTGCTAGATCTTTTGACTTCTGTTTCTGGAGGAATTGAAACCACATATTCTTCATTTGTGCTCTCTGAACTCCCACTATTTTGTGCAAGATCAGCTTTTTGAATATCTTCTAACATACCATTTTCTTTGTCATTCTATTTTCCTATAGCCTTAGATTTGGTTGCAAGCCTATCTTTGTACATCACGTTCTCATTGAAAGTGACATCTCTGCTTTTGACGATTTTCCTGCTCAACTCATCACAAAAGCGGTGGCCCATGTCATCTGACCCATAGCCAAAGAAAATACACTTCCTTGCCTTTGGATCACGCTTATCTCTGTCCGAATATTTAATAAGAACATAGGAAATACATCCAAATATCTTCAAATGTGAAAGAGACTTCTTTATCGTGCCGCTCCTCCTCAGAAATCTTAAACCCCAAAGGAATTGAAGGTCCTCGATTAATGAGATGAGCTGCTGCACTTACTGAATCTGCGCAGAACATTTTTAGTAACCTTGCATGAAGTCGCATACTCTTTGCCCTCTCATTCAAGCTTCTACTCATTCTTTCAGCAACACCGTTCTACTGTGGTGTCTCAGGAATAGTTTCCAGCATCCTTATTCCATTTTCAGTAATAGTAATATATAAATTCAGCACTATTGTACTCACTATCATTATCAGACTTTACACACCTGATTTTCAACCATGTTTCATTCTCAACCAGCAGTTTTCCACTCTCTGAAGGTAGCAAAAACATCAGACTTATGTTTCAAGAAATAAACATCTCTTCCTAATGGAATCATCGATAAAGGTAATATAATAGCGCGATCCTCACATCGAGACAACTGATGTTGGCCCATAGACATCTCTTCCTAATGGAATCATCGATGAAGATAACATAGTAACGCGATCCTCCCATTGAGACAATTGATGTTGGCCCATATACATATGCATGAACTAGCTCCAGTTTCTCAACCTTGGTTGTTGTCACGGCCTCAACTGATCACCTTCGGTCGTGCGGCATCTGACGCGTACCAAGCGACATGTCAGTCTTCCTTGTTAGAACAACAATGAAACAACTTCTGTTCACAACACAAGCACAGCACATAAAATAAGCGAGCAAAACCGAAAAACATCCACGATACGAGAAGACGACACAAGAAACCGGTTTTAGAAAAAAGCAAAAACTCTCTTAGATTTGAAAAAAGTTTACAATCATGGTTAAAGATCCTCACCCAGAGGTCCTGTCCTCTCCCAAAGACATAATAGACCATATTACAAGAGCTACGCCAAATTCCCAAAGTTAATTGAGCCCCTTGCCTAATACAGGTATGGCGAAAAGTCTCAGACTTCCACTTAGCTTGTAGTGTCCTCCGACGTTACTATAGCTTTAACTAGCCACCCTTAGTCACAGCTCGGAGCAATACCGGTCACGCACGGTAATAGCGCGTGCCATCCTCCCCCCCCGGCCCGACCACGCTCCTGAGTGCGTGCCCACTTGCCTAAGCCGGCGTAATCCCTCGGCAAATCCAGAATCAACATCTGGGTCTCTCGGTATGATCAAGTGTCTTGCCCCGCCTAGATTTTATAGATATCTACTCTCTAAGTAATCTAAGTCTGCAACATTTGACTCTTGGTATGGGCGCGCCTGGCCCACGCGCTAATCGGTCACGCGCACGCCCACAGTCCAGCGTACGCACGCCTCACAGTCTCAGCACATGATCGTGCGGGATATTTCGCCTGTTCTTGGTCACTACACAACACATGTCCCGCGCTCTCTCGTGCGCTACCCAATCCATGCGGCTGTGCGCCCTCGTGTCTTGACCTATATTAAGTTGTCCTCCTAATGACCAAGTATAATGGCACCAACTCTTATAGTTGTTTCCTTGATTTTGCAAAAGTAACCTTTTCTGCTTCTTGAGCACACACGGTTCACAAAAACCTACTTCAACATTCTTCAAAACTAGAATCTCCCTTTTGAAACTAGCATCTTCATACCCTTCTCACTAATGTGACCAAGTTCTTTGTGCTACAAAAATGAAAGATCACCCTCATTAGTAACTGCATTAGCTTCATCTGACAGTAATTCAACTATATATAGAATCCCTTTCTTCCAGCCATGAGCAATGACCAGATTTTCTTTGATTATTTTCCACAAGTTGTTTCCAAACATGATACAATATCCCCGATCATCTAACTGTCTCACAAAAATCAACATTCTCTTGAGACCGGGGATATATCTCACATCCTTCAGCGTCCAAACAGTACCCAAAGAGGTTTTCAGATTATGTCTCTCATGCCTGAAATCTCCAGATTCTCATCATCAGCAAGGCGTATTTTAACAAAATTTCCACTTCTGAAATTTAGCATCATATCCTTACAAAGAGAAACATAAAATGAAGCATCGGAATCTATGATGCAGGATTCGATTAGACATTTAACAAAACAAACCAATGTGTCATCTACCTTTTATGTTGCTGCATTAATGGACTTATCTTCCTTTTTTCTAGAAACTGAGGGAGCCGTACACTGATTTCTAAAGTGGCATGTCTTCTGGCAATTCCAGCATGTTATATCCTTACGATTTCTAGACTGGCCCCTCTTTTTAAAACTTCAATCTACCACGCCACTAACTCTGTCCCTATTTAAGTTTTGTCTCTGTTCTCTGCATTCAGCAAGGAACCTGATGACTCCCCTGAAGTTCTCCTTTGAATATCCTCTCCAAGAATCAAATCCCAAATCCCTTCGAAGGTTAACTTAGCAGTTTCGGATGAACTACTAACGGTTGTGACTGTCCCAGACCAACTCTCAGGCAATGAAGATAACAACAGCAAAGCTTGCATTTCATCATCGAATTTAATATCTACCGAGACCAATCTAGTCAGGATATAGTTAAATTCATTCACGTGATACGTGACAGATGTACCTTTCTTCATCCTTGTATTTTACATGTATGTATTGTGTATTATTTTCGTATCTTATTGTTGAATCTATGCCCTTTTAGGTCTAAATCGCTTTATTTTTATATTTCAGGCCAGCCAGAAGCCCTGGGACTCGACGACGAGATGGGGAGCGAATTCGACACCAAAACAGCGTTTTCGAGACGGGATACTGTAGCACGGTACTGTAGCATTCTCTATAGCAGTTACTGTAGCTCATCGCGGACTTCTTGGCAGAAAAGTAGAAATCCCGAGGGGTCAGCATACCGGCAGTATGCTGACCCGTTTACCCATCGGGCTTTGGGGTTTTAAGGGTGATCTAGGGCATTTTGAAAAAAACTTTTTCATCTTCTTTGAGAGCTTTTGGGGAGAAAGAAGGCTAGGGTTTGGACATCACTTCCACACCATTTTGGAGGGCAAAAGGAGAAAGAATTCCGGGCTTTCTTAGGTGGGGAGAGCAAGATCTTGGAGGATCCACTTCAAGGATTTCATTGTTTGGAGGTTGAAGACGACGGGAAGCCACATCTTCGAGTGGCGTCTTCGGAAGGTTTTCTCCGGGGATTCAAGCGGCATTCGGTCTTCATCATTTGAGGGAGTGTTCCTCATGTTTATTTTAGTTATTTGCATGGTTTGTGTGGTGGATTTGTGGAACATGAACAACTAAACCCCAAGGTCACCGGATGTAGGTGAGCCTTGGGGGCAAAACTCGTGATGTTTTGGATTATTTGAGTTATCTATTGTATGATTGGCTTGTTGTGATCCTTGTTTGGTATTCTTAATCGTTTTGGTACATGTGCTTAATTGTTATATCAAACTCTTGGTGGCACTTTGTAGCATGACCATTGCCTTAGTGCTAGACTCTACCAAACTTGGAAGGGATTATTGTATAAATACGCCGTGACCATCGGGTATTTGTACCCCTCCATTTCTAAGGTTGAAAACTGACTAGTGTTTCCACCCTAACTTGAGGAAACCATCATTCTCCTTGCAACCGTGCGAGAGGTTGAGTGGAAGAAATTCCTTATTCAACACTTGTACCGGGTTAGGGGTCAATTGCCGTGACCATCGGGTTGACCTAAGTTTAGGTTTTCTCGGTCCAACTAGCCACATACTTAATTTCTCAAATATCCTACTCACTTGAGTAGCCCCCTTGGGGATCCTCATCCATGACCGTTTTCATCCCTGAGCATCTCCCGTGTTTTGATTCAGTTGCATTTATTTAGAAAATTTCTCTTGTTGTTATTTGTTTTCTTTCTTATCTTTTCTCTTAAAAATGGAATCGGTGAGCTAAACAACAAGTGAGAAGTGAGTAAGGTAGCTCCTCGGGCCCCTTGGGAATACGACCCACTCGTGCGTGCACGAGTGGTTTATTACTTGACGACCCGTGCGCTTGCGGGTGTTGACACTTCCGTGTCGATCAAGTTTTTGGCGCCGTTGCCGGGGATTCTTGCCGGCCATCCTTACGGCCGTAAGGATGGTCGGCAAGACCCTCTGTTTGCACCGATTCGATCTCCACACTTCGTACACATCAACCATCGATGAAACCTTGAAAAATATGGCCGGAAACATCATTTAAACACTCAAAACATCAACATGAATGCATCTAGAACAAGAATTCTGCAAAAACCACATGATAAACAAGTTAACGAAAAGGCGAAAGAAACAAGAAAAATGACGAAAAGCAAAACTACACATGAACCACTACTAAAAACATAAGCAAAATAAGAAAACACAAACAAGGAAAAGAATACGGGAAATGAAAGAAACTTGGGTTGCCTCCCAAGGAGCGCTTCTTTAACGTCATTAGCTTGACGTGCATTACCTAAAAAGCTCATGGTAGAACAAATGGAGGGAAGTTACCTCCAACCTTTGGAACCGGGTTGCCACTTGGAAAATAATGTTTCAAACGATATCCATTGACTTTAAAAGTACCTTTTGTTGGATGGTAAATCTCGACGGCCCTGTGAGGAAACACTTGTGAGACTGAAAATGGTCCATACCATCTTGATTTCAGTTTTCCCGGAAAAAGTTTCAATCGAGAGTTGAAAAGTAGCACTTGGTCTCCGACTTGGAAATGTTTAGCTTGTTTAATGTGTCGGTCATGGTATTCCTTTGTCTTCTCTTTATACCGTACTGAACTCTCATACGCCACCGACCGCCATTCATCTAATTCATTTAACTGGAATTTTCTCTTGTGGCCTATTAGATGGGGATCAAAATTCAATTGCTTTATGGTCCAATAAGCTTTGTGCTCCAATTCGACGGGCAAGTGACAAGCCTTCCCATAGACCAACCTATACGGAGTTGATCCAATAGGGGTCTTAAATGCTGTTCTGTATGCCCAGAGTGCATCATCAAGTTGATCCGCCCAGTCCTTCCTGTGATGACTCACCGTTTTCTCCAAGATTCTTTTCAATTCCCTATTGGATACCTCGACTTGACCACTCGTTTGGGGATGGTATGCAGTTGAGATTCTATGTGATACCCCATATCGTTTCAAAACCTTTTCAAATTGTGAATTGCAAAAATGAGTGCCCCGGTCACTGATGATCGCCCTTGGAGTGCCGAATCTAGCGAACAATTTTTTTAGGAATTTTACCACCACTCTTGCATCACAGGTTAGGAATGCTTGCGCTTCTACCCACTTGGAGACGTAGTCTACGGCCACGAGAATAAACTTATTGCCATGAGAACTAGGAAACAGTCCCATGAAGTCGATCCCCCAAACATCAAAAATTTCACAAGCTTGATTCCAAGTTTGCGGCATCTCGTCCCTTTTTGATATGTTACCTACGCGTTGACACCTATCACAGTGCTGCACAAGCATCTGAGCGTCATGGAATATCGTGGGCCAATAAAATCCGGCATCAAGTACCTTCCTCGCTGTCCTGTTTCCACTGTAGTGCCCCCCTGCTGGCCCCGAGTGGCAATGCAACAGGATGTCATGTCCTTCTCTTGTTGAGACACATCTCCTGACGATTTGATCAGAACAAGTCTTGAACAGGTATGGGTCCTCCCAAGTATAATGCTTCAGGTCGGCAAAGAACTTTTTTCTTTGTTGATAGGTAAGCCACTTTGGGAAAATCCCTGCTGCCAAGTAATTTGCGATATCAGCAAACCATGGTGTCTCATCCTCTTCCACTACTTGAATGCTGCATAACTGCTCCACAGGGAATGTGTCATTTATCCCCTCTCTTCAACTCCTCATCATGAGGCCCTTCAAGGCGTGATAAATGATCAGCGGCCAAGTTTTCTGCCCCCTTTTTATCCCTTATCTCTAGATCAAACTCTTGTAGCAGAAGCACCCAACGGATCAATCGAGTCTTGGCATCTGATTTATTCAGTAGGTATTTGAGTGCAGAGTGATCAGTATAAACAATTACCTTAGATAGCACCAAATATTATCGAAATTTATCAAAAGCAAAGACCACCGCTAGCAATTCTTTCTCCGTGGTAGTGTAGTTCTCCTGTGCGTCATTCAAAGTCTTGCTTGCGTAATAAATAGGATGAAAGTGCTTATCCCGTCTTTGTCCTAATACTGCACCCACTGCATAGTCACTTGCATCACACATCACCTCGAAAGGTAAATTCCAGTCCGGAGAAGCCACTATTGGTGCTTCAACTAGTTTCTTTTTCAAGCAGAGGAAGGCATTCATGCAATCTTCATTAAACTCAAAACGAGCATCTTTCTCCAAGAGCTTTGTCAGTGGTCGGGCGATTGCAGAAAAGTCTTTGATGAACCTTCTATAAAACCCTGCATGTCCCAGAAAACTTCTGATTGCCTTCACTGAACTTGGAGGGGGTAGTTTTTCGATGGTGGAGACTTTCGCTCTGTCTACTTCAATTCCCCTCCTTGAGAAGCTTTTAAAAGTGCATTGAAGAAAGAATTTAACAAATTAATGCCAAAGTCATTAAGATGGGTTGGATAGAGTGTACAAGGTGAAAGTGATCGTGAGCATGTATACAGGTGCACTAAAGATGAAACAGAGCTACATTAAAGTACAGGTACTGTACAGCTCACAACTATCATTCTATCAAGCTAGGAAGTCCTTTAACAAAATAATCATAGCCATCATAGGTAACAAGCATGCATAAATACAAAATACCCTAAGTAAATAACCATCCCCACACCTAAAGTTGTACATTGTCCTCAATGTACCTAAGTCAGCAGAATAATGTGGGGGATGAAAATGATAACCAAAAAATGGGGGTGAAGAAACTTCCCTGATTCCTTGGTGTGGTTCTCAGTTGTTCCACTTGGATCAGGAGTATATCACCTAAGGAGGGCGACACAAGTAAAGCTCCCAAAATTAATAATCCTGAAAAGAACAAGGAGCTTATCATCATTCAAAGTTTTTCATGAGAAAAAAGAAATAAAGTAAGGAAAAGAGAGCTCCAACATAATTAACACAAGAGTTTAGTAGGGAGTGAGCCCTAGCTAACTCAAAAGTACAAGTCTGAACAACAAACAACAAAGCACAAAAGGAAGAAAATAAACAAAGTCGTGTCATGGGTCTAAAGTGGTGATGCGGCGCAAGTAGTGGCAGCAGAGGTCGATGAGGATGAGCTGCGAACAATGGTTAGGAGCTCGGACAGGCCGCGCTCAATCCGCTGCTGTGCCGTGATGATCTCCCTCTGTCCTCGCTCAAGGCTCGAATCTGCTGCTGAACCTCTCGTGCGAAATGACTCAAACTCCGGCTGTCAATGATGGCGAACTCTCCCCGAGTATCCTGGTCAGGCTCGACTCAGTCTCAGTGTCATGTGAGGTGCCTGGGTCTTGTGAATGTGATCCTTGCCGGGCGGGCGAGGCGATAATCGCTTCCCCGCTTCTCGGCGATCCCAATGGAGACGAGTGTTTGTATCCCTAAGGAAGCAATAGATCCTACCACTTGTCATGCCTCCGGTGAGCTCAATAAATCCCATGCCCCGGATAAGTCGATTGATGTAGGGTCCGGCGAAGACGAGCGCCCAAAACGAACAAACTTACCCCGATGGGAAAGGGTCTCTGCTATTAAGTGTCCCATATGGATAGGGCTGACGCTCAATGATGCTATAAAGCATAGTCAGATCGTGGCGCGTCACTACCCCAGTAGAGTCAACTCTGCCCCCAATACTCCTAGTCAGAAGAGCGTGGATAATTCGATGAGCTGGGTTTGTGAGTTAGGATGCTTTCCGTGTTCTAGAGCTAGCAGAGATGGAATGCCAATAAGCTGTGTTCGCTTTCAACTGTGGGACTTCATCAATGGATTGCTTGAATGCGGATGATCGTAGTTGAGCCTCTGTATATAGTCCCAAATACATACCAATATCGTCCTCCGAAACACGGTGTTTCTTTCCAAAAGCCCGAAAAGTGACATGGTTCGATTGGTGGGTGAACGGATATGCCTTGACCATCTCTATAGAGCTAAGGACTTCGAAGGTAAGTTCCTTCAATGTGGCTTCTTCAATCGAAAACAATCTATCCCAACTGCCATGGGAAATAACCTCCAACACCGTGCCATCTACTCCCAAAGTACTCAAAGCTTCCCAATCAATTTTCCTCACCGTGCCGAACCCTTTTCGTGATAAGAGTGCGTAGCGCGTCTTATGTTCTTCCTTGGAAAATTGGGGTTCATGGACGGGAGGGGAAGGTTCCCTCCTAGGTCTCTTGGAGGCTAGTTTCTTGATTGGCATCCTATAGAAACAAAATAGAGATTAACCAACTACCTTACAAGCAAAATAAGCACCAAAAAATGAAGAAATCCAATAAAAAGTGCATTGCTACAGTAATTACGGAAAAATTTTTCAAGAACTTTGCTTGTAGAAGTAGCCAAACAATTTCACAAACTAGGAAAAATAACTTGATAAACCTTAAACATTCACCCATCAACAAAATTCCAACAAATTTCAGCCATAAAAGCAAGAAAAAATCAAAGTTTTGAGTGAGGTGCCATACTTGTGCCCTAGGGTAAGATGAGTGGATCCAAATGGTAAATCTGGCCAAAAGCTTGCTCAAACTCCAAATTTTTATCACTAAGATGGAAAAGAGGGGGAGGAGAGCAAACTAGAGCAAAAAAAATGAGTAAAAACGATGGAGAAATGAGGGAGAAAAGGTTGGAAGAATGGGGAAGAAGAATGAATAGTGTGAAGCCCCAAAATAACCCTTTCCATATTGGTGACAAAAATTTGGAGTTTGAGCAAGCTTTTGGCCGGATTTACCATTTGGATCCACTCATCTTACCCTAGGGCACAAGTATGGCACATCACTCAAAACTTTGCTTTTTTCTTGCTTTTATGGCTGAAATTTGTTGGGATTTTGTTGATGGGTGAATGTTTAAGGTTTATCAAGTTATTTTTCCTAGTTTGTGAAATTTTTTGGCTACTTCTACAAGCAAAGTTCTTGAAAAAGTTTTCCGTAATTACTGTAGCAATGCACTTTTTCTTGGATTTCTTCATTTTTTGGTGCTTATTTTGCTTGTAAGGTAGTTGGTTAATCTCTATTTTGTTTCTATAGGATGCCAATCAAGAAACTAGCCTCCAAGAGACCTAGGAGGGAACCTTCCCCGCCCGTCCATGAACCCCAATTTTCCAAGGAAGAACACAAGACGCGCTACGCACTCTTATCACGAAAAGGGTTCGGCACGGTGAGGAAAATTGATTGGGAAGCTTTGAGTACTTTGGGAGTAGATGGCACGGTGTTGGAGGTTATTTCCCATGGCAGTTGGGATAGATTGTTTTCGATTGAAGAAGCCACATTGAAGGAACTTACCTTCGAAGTCCTTAGCTCTATAGAGATGGTCAAGGCATATCCGTTCACCCACCAATCGAACCATGTCACTTTTCGGGCTTTTGGAAAGAAACACCGTGTTTCGGAGGACGATATTGGTATGTATTTGGGACTATATACAGAGGCTCAACTACGATCATCCGCATTCAAGCAATCCATTGATGAAGTCCCACAGTTGAAAGCGAACACAGCTTATTGGCATTCCATCTCTGCTAGCTCTAGAACACGGAAAGCATCCTAACTCACAAACCCAGCTCATCGAATTATCCACGCTCTTCTGACTAGGAGTATTGGGGGCAGAGTTGACTCTACTGGGGTAGTGACGCGCCACGATCTGACTATGCTTTATAGCATCATTGAGCGTCAGCCTATCCATATGGGACACTTAATAGCAGAGACCCTTTCCCATCAGGGTAAGTTTGTTCGTTTGGGCGCTGTCTTCGCTAGACCCTACATCAATCGACTTATCCGGGGCATGGGATTTATTGAGCTCACCAGAGGCATGACAGTGGTAGGATCTATTGCTTCCTTAGGGATACAAACACTCGTCTCCATTGGGATCGCTGAGAAGCGGGGAAGCAGTTATCGCCTCGCCCAGCGGCAAGGATCACATTCACAAGACCCAGGCACCTCACATGACACTGAGACTGAGTCAGAGCCTGACCAGGATACTGGGGAGAGTTCGCCATCATTGACAGCCAGGTTTGAGTCATTTCGCACAGAGGTTCAGCAGCAGATTCAGAGCCTTGAGCGAGGACAGAGGGAGATCATCACGGCACAGCAGCGGATTGAGCGCGGCCTGTCCGAGCTCCTAACCATTGTTCGCAGCTCATCCTCATCGACCTCTGCTGCCACTACTTGCGCCGCATCACCACTTTAGACCCATGACACGACTTTGTTTATTTTCTTCCTTTTGTGCTTTGTTGTTTGTTGTTCAGACTTGTACTTTTGAGTTAGCTAGGGCTCACTCCCTACTAAACTCTTGTGTTAATTATGTTGGAGCTCTCTTTTCCTTACTTTATTTCTTTTTTCTCATGAAAAACTTTGAATGATGATAAGCTCCTTGTTCTTTTCAGGATTATTAATTTTGGGAGCTTTACTTGTGTCGCCCTCCTTAGGTGATATACTCATGATCCAAGTGGAACAACTGAGAACCACACCAAGGAATCAGGGAAGTTTCTTCACCCCCATTTTTTGGTTATCATTTTCATCCCTCACATTATTCTGCTGACTTAGGTACATTGAGGACAATGTACAACTTTAGGTGTGGGGATGGTTATTTACTTAGGGTATTTTGTATTTATGCATGCTTGTTACCTATGATGGCTATGATTATTTTGTTAAAGGACTTCCTAGCTTGATAGAATGATAGTTGTGAGCTGTACAGTACCTGTACTTTAATGTAGCTCTGTTTCATCTTTAGTGCACCTGTATACATGCTCACGATCACTTTCACCTTGTACACTCTATCCAACCCATCTTAATGACTTTGGCATTAATTTGTTAAATTCTTTCTTCAATGCACTTTTAAAAGCTTTTAAGTTCCTTTATTGTTTTCTCCAACCTAAGTGAAGTTTTTAGCAGGTAGTTTATCAGGGTTCAAAAAAAAAAAAAAAAAGGGGTGTCTATGTCAGTATTCCTCTGCTTTATAAGCATGAATGCGTATATGTAGATTGTAATCGATTAAGAGGGTGGCTCTTGTGCCTGGCCAGCATGTGCATCCATCTGAAAGATTTTTGTGCAGTCTATGTTAGGCGGACCCAGAAAAGAAAGAATTTGTGTATATTTGTGAGTGAAAGAAATAAAGTTTCCATTTTGATCCCTAGAGCCTGTTTTATGGTCACTTAAGAGTTGGAGTTGTATCTAGGAACCAAAGGACTTTAACTGGGCATTGAGAAAGTCTTTAGCACTCTAATGCCTTCTTCATTATGTGTGGGGTGAATGGTCATCCTGTGGTAATCCGGGGTGTGGAGGTCAATGTGAGAGTCAGCACACACACACATAGGGCACTATGGATGAACCAGAGCTATTATCACCCCATTATTCATTGAACAGCTCACTTCTTGATTCCTGTCCATTTGTGCTTGTGGAATTCTTTAATTTTGAGCCTGAGGTCGTATTTTTAGCCGTTTATCTTCTTTCCCTTGTTCTTCATGTTTGTTTGCTTGGGGACAAGCAAACACTTAGGTGTGGGGATGTTTGATAAACGTCTAAAAGTACGTATTTTACATGTATGTATTGTGTATTATTTTCGTATCTTATTGTTGAATCTATGCCCTTTTAGGTCTAAATCGCTTTATTTTTATATTTCAGGCCAGCCAGAAGCCCTGGGGACTCGACGACGAGATGGGGAGCGAATTCGACACCAAAACAGCGTTTTCGAGACGGGATACTGTAGCACGGTATTGTAGTATTCACTGTAGCAGTTACTGTAGCTCATCGCGGACTTCTTGGCAGAAAAGTAGAAATCCCGAGGGGTCAGCATACCGGCAGTATGCTGACCCGTTTACCCATCGGGATTTGGGGTTTTAAGGGTGATCTAGGGCATTTTGAAAAAAACTTTCATTTTCTTTGAGAGCTTTTGGGGAGAAAGAAGGCTAGGGTTTGGACATCACTTCCACACCATTTTGGAGGGCAAAAGGAGAGGAAATCCGGGCTTTCTTAGGTGGGGAGAGCAAGATCTTGGAGGATCCACTTCAAGGATTTCATTGTTTGGAGGTTGAAGACGACGGGAAGCCACCCCTTCGAGTGGCGTCTTCGGAAGGTTTTCTCCGGGGATTCAAGCGGCATTCGGTCTTCATCATTTGAGGGAGTGTTCCTCATGTTTATTTTAGTTATTTGCATGGTTTGTGTGGTGGATTTGTGGAACATGAACAACTAAACCCCAAGGTCACCGGATGTAGGTGAACCTTGGGGGCAAAACTCGTGATGTTTTGGATTATTTGAGTTATCTATTGTATGATTGGCTTGTTGTGATCCTTGTTTGGTATTCTTAATCGTTTTGGTACATGTGCTTAATTGTTGTATCAAACTCTTGGTGGCACTTTGTAGCATGACCATTGCCTTAGTGCTAGACTCTACCAAACTTAGAAGGGATTATTGTATAGATACGCCGTGACCATCGGGTATTTGTACCC
Source organism: Dioscorea dumetorum (assembly GCA_902712375.1). NCBI lineage: Eukaryota > Viridiplantae > Streptophyta > Magnoliopsida > Dioscoreales > Dioscoreaceae > Dioscorea > Dioscorea dumetorum. The sequence continues at coordinate 1,536,135 of CACTHL010000561.1, read as the reverse complement.
CTCCATTTTTAGGGTTGAAAACTGACTAGTGTTTCCACCCTAACTTGAGGAAACCATCATTCTCCTTGCAACCGTGCGAGAGGTTGAGTGGAAGAAATTCCTTATTCAACACTTGTACCGGGTTAGGGGTCAATTGCCGTAACCATCGGGTTGACCTAAGTTTAGGTTTTCTCGGTCCAACTAGCCACATACTTAATTTCTCAAATATTCTACTCACTTGAGTAGCCCCCTTGGGGATCCTCATCCATGACCGTTTTCATCCCTGAGCATCTCCCGTGTTTTGATTCAGTTGCATTTATTTAGAAAATTTCTCTTGTTGTTATTTGTTTTCTTTCTTATCTTTTCTCTTAAAAATGGAATCGGTGAGCTAAACAACAAGTGAGAAGTGAGTAAGGTAGCTCCTCGGGCCCCTTGGGAATACGACCCACTCGTGCGTGCACGAGTGGTTTATTACTTGACGACCCGTGCGCTTGCGGGTGTTGACACTTCCGTGTCGATCAGTGCCCTATGATGTGTTTTTCGTGTTTTTCTATTTCAGGGCATCTACGAGCCGTCTACGTTAGGAGGAGCATTTATAGCATGAAAATCGAGGCCAAATAACGAAGAAACGAAGGTTAAACGAGCTCCGAACGTCATTCAAGCACTCTACACGAAACGGGCCTATTCAGGCCTGTTTTCAGGCCCATGTGCTAGTTGTGTGCGGCCCCACACAGGCACACGGCTCGGGTATTTAAGCCGTTCTAGGGCTTTTTCGCACGCACGCAGGGGGGCTGGCCACCAACGCTTAAGAACACCCCACGCTCAATTCTTCATTGGAGGTTGTTTTGGAGTGGATTCAAGTGGGAGAAGACGGGAGAACACAAAGATCTTCATTCTAGAGCTCGTCGGTGTGGATTCTGCGAGTTGTCTCATCATCTTTAGTCGACAACTTCGAAAGGGAGTTTGTGCTTTGTTTTTGATGAATCTTGTATCTTGTGATTTCCCTTCGTTTATAATGTCAAACTAAACCTCCGAAGGCCACCAGGCAACCGGTGAACCTTGGGATGAACACTTGTATTGGATGATATTTCTTTAGTTTAATGAATACATGGATTGTTGTGTTTGGTTTCTTTCATTCTTATCTTTTGTTCATTCTACAATGGATGGATTCCGTAGGATTGATAATGAATGATACTTGTTTGGCGAGATGCATGTATTAGGTCAAAGAATGTTAGGAGAGAGATCCATTGTACCGGTACACCGGAGGTTCCCGGCGCCGGTAGTCTCCCGCAGGTTTTAGAGGGTATCATAGCACAATTCATAGCACAATTGCTCTTGGATAACTCTAACCGAGACTCCCTATGCCCAATGACATCGTGTGAGTATCCTTAGGATCAAAGAACTTGTACTGGATTAGGGCTACACTACAGAGGTTCCGGGGTAGTCGACGTCCGAATCTAAGCGGACCAACTTGTTACAAATCATGCATGTATTATTTATTTATTTTATCATCCATACTTGTGTTCTTCCCAGGGGAATCCTCGCCCGGGCCTTATCTTTGATACTTGTTTTCCCTCTACGTGCTTATTGCTTGTTGGTGGCTTGATCACTTTTATTGCTTTGTTTTCGTACTTAGTCTTATTACAACAAAACCCCTGTTTTGACTTGACTAAACAGCTAATCTAAGAGAAAGTAATAGTAGATCTCGGGACCCCAGGGAATACGACCCTCTTGTGCTCGCAAGAGAGGTATTACGTAACGACCCGTGCACTTGCGGCGGGGAGCCGTGTACCCGTTTCTTAGCGACGCGCGCGGCTGCCATCAAGTTTTTGGCGCCGTTACCGGGGAACGCCGAGAATACTAGGAAAACTCCTAGACGTTGGCTTAGTCAATTTGTCTTTTTCGTTTCCTTGTTTGTTTTTGTTTTTCATTTCCTATCTATATTTTCTTTTCTTTTTGCTTATTTCCCGGTGGATCTTGTGCTTAATTTCAGTAAACGTTTGTTGAACTCATCCACTCACTGTATTGTCTTATTTTTCTCCGCTATTTTCTATTCTATCATTTAAAGAATGATGCACAGGCCTATCAACTCTAGCTCTAGTCCAAGTGCCCTTTAATATGCCAACCTCTTCCTTGTTGAGGGAAGTATGCTATGAAATCTGGGAGCAGAGAAACAAAAACTCATAAACAATAAAGTAAAATAAACTAAAAGTGATAACACTTTAGAATACTAAACTAATACTAAGCAGTAAAGATGTTAAATAATCTGAAAGTCATAATACTAAGTAGTTAAATACTAACCTAATCATAAATGCAAACTACTAAGCAGTAAAAGACATAAAATGTGCTTAGTTCTCTCCTAGAAAGAGAGTTCAGAAGAGCACCTACTGATGTTGTCTTTCGGAAGCTCTTCTCTTCATACCAAAGAGCTCGGGGTACTTTCTCATCGTGTATCTTTTTCCCCGTGCCCGTTAATGTATAAAACTATATGTTTAGTGCAATAATACATCCCCGCACATAGGTAGTCTTCATCTCCGTACCTGAGCACTTGGCTTTGACAGACTTAGCTGCCTTTGGGACATCATCCATTAGAAATTTGTGAAAAGCCTGTGCCCATGCATATTGGCCCAATAAGTAGAGTTAATCGACATATTGTGGAGCATCGCATCGAACATAGAGAGGCAAGAGTGAAATGATGATGTGGAGCATCGCATCGATGGACTCGAACATACGGTGAATGAAGAGTTCCGGGAGGAGATGCAAGGGGTGCTCAACATCACCACCTCTATGTGCGCCGGCCAAATCAAAAGCTTGGAGGATGCTCTCCAACCTAGAGTTGATCATTTGGAAGACAAGAATGAAGAAATGTCACTCTTGCCCCTCTATGTTGGCGAAGAAAATTGTGGAGTGTGACATCCTCCACCACTCAATCCGGCGACGTCCACGTCGCCGGATTGAGTGGTGGAGGATGTCACACTCCACAATTTTCTTCGCCAACATAGAGGGACAAGAGTGACATTTCTTCATTCTCCTTCCGTAGGCCTTGCCACTTAGGAACACAAAGTCGCCCTCCTTTGGTGACAAGCACCCCATCCTTCACCCAAAACCGCCGAGTCTTGCTTTCTCTTGCGGCCTCTAGGATGTTCTTGGCTTGGGGGTCATGTTCCAAGCCCTCTTGGATACAACTTGCCAAGGGAAAATTCGGGGAAGAAACAGGGGCGAGCTCGGCCCTCCGACTAAGTGCATCTGCCACACAATTCATCTTGCTGTGGTTTGTGCTCCATCTCGAAGTCAAACTCGGCTAGAAACATTTGCCACCTTGCTTGCATCAGTGTCAACTTCTTTTGCATAAGGAAGTAGCTTATGGCAACATTGTCCGTTTTTACCTTGAACTTGGCACCTAAGAAGTAATGCCTCAAAGTCCTAAGGCAATATACAACGGCCGTCAACCCCTTCTCTTGGATCGTGTACTTCTTCTCCGTATCATTGAGCTTTCGGCTTTCAAAAGCAATGGGGTGTCCTTCCTGCATCAATACACCACCAATAGCATAATCAGAAGCATCGGTTTGTACCTCAAACGGTTTGGTATGGTCCGGAAGTGCTAGGATGGGTTCCTCCATCACGGCTTGCTTCAACTTCATGAAAGCCTCTTGACATGCTTGATCCCACTCCCACGTCTTGTTCTTCTTGAGTAGGTTGGTGAGAGGGGAGGCGATGGAAGAATGCCCCCTTATGAACTTGCGGTAATAGTTCACAAAACCAAGGAAACTCCTTAGTTCCGTGGCCTTCTTTGGTGCCTCCCAAGACTCAATGGCTTGGATCTTGGCCATGTCCATCTTGATCTTCCCATGGCCGACCACGTGCCCCAAGAATGTGACCTTCGGCCTTACAAATTCACACTTCTCTCTTTTCACAAACAACTCATTCTCCCTTAGAACTTGGAAAACTTGTTGTAGGTGTTGGATGTGTTCGTCCAATGTCTTACTATAGACTACTATATCATCCCAGTACACTACCACAAATTTATCCAAGAAGGGATGAAAAACATGGTTCATCAAAGTGCAAAATGTAGCTGGGGCATTGGTAAGTCCAAAAGGCATGACAAGGAATTCATATGAACCGTACCTTGTCACACATGCGGTCTTTGGCACATCTTCTTCCGCAATCCTTGGTAGTATCCGGACCGTAGGTCGAGCTTGGTGAACCACCTCGCATCTCTAAGTCGATCAAACAAGTCTCCTATAAGGGAAATCGGATACTTGTTCTTCACCGTGAGCTTGTTTAGAGCTCAGTAGTCGATGCACATCCTTAAGGACCCGTCATCCTTCTTTTGGAATAATTCGGACGCGCCATAAGGTGCCTTCGATGGTCGAATGTAGCCGGCATCAAGCAACTCCTTCAATTGCTTTCTCAACTCCTCAAGTTCGGGTGGTGCCATTCGGTAAGGAACGGCGGCCGGCGGTGTTGAGTCATGTTCTAGCTCAATTTTGTGATCAACCTCCCTCTTAGGAGGAAGCATCTTCGGTAACTCCGGTGGCATGACATCCTTGAACTTCTCAAGGACGGGAACAATCTCCTTGGGCACTTCATAAGACTTCTCTTCAGTTTCCTCTTTGAGAACGGCGAGGAAAGTAGAGCAAGACTTCTTCTTAAGGCCCTTTTGGAGTTGTAAGGCCGAAATTTGTTTGGCTTGGAGGCTCACCTCTCTTGCTAACGGTATCATGCTCGGGTTCCCCTCTCCAACAATGCACATGGTGTTGGCAAAAGGAATCGGCACCGCTTTGACATTATCCATGAAGTCCATCCCGAGGACCATGGAATAATCATCCATTGGCACAATGGAAAAATCAACTTGACTCCTCCATTCTCCAAGGCGTACCTTTTCTCCGCAGGCTACGCCGAAAATGGACTTGGCGCCGGAGTTGACGGCTTTGAGCCACCCATGCTATGTCTTGTAAGTCACACCCAACCTCTCGGCTTCCTTTACTTCTAGGAAGTTGTTGGAGACAACGGTGTCGACTAAGGCCTTTCACATTGGCTTCCACAAATAAACGCCCCTTCTTCTCATCCTTGGTCTCGACCTTGGCTTTGATGGCATCTAATATTTGTAGAGAGCCCATCTTCTTCTCCTCATGAGCATTCTCTTTCTCCTCCATCAAGGCGGAGATCTTGCTCTTGTTAGGGCAATTCCCAGCAAAATGAGGACCACTACAAAAGTAGCACTTGAGAGGAGGACGCCATTTTCCCTCCGAACGCCCTTCCTTTGGTTTATAGAACTTCGAAAAGTCCCCTTTCTTGGTCTCTCCACCACTCTTGGCCTTGTATCCCTTGTCCGTGAAGGACTTGGGCTTCTCCGGCTTCTTGAACTCAATAAGAGATTCGGAAATGGAAATGGCAGTGGCGAGGTCTTGAGCACCCCTCCTTTGGACCTCTAATCTAGCCCAAGGTTGGAGTGCATCCATGAAGGCAAAGAATGCTTCCTTGTCGGGGTAGTCGGTGATTTCAAAGAGTACCTCGGAGAATTCCTTCACATACTTTTGAATGCTATTTTTGTGACATAGCCGACGAAGCTTCACCCTTGCCTCATTCTCCACATTCTCAGGGTAGAATTGCTTCTTGAGCTCCTTCTTGAAATCATCAAAAGAGTTGACAGTCAAGATGCCCTTCTCAATGTTGCCATATCGCCGACTCCACCAAATCATCGCGACGTCGGTAAGGTATAGCGTTGCACTATCAATCTTCTTGGCTTCCTCCAAGCCATGGGCTTTGAAATATTGTTCTAGGCCCCAAAAATAATTATCAATCTCCTTGGCATTTCTAGACCCGTTGTAGGACTTGGGCCTAGGAACGTCGATCTTCAATGGCGACGGGATGGTAGCCGGAATAGCCACATTTGCTCCTTGAGCAATCGCCCTCTTGCATACTATGAGTTCTTCTTCCAATTGCTTCACTCTTGCACATAATTCGGTGTAGGTCTTCTCCATTTTGATGTCACACTCCACAATTTTCTTCACCAACATAGAGGGGTAAGAGTGAAATGATGATATAGAGCATCGCATCGATGGACTCGAACATACGGTGAATGAAGTTCCGGGAGGAGATGCAAGGGGCGCTCAACATCACCGCCTCTAAGTGCGCCGGCCAAATCAAAAGCTTGGAGGATTCTCTCCAACCTAGTGTTGATCATTTGGAAGACAAGAATGAAGAAATGTCACTCTTGCCCCTCTATGTTGGTGAAGAAAATTGTGGAGTGTGACATCCTCCACCACTCAATCCGGCGACGTCCACGTCGCCGGATTGAGTGGTGGAGGATGCCACACTCCACAATTTTCTTCACCAACATAAAGGGGCAAAAGTGACGCCTATAAGGAAGACGCGACGTGGACGTCGCCGGATTGAGTGGTGGAGGATGTCACACTCCACAATTTTCTTCACCAACATAGAGGGGCAAGAGTGACATTTCTTCATTCTTGTCATGGCATGGTGGTAGGTGGGGAGAATTAGTGGAGGTTAGTAGGGAATATTTTATATTATTTACCTACCCCCTTAATGTGAGCCCTTGGATCAAAATGATCCTAGCCCTTGGTTCGGTAGGTAGAGGGCTATATAAACCCCTCATGACAATTGTAAACACACACAAGTGAGCTTCATTACAAGTCTCCATTATACAAGAGGAATTTCTCCTCATTTTCTTGCTTGTTTATTTTGCTTGTGTTCTTGCATACTTATTTGCTTACTTGCTTTATTTTCTTGCCAAGTTACATTTTCGTATTTTCCATTTTCATATTTGCAAAATTGTAATATTTACATAATCTAAGTGGGAAGGCTGCCTTGGTTTGGTTTGAACTTTGAACAAATACGCGAAGTGTGAACATAAACCAACCAAGGGCCGCACGGAACCTTGAACGAAACAACAAGCCCGTGACACCCATGTCCACAACTGCCCACAACAAGAAGGTGTTTCCTGCTCTATATATTTGATGTGCTTCATAGAGCAGATTCTGAATGGAGAGGAATTCTACTTACACCTGATTTTTGAGATTCTGTAGCGACGCTTGGACATTCCTCAACGCAGTGTTCACCACGTCAAGCTTGGCGTCGGTGCTCACCATAAATCAAGTTAGAGCCTCTTCAGCTGAGAATTTCTTCTCTTTGGGCGGTGAGGGCTAATACTGAAATCCTGAAAGCTGTGGCGGGCGTTGCTGCCCTTGCTGACACTGTTCTCCCCATGAAAAGTTCGAATAGTGTCTTCAGCTCGAATTATAGGTAGTACTGTAAGGATTCCTTTGGGGTCTTTGCCTGCCACTGACAAAATTTACCTGGTCAGTAGGGGCCACTGCATCTCCATAAATAGGGCATTGCACTGCAGCATGCCCTCCCCCGCAAGTCTCACACATCACCATAAAAAACTTGGGAGCTGCCAAACAAATGTTTGGTACGAGAATTAAACGAAAGAATGGTATTTTAATATTATCATTGGAAGAATATATGAATAAAGTATTAAGCAAATTTCATTAGGAGAATGCGAAGACGATGAGTACTCCTCTAGCACAATATTTTAAATTATCTAAGAGATACTCACCCTCTATTAAGCAAGAAAGAGACCACATGGCTCGAGTGCCTTATACAAACCATGTATACCACGGTTTGTACCAAACTTACCATTGCACATGCAGTGGAAGTTTTGTGGAGGTACATGAACAATCGGGAAAACAACATTGGGAAACTGTAAAATAGATCTTCAGATATCTAAGAGGCACAATAAGATATGCCTTGCACTTCAAAAGGTCAAGTTTTGAATTACATGATTTTGTGGATCCAAATATGGCAGGAGATATAGATAGCAAAAAGAGTATGTAGAAGAACATAATAGCTATTTATACTACAAAGGCTGAATATGTAGCAGTAACTGAAGCCAGTAAGGAAATAGTATGGCTACATTTATTCTTAGAAGAAATTAAGTAGACACAAGGAAAAGAGATCAATAGTGTGGCTACATTTATTCTTAGAAGAAATTAGGTAGACACAAGGAAAAGAGATCTTATACTGTGACAGTTAAGTGTAATACACTTGGCAAGAAATGTCTATCGTGCCAGAACAAAGCATATTCATATAAGATACCATTATATAAGATACCATTATATAAGAACAATCTTGGAGGATAGCGTCCTTGTACTTACATAGATATGCTGACCAAGGTTGTTTTCATTCACATGCTGAAGTTGGGTGCAACTTTAGTTGGTCTTATCCATAAAGGAGAGTCAACTATTGCTACAGTAAAGATATAATGTTTGATTTGTCTCCAAGTGGGAGATTGTTAAATTATGGAGCTCAAGACAAAGGATCCCATAGGCTACTAAACTATCACAAGAGCTGCTAATCTATCACATAGCCTTAATCTGTTGACTCGCAACTATTAAATATGCCTTTAAGCCATAATTGGTGAAGTTGTTTGCCTATATAAAAAGGTTCATATGATTGAAGTATGTAAAAGAATTATTAAGAGTTCTTGTGAGCAAGAAAAAAGAGAGTAAGTGTGAAAAAACATAGTTCTTGAGTGAAAAAATCATCATAATCCTTTTAGTGTCCTTGAAGGTGTGACACACCAAAGAGAGTGTTTGAGGTGTAATTTTTTACTCTTTAACTATTCTTCATAGTGGACCACATCAATGGAAGAAAACAGGACATGGCGCATTTAAGGTAAACCTAAATAAATTCTTGTGTTTTATCCTTTTTATTTTATCCTCTTTATTGCACTTAATATCGTTTTTGTTAAGTGGAATTTAAGATTCGCAAGCCTTTAAATTCCAAAGAGAAAGTACCAAGATGCCATTTTCCTATCCCCATATTCTCCATGCCAAAAACTTGCTTTGCTAGGTTAAGATCTTTCATTTCAAAATTCTAGCCCAGCTTTCCTTTGAGCTCATCAATTTCATCGTTGTCATTGCTTAGCACAAGCAAGGATATCTTCATGTAAGACTAAAATCAACTATAATTATCATAGAATGTTAGCTTAATACAATCCCTATAACTACATCTTTCATATCCATGACTCAACATAGAAGTATCAAACTTTTTATACCATCATCTTGATGCTTGATTAAGCATATAATATTGATCTCTTGAGTTCAAGATTTTCCTTGCTTTTCTCAACAAAATCTTAGAATGGTTCTAATGTGTGTCCTATTCAATGGTCCATGCAGGAATGTTGTTTTTTGTTAGAAATTCATATACAAAGCCTATTCAAGATTTTAATCAACAAGCAACGACAGGAGTTAGGAATCTCCAAGCCTAGGTAAAGGCATGCTACGCAAAGACTTGTAACTAAATTTGCCCCTCCGTGTGAGGTAACATGGTGTCTTCCCCGTTTATGAGGTACAACTAACACAAGTCATAGCTTTCCTTGCCTAGCATGTCTCAACGAAGAGGCTTGTTGCTTAAGTGTCATCTAAGAAAGAAAAAAATGAAAAATGGTTTAGCTTTTTAGAGAATACGAGATTTGAAAGCTTGTGGGTGCTGCGGTTTCCAAAGACTTAGTGAATATAAAGATCAATCAAAGACCAAAACATATACAAGGCCATCCAAATGAATACGAATCCACATGTTCGACTGAAAGATCCAAGAGCTAGAAATATATATAACCATAAGGATGCAGAGTAAAAAAAGAACGAAAATTAAAAAAAAAAAAAGCAAAAGAAAAAGAGATTAATGGTAGATGTGCTACTTAATAAAGTCCAGCACAAGTGCCTTGCGTGGTTAAGTTAAACAAAGGAAATGATATGTAATACTTCTTCCCATTTTTGATGTGGGACTATGTTTTCAAAGCGAAATTTGCTTTCTTAGTTTAGTATGGATGTACCCATGAGCTAGGCCTTTGTTCCAATAGATTTTACACCAACCCGCGTAAGTTCCAAGTCATCACAGAAGCAAGACTAAGAACAAACCAAAGGGCTTCCAGTTTTAACAACCTGAGCAAAATTTTCCAAGAAATTCATATATTCCCTTTATGCAAAAAAATCTATTGCAACCTATCTTGATTTATCTCTTTCAAGCTTACCATCAGTTATTTTCTTGATCTTTTAGACTACTTTGCATCTTATTGCTTTTATTCTCTATGGCAACTCTACCAAATTCCATGTTTAGTTTTTCTGTAGTGCCAACATCTCTTCTTCTATAGCCTTCCTCCAATGCAAAGCTACATCTCCATCTATAACTTCAAGAAATGACCTAGGTTTTTCTTGCTTTGGAATTAATGTCCAAAAGGTATTTGGATCCATAGTCATTCAAAAACTCTTACTGTCTCTCCCTTCTTGAAGTAATGCACCAGACCAATCAGAATGTGACAAGCAGTATAACTAGTTTTGATTTTTTTTTTCTCTTTTTTATACCTCCATTTGACCACCATGATCACACTTCCAACTGTCTCCATCTAAAAAGAAGACAAAACTAGAGCCAGTTTTGCTTCAATAAATTTTAATATACCTTTTACTAACCCAGAGAAAAACTGAAGATTATGAAGGGACCAACAAGGAAAATAAAGAAAGAAGAAAGGAAAATAAGTGAAGGGCAGCCAACTCCACAGCTTGAGTTTTCATCCATTTCATTTTCTCCGCACTCTCCCCTCTCCAAAGCAATCAAGTGGAAAAATCATTTTGTAACAAGTTACTTTGTTATTAATTTATAAGTATTAAATAACAAGATAAACCATTTTGTCATTCTCATCTAATGCTACCTCATAATAAATGCAATAACCATCCAAAGTTTTGCTACAATAACTCAGTTTGCATTTGAATGGCTGGTGTTTGCAAATTGTTTCATAAATCAATTATCATTATCCATATAAAGGCACACACTTTGGTTCATAAATAAGTAGCACATAACAGATGAATAATTAGTAAAACCTAATCAATGCAGAATAAACATCCAATTGGCAAAGACAAATTTATATGACATAGTGAACATTAGAGCTGATTCTAGGTTTTCCTTATCCAACTAGGGAGCGTTATACAAAATTGAAAAACAGTATAACATCTCAAAAGATCATAGGTAAAAGAGATCCTACCATGACATTGCTAAACACTAACCTTGATTGTGCCCTGAGCCAATATGTGTAAGCCTGTAGCAGTGTTGTACTCTATTGGCAGCATCCAGCCAAGCATCAGAACAAATACATAGTTCTGCACAAGCCGGTGTCATTGCATTCTCTTTACAGCAAAAGCAATATTAATTGCACTAAAAGTAGACTCTAATGGCATTTTGGACAACAGTGAAGTTAGTAGATCATGAGCGATAGTGGCAAGTACGCATATATTATCTAACTTTATTTCCACTAGAGCAAAATATCACAAATTTCTATATCTTCTTTCGTCATTAAAGCAGAAATATTTGTATGCAAATAAATATAAGACTAGCAGCAATAGATACAGAACTATAAGTCTAGAACGATTACTAGCACCATATATATGCTGTTTCTTTCTATGGATAAAAAATCCCTAAATTTTCAAGGGGAGTATTCATCAAAATTCTCAATGTATCTTTGATCAGCATTCTTTTCTTTCTAAAAATATCCCAAAAATAGAAATTCAGATGTTAAATTCTCAGCAGAAACTAACTTCAAAATCCCTAAATTACCAGCATACTTCATAATTTACCATAGATCAGAATCCATTCATATGTTCCAATTCATCTTTAGATCACGACATTCATTTTTTCTCAAATCTTCGCAAAATAAGAGTTCAAATCTTAAATAATAACTAGAAACTCAATTCTAAATCCCTACATCCTTCATGGTAATAATTCAGCCTAATTCTCAATTCATCGTTAGATCACAACATCCATGATCCATTCTTTATCTAATCTTCCCAAATAAAATTTCTTAATCTTAGGTCCTACACGAAAACAAAATTCAAATTCCCTAAATTCTTCAGAGTAAAAATTCAGCATAAATCCGAACTCCTCTTTAGATAACAACATTCATTCCTTTTCTAATCTTTCCAGAATAGAATTTTATAGTAAGATTTCAAATAGAAACTCAACCCAAATCATGCAAATTTTCACAAAAAACAAAGCCTTCTTCACAACTCCTTTGCTACAGAACCATAATTTTAAAAAAAAATATCCAGCAATCAGACTGGCCAGAAACAAGAAAAGAAAGACCAACATAAACAATCGAAGAACATCGTTAATCTCACCGATCAATGACTCAACAAGCTCCCCTTGATTGCCTCAACCCCGACGACGACGAACAACAGCAGAGAGGGATAGAAACCCTAGGAAAACGATGACGAGTAGCCGTTGCACCAGAGTTCAAGAAATGTATGACGTGGAATTCCAGAACGTCGGGATTCTTCTTTGAGATTCGATAGCAAATGATTATCAACCTCTCACGTGAGAGATTCACGTGCGAGAGGAGAAATAAATGAACCGTTGGACGATGATAAAATAATTAAAAAATAAAAAAATAAAACATAAAAAATAAAAGATGCGAGCGACGACAAACAAGACTCCTGTGAACACTAGTGTTAATAGAACCGTGAACCGACAGCTGTAAGTCACCCATTTATTTCACGTGCTGACGTGTCACGTGTTATCCGTCTCTTCCGTACCCAAGGTGACCGCCCATTCATCCCAAGCCTCAGGCTCGGATAACCGTTTCCCACCTCCACTCAACCCAACATTATGCACTTATACCCCTCAATCGTTTTTTAAATCAAATAAACACATTTCACAACCTCTTCTTAACTTGCAATTTTAGACATCCATACTATGATAATAATTTCAATGCAACAGAGTCAATCTCTTACTAATTTCTCACTCTGATGTATCTCATTCATACAATTCATGAAACACCCAAGGTCCTAAATGCAAAAATCCCAAAAAGTAAAAAAAAAAAGAAACCATGAATGCTCTCTCCCCGTGCAATCAGAAAAAGCAAGCAAGCATATGAATCTAGTGACACCGAAAGAGATAAGAGATACAGATAATGGAGATATAGAGCCATCAGCACCAACAAATACAAAGAACAACTGTACCACATATCATCATTATTAAGCAAAGAAGAAGAAGAAGAAGAAGAAGAAGAAAGAAAGAAAGAAAGAAAGAAAGAAAACCTCAAGAAGAAGAAGAAGAAGCGCAGTGACTCATCCTCTCCCCTCAATTCCTCCTGCAAAAAAAGAAAAAAAAGATCATCAAGAAGAAGAAGGAGAAGGAGAAGAAGTGATTCATCATTCCCCTTCTTCATTCCTCTTGCAAAAACCAATCAAGAAGGAGACAAGAAGAAACAAATAGAAGGAAAAAGAAGAAAATATCCTGCAAAGCATTAGGAAGAAAAATAAAGAAGTATGAATGTGCACAAGCCTCTGTTGTTCTTGTTGCTATCCATGATAACAACAACAAGGGCAGTTGCAATGCTGAACCCAATGGACTTCCTTGCTCTGCAAGAAATCCACTCCTCCTTAGAAGACACGCCAGGCTCCAACTTCCTCCTCTCCTGGGACTTCTCCTCCGACCCCTGCTCCTTCCCCGGCGTCCTCTGCAACCCCACCACCAACCGCGTCGTCTCCCTCGCCCTCGGTGATCCCCGCGCCGGAGCACCAGGACTCACCGGAAAGCTACACCCCTCCTTCTCCCTCCTCTCCGAACTCACCGACCTCTCTCTCGTCCCCGGTCGGGTCTACGGCCCCATCCCTTCCTCCCTTTCCCTCCTCCGCCGCCTTCGCTTCCTCGCCCTCTCCGAGAACTTCCTTTCCGGCACTATCCCCGCTTCTCTCTCCTCCCTCCCCTCTCTCCAAACCCTAGATCTCAGCTTCAATCTCCTCTCCGGCTCTATCCCTCCTCCTCCGCCCTCTCTCTCCTCTCTCATCCTCTCCCACAACCGCCTTTCCGGCACGATTCCTGCCTCCATCGGTGGCAACCCTCGCCTTCTCCGTCTCGACCTCAAGCACAACCATCTCGCCGGTGAGATCCCTCCTCTCCCTCAATCCCTCCGTTATTTGGCCATCTCTTCTAATAATCTCTCCGGCGAGGTTCGCAATGTGCTTCCGCGGCTCCGGATGATCAACTATCTGGATCTCAGCTCGAACCAACTCTCCGGCGAGATTCCCGGGGAGATCTTCGGGTTTGATTCGTTGTCTGTGTTGCTTCTCCAGAGGAATAGGTTTTCCGGCGAGGTGAGGCCGGAGGGGAAAGTGGGGATTGGGAGGGTGGATTTGAGCTATAATCGGCTCACCGGAGCGGTGCCGGAGGAGCTGGCGACGGTGGAGAGCTTGTACTTGAATAGCAATCGATTCACCGGCGCCGTTCCAATGAGGTTTGTGGAGAGATTGATGGGGGGATCAGGGTTGCAGGTGTTGTACTTGCAGCACAACTTCTTGACGGGGATTGAGATCTCACCGGCGGCGAAGATCCCTGGCTCGGCAGCGGTTTGTTTGAGGTATAATTGCATGGTTCCGCCGGCCGTGGAGTCGTGCCCGGGGAACGCCGGAGAGCCGCGGTCGAGGTCGCCGGAGCAGTGCCCGGAGTGGAGAGGGTGAGTTCTTTATTTTATATTGGCTGCAAAATTTAAGAAAAAATAGAGGAATTATAAATATACAAATTTCACTATTTTTTTAAGAGTTTTCGAGGCTTGGTTATTTTATTTTATAATTTATTTATTTTATTACTGGTGTATCAATTTTTATAGAATTTGTTATTAAAATTTATGATATATAAATGTTGTCAAATTCTATATATATTATATATATATATAAAGATTTTAAATTTGCGATTTTTCAATGGCTTGGATAAATTGAATTTCTTTTTTTTAGGTGGGGATGGATGTTATTTATTTATTAATTTTTTTGTGTGTTTTTTCTATTTGTTTTGATTTATTATCATTTGATTGTTTAATGCATTTATGTTATTAAATCCGTTTTTGATGATATATATATATCAGAAAAAGTATATTCATGTGATAAAATGATGGCTTGCAGGTAAATTTGGGGTTTTCAGGGAGTTGAATGCAAAAAAGAAGGAAAGCAAGAAATACAGTTTATATTGTCTTAGATTTGGTGGGTATCCATATGTTTAAGTTCTTATTTTATTTTATTTTTTTCTCGCATTTTTATTGGTTATTTATATTTGTTATTATTTAGTAGGTTTTATGAACTTAGAGGGAAAAGAAGGGGTGTTTTATTATTATTATTATTATTATTATTATTATTATTATTATTATTATTATTATTATTATTATTATTATATTTGTTATTTTTATATTTAATTTGTAATATATGGATATTGGGAAATTGTCTTCTTTTTATTATTACTTTTTTTTTAAAAAGAAAATGGGTATTAGGGAGAACGAGGTGAAAAGAAACAAAGATAGAAAAGGAGGATTAATTTATGGTTTCTACGTTTTTTGTTATTTTTCATTTCAGATTTATTTGTTATTAATTGGAGTTCTTTGGAGATGAGGGAGAAGACGGTGAATGTTGTATTGATTTATTAGTTTGTGTTGCTCGTATAATAAGATGCTTGTTATTAAATGTGTAAATTTTGTTTATTGGATTAAATGCCTTTTTTTTTCTTTTTTATTCTGGTACTTGTTCGGTATAGTTTTGTGGTACTTTTAACATGCAATTCATTTTACTTATTTTTGTTTAAATTTTTTAAAAAATAAAATCATCTCACTATGTAAATAAATAAATGATATTAAAATTTTTTAAATTATAAAATTTTAAAAAATATACTAAAATTTTTTAAAAATAATATATAGATCAACGTGATTAATAAAAATTTGAAAATTTAAAAAAAAAAAACAATGAATGTATATTGTATAATGCTATTGATATTGACCTCCTTTAAGAGGGAAATAAGCTACTAATCCTCTCAATAAATGTATCTTGCGGGTCTAAATGTTGATTTGAACTAAAATGAGAATAAAAAGATAAAAAAAACTGTTATCACTCCAAAGGGTGCCTAAACCAATGGCATTAACTTTATTTAAAAAATATTATGGGGTATTCAAAAAATCCCCAGCTCGAGTCCCGTTAAATACAATGAGAATAATAAGATATAAACTTGTAATTTATACTATGGTTACTAAATGAAACTGTAAAAGTTGAACGTTTAACAGTGTTTGTTGTAAAAACTATAATCACTACATTGAACATTTTAAGTTTGTATCCGCAAGTTGAATGGATACCATGCATACGGTTGGAGAGTGGAATACTGTACTAACTATTCAGTTGCAATGTAAAAGTGGTCAATAAAATATATATATATATATATATATCCATCTGGGTGCACAAAGAGAACCAAAAAACTTCTCCAAAGAAATCAAGAAATTTAACAACCTCACAACATTTTATTTACTAATTAATTATTCGTATAAACATAAATTATTCGTATAAACATAAGTCTGTGCATCTCCTATATATTTCCGTCACATTAAGGGTACCACCGAAACAGGTGTCCATCTGGATTACGAGGTTGATGATAATCTGAAATATTTTTTTCCAATTATACCCCCACTTATTTAAGCTAATTCCATATTATACTCATTATCAAAACCCTAGTTTTGTTCTATTTTTATTAAAATATTTATAACATAAAATATAAAATATAATATATAATATATAATATATATATATACATTGCTTAAATCCATTTGGGTGCACAAAGAGAACCAAAAAACTTCTCCAAAGAAATCAAGAAATTTAACAACCTCACAACATTTTTTTTAATAATTAATTATTCATATAAACATAAGTCTGTGACTCTCCTATATATTTCCATCACATTAAGTATTTACAGACTCGAGTTGCACTTTAACCAGTTCTTCCCTACATCTCAAAGCACAACAAAAGCCTAATTGTTCAACGAAAGTTCGGTATTTAGAAGCCACTCACAGAATAATAAATACAAGCAAAACAATTTTACAGAAATATATGGCTGAACATACTCTCTTCAGAAACTTTCCTATTTTTCTTCATTAATAAAGGATCTGCATCACTACCTGAAAACTCCCATCTAGCAACCAGTCCATCCCATGAAGAGCTGACGAGAGTCGGGTAGTATGGATGCCAACTGCAGTCTCTTACAGTCAGACAATGATAATCCAATTTCGAAACTTGTTTACCGGTTACCTGAAACATTTACAAAAGCAAAACCTGTTACAGCCTGCTAAATTTAACTTGTCCTGAAATTATGGTCATGAAGTGGTTGTGGGTGCATTGATGTGTTTCAATTCATGTTTTTTTTTTTTTTGTGACAAGAAGTGTAGAGAAAAAACATGGAGGTTAAAAAGCACGCACCACGTCATATACATAAACACAGTTGTCGCTAGATCCTGTGTAGATGTACTTCTGACCAGTACTGAAAGAAGTGACGAACATATGAATAACTTCATTCTTGAGGTTAACTGATTACGAATATATGAATGTATATACAGTTTATTAAAAAGTGTAAATTACCTATAAGTAGGTGAGAAGTAGCATCGAATGAGAGTGCGCAAGACTGAATGGCCTTGGTATGTAGCCAATGATTGGTCGGATGGATGCCTCAAATGTTTTGCATGAACTGGGAATTCCATCCATCTGTAATCCCAACCAGAAATCCTAGGTCCAGAACTGCATAAATGAATCAGATAACCAATCAAAAGCGAACATGAAGTCTTACAGAGAATGATATAGTAATATAATAAGTTTGGAATAGAATATATAAACTTAGGTATTTAGGTTAAGTTCACCTGGATAATATGTTTGGTTTGTATCTAATACTAAGCACTCCTACAGAAGGATAGAAGAGATCTCATCTTGATATCTTTCAAAAAAAAACACCATAAATCTTATTTGATTGTGATAGTGATACAGCCTTGTGTACTGCACTAAATTTTAAATTGAAATACAACTAGGAGGGTATATGTTTCATTATTGAAACAATTACCAGTCACCACAATCCCTTATTCAATTGCCGACCAATTCAAATATCACCCAACTTCTATATGCTTTGTTAAATGTCTAATGTATAAATATAAATATTCACAAACCTTCAAAACCTTTCTTGTTAGCGAAGAGAATAAAGAGAGAAAGACAAGCATGGCCCCTAGTTGACAACCCGAAATGACGTGATATAGCAGAGCAGGATCTGGTTGGATGGGGTGCAGTGCTACAACATCAACCAAAGCTCGCAACACTGAAGGAAACTAAACTCCCATCTCTGATTTGTCTAGTATTTGGAACCAGCCTACTCTTCTTTTCTCCATCCAATTAGTGACAAAAGATGTCTCGCAACCTTGATGCTCAGTTCTATTCTGCTGCATTTTTATGGCCAGAGAGTGAGTGATCACTCAGCAATGATTCCGCCAGCTGGGTATTAAGATCCCTTACAAGAATCAGACCCTAGGTCTTTTACAGAACTTAGATTCTTTTCTTATTTTCTAACAATTTGCGAAGTTTTTTTCTTGACAACATAGGCGGAGGTTCCTATCAATGCATCAGCTGAAAAGAGGGAGTGTTTTTCCTTATGATACATAGGTTATTGACTCACAGACAACAGAACAACCCAACGTAATTCAGAAGCTTACATATGTGGATGGGTGTTAGCATTTCTGCACTCAAACGTGACTAATATCTTTAATCGTTTTTAACCTCCTAGAATGAGTTGCAAGCAAGAAGGGGCTCTAGAAAGGCACATGGAATGGAATATAATGAGTCAGAATCCTTTGGATGCCAAATATATATATATTTTTATATAAAATAGCCCTCCAAAATTTTCATGAATACACTCCAAAATGGATCTGCAGCCTCTATAGATTAAGACCATGGATCATAAGGACTTCTTCCAAGCCTATAGCCATTAGCTCACTTCCCCAATATGGACTGTGATAAATATGTGGAACATATGGATTTGAATATATAAGCCAGAGTTTCTCATTCTATAAGCTTAAGTTTTTGAGTGAATCGAGTCCAAATAATATGTTTGAGCATGGTATGTTTGGCTAGTTTGCAACATTAAGTAATAAAGCCAAATCGGTTAATTTAGAAAATATGAATTTGAATATAGAAGTTTAGGTTTCCATCCTGTTAGCTTATGTGTGAACCAAACCTAGAAAATATGTTTGATTTGCATCTAACAATACCAAGTCACAAAATCTTCACTTTTGGTTTTGTAGAGTAAATATAAGTCCAGTCCTTTGAACATAAAAAAGCTCAGCAGTCATGATAACTGTCAAAATGATGTGGTGTTCTATATATCTAGCTTGCCAATGAAGGGCGATTATAATTCTTAAACAAATACTTGAACTATAAAAAGAAACAAAAACATACCAATCTGCCTTGGAGGTCATTTTTCTAATGTCCCAAAGTTTGATGCCTTGGTCTTTACCATTTGAAATGAAATAACGGCCATCACCACGGCTATCAATAAAGGTAATACCTTGTAAATGACCTGTCAAAACTCCTGCTGCCTGCTCTCTAGTATTGAAACAGCGTCTGTCCCATACCTAAAGAGCAAAGACACATCCTGTTTATTTACTTTTAAAGTCGTTAGCTAGCTAGGGAGATTTCAAACATGTAATCCAAAGTTAGGGAGTAAACTTGGATATTAACATGCTAAAATAGAGATAGTCTATAGTTTACATGCAGACAAAGCACATGTAATTCCATTGGAAAATATTAGGAAAAGCATTGATCATAAAAATCCATTTCTGTTTATGAAGTCAGACTACCAAACTAAAATTTTAAAGAAAAGCCATATCATGTGTGCACATTGTTGATGAAGTGAATTATGGACAAAATAGATAGTCAAGTGGCGATATTACCTTGCATAAATGATCATCACTTCCCGAATATATGATATGGCCACTTTCATCGGCAAAGGTCACAGTGTTCACATCAGACTGTAAAAGGAAAACAAAGCATTGAAAAAACCATCAAATCCTGTCCATGTAATAAAATCATATGTGGTTTCAACAATAAGTAAATACATCTGCTTATATATTCAATAGAGTAAATATAAATCTATACTAAAGAACCATAATCATAACAAAGACAATATGAAATTAAAGCATGTATGTCAGTGGTACTTGGATACTTGTTCAATCACTTGGTAGTCTATTAGTCCCAAAACCCTTTAAGGTTGTGCACATTTTGTATTTAGACTGCAATGTTAAGCAAGAAATCATCCACTATTAAGTAAATGGAAAAAATAGTAGGTTTTGATGTTTCATCAAGGCAAAACTTCTTATTGGCAATGCTTGTCCTTATAGCCCACATAACCTGATATTCTAATAATTTTAAATAACTAGGGTATTGAAATTTGTATGGTCCATCCTGTCAAATGAAGCAGCATGTTGAAGCAATCCAGCATCATGTATTTAGCTTGGACCTATTAATCAAACAGGTTAAATCTTGTTATACCATGTGACTTTTTATCAACAAAAATCTCATACCATGCAATTTTCTATTTATTGCATTCACATGTGATTGGTGGTATCCATGTTCAAGAAAGCTTACATCAATTGTTGCATTAACAAGTATGACTGTGAAACAAATGACCAAATATCAATACAACTCTGGCAAGTAGATAATTCTTACTCCAGGAAGCAACGCATCTTGTGAATTGGGCATGGAAATTTATTTCTAAGTTATCCATTGGCAAAAGGAACTCACATGTATTAATAAGCCCAAGGTATATATCGTCTGCAAGGTCTTAACTGACAAAACCAACTAATAAAAAGAAATGAATGCCATTAAAGGTTGTGGCATGAAAAGTGGTATGCTAATTTTCTTGAGGTGCCATTTTAAACTGAGTGATTCACCATCTACTTTGCCGGTAATTATACACTTATAATTATCTAAATATTTGTAGAAGTGCTAGCATTTGACTGTTTTATGATTAATATGCTTCTTCTGCAGTTTGTTGCACAATGCATTGTAATGAGGAACCCACTTGCATGGTGACCCAGCCACACAGGAAAGCTTCCTGAACTCACATGAGGCAAGATTAATGTATCTTAAACCATGATAGCTACAAGAATATCACTTACAACAGTCTTAAGTGCCATTGGATGGTGTACGATAATAAAGGTTAAGTGAACTCTATGCTTTACAGCATGCTGAGAACTTAGTTGTAAACTTTATTAGTATGGTAGCACCCTTCGGCACAGGGATATGCCAAATGAAATCTAGATGAACATAAAGACAAGGGAAATGCCAAAAATTGTTAGAAGTTTGTCTGGTTTTTGTATCACAAAAGGAACTATTCAATCCATTTCTCCAAGGTATGGAATTTACATGATAATCATCAAGAAAAGTAGGCGCTGCAATGAAATATTGCATGTGCCCTTTACCATGCACCAGGATTTGCCATAAGGTGGGGACAGCAGATCTAACATAATTAGATGAAAAACAATGTAAACATCTGATCTAAAGTTCTATCTTTTTCTTTACTCCATAGAATGAAAAGGCAAACTTACACTAAAGAATGTACTACTAGCAGAATGTCATGAGGATGTCAAAATTAATCCAAAAGCCGCACTTCTATCCAACTTTTTAAATTACTGGGTTGCAGGAAAAAGTTTTATGGGAGGATAATATTCCATGTAAATACATAAATCCCAAGAAAGTAGAATCCTTTTTTGATCTAAAATACTATCATAGAACAAAAGATATTCTCACTATAGCATGCCAAATGATTTAGATCCTGTGATTAGCAAATTGAAGTTTTACACTGCAGCAGGGCAAATGTCAGTCTTTCACTTATCCCTGTCAACTCATCCCATCAATTAATGTTCCAAAAATATTATATAAGTTTGAGGCCATTAAATTTTAGCGGCCATGAAATGATGCACCTAGATGTCTGTTTTCCTAAAAAAGGGCAGCTAATCATCTTCAACTTGCTAGCTTACAAATTACAAGTCAAATGCTAACCCATGGTGAACAGTTAGTCATGTGTCAGATACTAAATTTTGAAAATAGTTACAGAGGGCATCTGTCCCCAGAAAATAGAACCAAAAATATCACTCGAAAAGTCAAGTACAGTGAGCCGAGCACAAGAAAAAAAAAAGAAACTAATTGTCTGCTTAACATGCCCAAATTTGTCCTCACTAATAAGAAAATTAGTAATCAGACAATGAGACATAGCATTAAGTGAACACAAATAGATAGCTTACACCCATATAAAATCAAGGGTTAAGGGAATACCATACCGAATGAGCTGGAATACGTAAAGTCAACTTATTTTCTTCTAGGTCATAAACATAAATTGAGTCGTCACTGCTTCCAGCAACAAGCTCACGACCATCAGTTGAAAATTTCACAGAAAATATTCCAAAAGAGTAAGCTCCATCATCATGAGATGACATGTCCAATCCATCATGAATGTCCTGCAAAAAAAATGACCATTTCTTTTTTACTATAATCATAATGGTCGAAACACATGAAACCATTTCTACAAGAAGAACAACTAGATTTAATTGAAAGCTTCTCAGCAATTACTTTTGATGTTTTGCAAGCATTTACAATACTAGACAATATAACTGCAGCTCGTTTTATTAAAAAGAAGCCACAAGATTTTATTAGGCAGTAAAATGATAATGGAAAACAACATATAAGCACAAATATAAAAACCATCTAAAATCCCTGGATTAAGTCCCTTTATCATAAAATATTATCAACAACATAATACATACATTAATATTGGCATATGAGTCTGTTGATTCACTTCCAACATTAACAATGTGAATGATAGGTGACATGCTAGAATAAACCTGCAATAGGAAACAAGGGGAATTTATTAGAAATAATCAATAAATTAGGAGAGCATATTGAGTTCAAGTATGTTAACCTAACAAAATAACAAAAATCAAAACATAAAGGTCCACACTTGACACCGAATTCTCGTAACATACTATTGGCTCCGTCAAATCCAATTTATGAAGCAAAATGATCATGCAGTTCAACCTATCAATTCTTCTAGAGTACATTTCTGCAATTTATATAACCAACAAATCATTAAATTAAACAATTAACATGTTGATTGGCTAAGGCAACTTCTATCAAGGCAAAGCTACAATAATTTGGTTAGTATCCTACTCCTATTCAGAACCAATCCTTCCAAGTGTAAATTTAGCTGAAATTAACCAAAATCGGCTCCACAATTGACGAATTTCTGGTGCATATATCAAAGTGTGTCTAGTTTTACTCCATCAAACAAGTTCCACAATTTATCCTTTTCTCACTTGCTATACAGACAAGTAATACTAAATTTTTTAATTACTTTTAATGGGAGTTTTGAATTTCTATTTATTAGACATTATTTCAATAATCTAGTCTCAACTTAATTCATTCATAGAGTGAGGTTAAAAATCTACAAAGTGTTCAGATAGGAGGTGGGAAACCATCTGAAGGCTGATAAATTTAGTTAAGGAGCAGTGGCAAACCAAATGGGTAAGCAGGGGTGGGGCCTCAAGCTAGGCATGAGTGAGGGAATTGCTTAAGGACAAGTCCAAATTGGAAAAACAAATATTAAAAATAGTTTTAGTTGATTTAACATGTAAATGAGAGCTCAAGCTTATTTCTTTCATAGTACATAACAAGTCCAAGACTTCATTAAAAATAAGTTTCATAGTTTTGTAAGTATTTTCGATAAATAAATTTTGAGAATTAGAAGCATCTAGAAACATTTTTTTTTTCTAAAACAATCCTACATGCATTTTTAAAAGAGTTATTAAATTTTGATTGTTTCCAGTATTCTAAAAATGTTATTAGAACTAACACACATTTAAAACTTTAAATTACTTCAGTGTCTATTAAAATAATTTCTACATTTAACCTTTTTTTTAGAAGTTTAAAGAACTCATTTGATGACAAATATATATAAACAAACAAATAGTATGATACCTAAAAACATTTCAAAATATGCAATATATCTTTTTGAAATCATTTGCAAATGGTGTCTATCTGGGGATTTTTTTTTCCCAAGTATATTCTCAAATTCTTTATAGTATTTTGTTTAGCTCAAAATTCCAAAAGTTTCTAGAGCTAAGAATTTGATAACCTTTTCTTTTAAGTATAGACGGAAATTAATTGCAATAGAATTTTGATTCATGTTTTACAAAATAAATCTTTACAAAAAATTAAAGTTACAATATAAGGCTATATTGAATAATAAATGTTTTGCATAAACCCCACATATGTAGTTTAATACAATTAACAAATATGAAGTTCCATATATATTCTTATCCCAAATTTTAGTGGTAGCTACTTCCATCTTTGTTCGTAAGTTGTAGAAAATTTTCGCTACATCTTACGCACATTTTCCTGTGTTTTCCTTTTAGAATATGGGTCTATTTGATAACACCATAACTCTAGAAATTCCCAAATTCTATAGGAATTCTATGTTTTGCATGATAATTTTATTAAAGAGTGGCCGGTCACTCTTCTACAGAGAAAAATTCTTATGGAACATAAGGATTTCACCAAAATTTTAAAAGAAGGCTTTACTAAAATTTTTTCCCCAATAAAAGTAGTAACTCACCCTCTCTTGTGTAGGGCAATCATAGATAATGTGGCATTTAACGTGGTCAAATATCCCACATCATATTCCACATTGCATTACAACAAAATAATAAATTAATAGTATAATTAATTAATTCTTTTTTAGTATCATCATCATTTTTATTATCAAAAACATATAAAAAAAATCCTATTTTAGAAATTGTATTTACATATTTATGTTTTTTAAGAAATTAAATTTTAAACATACTTAAATGACATGCTTTTAAAATTACTTTTAGAAAAATAATTTTGTAATACTTTTTAAAAAAAAATATCATTTATTAACATATATTTTTTTATTATAACTATTTTTATTATTGTAATTAGCTATGTAGTAAATATTTTATTGTGTTAAATCAAACACTCATCCCATAGGATTAAAATTGGTAAGATTTTCTCTAATAACCATTTTCACTACCTACAAACAAATTTCCCACTTAATAAATTATTTTTGCATCCAAACAAAACCTAAAGGAAAAATGTGTTACATCTAGAAACATGCCTAAGAAGAGTGACAATTGTTATTTTAAGTAAACATGGTTTAATGAAGTTTAGATTTCTTTATGTGCAAATGGATGTGATAACTACTTCAAAGTATACAAATGCTTTCAACATATTAAATGCGTATTAAACTGGTCCATTTTCTTGATAAAATATGCAAACAAATATTACCATTTTATCAATTGAAATTTTAATTCTTCAGTTAAAAAAAAATGAATTCCATGAACTAATTCTGCCTTATGCTATGTGAACAACCGATTCAATTAAAATGGCCAATTTTTACATCCATTTCTATTGAAAAGATTTAAAAATAATAATAAATCCTACTGAGAACCAATCAAGTTAACTAAATAGCAAAATGTTTTTACATGATAATATTTAATAAGACCTTCCAAATATTTCTTCCAATGATATATAGTTCAGTTTTACTGAAAAGATGTAGAACTCAATGTTGAAGGATAGAAAGTTAGAAAGGCACATGATGGAAAGTTCATTCTTTAAAATACTTTAGTAACACAAGTAAAGCCTTACAAGATAACGTTGATCAGGAGAAAGAGATGTGTCAGTGATTGTCCATCGCAAGCTTTTGGCAAGAATATTTTTCCGTACTTTCCATCCATTTTCAACATCATATATTTTGATATGACTTCCCTACATGAAATTCAAATGAAAAAAATAGTATATTAAAATCCTTACCTTATTCAGAATTCAACAAAAGGTTGATTCATCATGGTATGCAAAGTTGAAAAGCACAAAAAACCTGAAACCCAGCAACAAAAAGTGAACCATCTGCTGAAAACTGAGAGACATATGCTCTAGAATCCATTCTGTCCACATGCCAAGGGCCATTGACAGGCAAGTAGCGACCAAGAACATGCGAGCAATCAGCTGATAAGAACTTCCCCCTCCCAGAATAATTAGCTTCCCTTCCTGACAACATCTTGACTGTTGAAACAGGAGCACTTTGTGAACCATGTGCGGATTTACGAAGTGCTTCACTGGGCTCTGACCTGAGCTTAGTCAGATGAAAAATGTCATGATCACTAATAGCAAGTTCATCGTGCTTTTGATTCAAAAAAACTTCACCGCTGGATTCCCCAGCATCACACTCGTCCACATGCAATTTCAGCTTACGCATAGCATAAGCCATAATTTGTTCGACAATTGGCATTGATTCTGCAACCTTACACCCAACGACACATATATATCAGAATCACATAATAAAGCATGCATTCCAGGAAATACCACAAAGAGGAAACTTGAATTGCCAATTAGCATCATCAAAAACTACATTTAAAGAATGCAAAAGATCATCAACTTCTGATCACTTTCGAGTGTCATCATGCACAACTGTAAACATGGGCAATTCGAGAGCAATAGATTTAAAACATAATGATGTCGCAAATCAGTATCAATATAGCTCATTTGTAAGTGTTTTTCCATCAAAAGAATTCTCATAAAAAAGAATAAGAAAAAGGAAAAAAAAATCAGGGAAAGCACTCTAGCTATTTTATCAAGACAGAACCGAAGAAATTAAAAAAAATGAACAGAGCACATCAAAATATAACACATGCATATACATATATTTCAAGGAAGCATCTTGTGTTGCCAAACAACATCAATATAGCTAACTTATTGATTATTCCAGTCAAAGTCATTTTCATCAAGATAAAGAAAAGGAGGAACACATTCAATGAAAAAAACTATTCTATTAAAAATAGTTTTCATCAAGACAGAGTTCAAGCACTTAAATATGAATATGAACCACAACACTGATACAACATATACATGCACACAAATATATAAATCAAACAGCATCAAAACAGCCCAATTTAGGCGATTTCTGGAATCAGGATCATTCTCTGCCAGAAGAACAAGGAGAGGAACACAATCAATCAAAACATTCCATCTAAAATACTTTTCATCAAGACAAAGGGCAAGCATTTATATGAACATATTACACCATACCCAAAGAGAATATACGTACGCAAAAAAAACAAGCAAGCATTTTTTATCGCCGAACAACATGGAAAAAAATTCACTCTAAGTGATTTCTCCGATCAAAATCATTCTCCTGAAGAAGAACAGGAAGACGAACACATTCAATGAAAAAATAAAAGCAAAACCTCAACATTAAGCAAAAATGGGAGAAATTGAGAGGAAAACATGGAAACCGTGATTGAGAAAATACCTATTGGAAAGACAACTAAGCTCCGATGAAGGTTTGGGTCCACGGGCGGAGCTCCCAGAGCGATCAAAGTGAGGGCTTTGAAGACGATGAGAGCAAGAAAGCGGCGGGGACTGGGGAGCTCCTCCAAGACTCTGCTATCAACTTCCAATCATTGTTTGACACATGTACTGATGATACGTGGCTTTTCTCAGTTCGGATGGCAGAATATTGTTTATAATAATAATAATAATAATAATAAGGGTTGGTTGGGATTTCGCTGTTACTTCTGAGAATTGAATCTATGCAAAGAAACTGAGTGTAATGGCAAGCTTAACAATACTTATATTTGAAGAAGTTTTGGGATTTGATCCATCTTGTGCATTCTTTGTAAAATACATATCTTGGACGAGAGTATGTCAGAGATTTCTCTATTATTTTTAATTATATTTTAAAATATTTATTATAGATTTGTATATTTAAATAATTTCATTTGGAGAGTTGGAATGATTGCCTCTTTTAATTGGAAGTTTATGTGAGATGGATGATTTTTGTAGCTAGCTTTAGTAGTTAAAAAAAGGGTTATTTTGATGTAAGTAAAAAAAAAGTCAAAAAGTCGTTGAAGTACTATTTTTCTGAAATGGTGGAAAGTGACGGAAGTGATAGGACTTCCACCACTTCTTACGTTTATTTTGCATAAAGGGGCCGTTTGGTTCGAAAAGTGAATTAGGGTGGAAGTAAAGGCAGTGGAAGGAATAGTCGGAACTATCCAGTTTTGATTAAAAAACTAGACCCTTTGGATGGGAAGAGGATTGAAAAACCAACTCACACTTTTCAAAGGGTAAAATTACCCCTTCATGTTTTTTACACTTGTTTAATTACATCATATGATTTAATTACTTTATTACGATGATAATAAATAATTTATTTATTAAATTAAAACTTTTGAACACCACATAATTAATTTAATAACATGCTATTAAATTAAATTAAATCGGTTAATATATTATGTTTAATTATTAATTAGTGAGAGTAGTGATTTAATTATTTCATTACCATGGTAACAATTATTTTATTATCATTGAAAAATATTGCAAAATGAGTGTCAGACTGGGATTTTCAAAATGACACAAGTGGTCGAAGTTATCACATCATCACTCCGAGCAAATCGAAACAAACACACCAAGGGCAAAAAGGCCACCTCGGGCACTTTGTGCCCACTCGGAAAAAAAACAAAGCAAATTATGAAATGCTCATTTTCACACTTCTGATGTCCATTTCGATATAAGTGGTATCACTTTTTAAGAATATTTGGAAGTGGAGGAAATGAGTTTTATAAAAGGTTGATTTCTCCTACTTCAGTATAAAAAATATTAAAATAAATTTTAACTAAAACCCATTTCATTCACTAAGTGTGCAGAAGTGGCCACTTCTCACTTAAGAAAAAAAGACATATTAAAAATGTAAGCAAGTCTATCCATTTCCCTTGCTTACATCGAAATGAACTTCCCCTAAGTTTTGGAAGAGTTTATAATTCAAATGAGTATTAATGTATTTTTAGTGTTAATTCATTGTGTTTTTTTTAATAAGAAACATGAGCTAGAGAGTACCTGTTTTACCAAAGGTTAAAATAAAATATAATATTTAACAAATACAAATACAACTAAAGAAGCACTTGAGCTACGAATCTGTCAGCCACTATATTCCAATCCTAAGGGAGGATTTGATGTAGTTTAATTTGGTTAGTGAAACTATGGTTTATTGATCTTCATATCACATATAAGTTCTTAAAACATAGCTTGGGTCTCAACTTCCTAAGTGGATTAATTTAGTCTCCAATTTGCAGCATCTGTAGCTAAGAAACATAGTTTGCCATTAGCTATAATCAAGCCAACATCTCTAATATAATCATTAGACCACATAGTATCTATAAATGGAAGGTTGTTGTTGATAACTTGATATTAGCATTTCTTGAGATTTATAAAGTACTTACCATCATAGCGTTTGCAGTTAAATAGTATGCTAAATAGTATTCTTCCCCGTGCTAGAGATTTTGAGAGCAATATTATTTTTTTGTTTTTTTTTTATTTAATGATGATAAGCACCCGACATCACATGTGAGTTATTTTTCTTAAATGCCTAAGAACATACATAAATGAGTTATTACCTTGAACACATACTCATCTTATGTGTGCATATAAATAGAGGTGTAACATCACTTGTGGATTATTTTCTCCAACGAAGATTCAAATTCTGACTTCGCATGTCACATGACAAGACCCATATTAATGTGCCTAATCACGTGAACTAAATAGCTTTGGCCTTTATAAGCATTTCTATCATGTTATGATTGGCTCCTTTGAAAATAAAATCACGGCAACAATACTGTATAGAAGCTTCTATCTTCTTATTTGACTTCTTGAACTCTAGCCGAAGAAGCATCTTGCAAATGATTTATAGGACCTAGATGAAAATTAAATGAGAGCTTGATGTTGCAAAAAAAAAAAAAAAAACCCCCGTATTTGAAATTTAAGCCATACAAAAGTAATCTTATGTAGGGATCTTTCCCTAAAATGCTAAAATTTTGTTCTAGCAGCAACATGCAATTTTTTGCCATTCAAGATCTATTGATTCATGTTACTGCCAATTATGAATTCATAGATGACAGTATAATCTTTTTTTTTTCTTTTTTTATTCTTAGGGAACCAAACTAAGTACCGGGAAGTTATTAAATTAAGTTATCTTAAGACAGTATAATAAAATTGTTATAACATTTTTAATATTGTAACTTTGTTATCACAACATTATTTTATGTTCTATAGTAGTTATAGTGGTTAAATAACACCTCTTCAAGTAATTAGAAATTAGGAAAGTTAAGATGTCTCTTTGTGTAATAAAGGAGTTACATGTAGTTAGAAGACACCTTTTTGTGTAATAAAAAAAAGTTATAGTAGTTTTAATACATTTTTTATATTAAAGGAGTAGTTAGAACTTCAAAATCTTAATTCTATATAAGTGTTGAATGAAAAGAGATAGAGCATTTGAAATATTTCTCTATAAGTGCAACATCAAACACATTCTCCATTCTCTAAGGCTTATTTTGTTTGTGTGCAACATAGTAAGGGGATTCTTTGTATACTAAAGGCTTAACTTTCACCCTTGACACACATAGTAAGAGGCTAATTCTTCTTTAGGAAAGTGTTTCACACATAGATTCCAAAGTGTGTATTTGTATTCTTCTTTGTTGAGTGGTTCAAAATTCAACAACAAGAATTAAGAGTATTACTCAAAGCGATTTTCAAACCATCTAGTTTCAATAATTACTTCAAGCAAAATCTTTGACTTAGAAATCCCTGGTGATGAAATCTATATTCAAGAAAGCATATTTAAAACCAATTGGAATTTCATAACACCAATGAATCATCTAAGAAAGAGACCTCAAAAGGATTTATGCAAGTAAGTCATGAGTTAGGTTTAATTATCTCCAAAGCTTTGCATAATGTTGTGAAAAACCATGACCATCTAGCAGGATCTTGATGTTCCAGGGTAAGATCATATTTGGCTACAAGAATATCAATCCAATACAAATCTTTGCCGTTAAGATAGTCTAGAGCATGTTTGATAGGAGGATAATTTTTGAAGTTTTTGAGTTATTGATGCCCAAACTCCCCTTAAACCTAGCAAGTGTAGTATTATTCCAACTAACAAACTGAATGCCCTTTTTTTTATAGTCTTTCTTAGACCAGAGAAACTTCCTAGCTAGTTTAGAGATGTTATCAAACACTATATCAGGAATAAGGTAGACTGAAAGTCATAAAAAGAAATAGGCATTAAGTAATATTAGTCACCACAACTCTCCCTGCTTTAGAAAAGCATTTACGGATCCAAGAGGCATTTATACTCTTAATTGTAGCAATCATTTTTAGTCTTTTATAACAAATACTGATATGTCGGTAAGTAAAAATATAATTTGTAATTTTGAACTTTAAAAAAAGATTCAATCAGTTAATACTTATATTAACTCTTTTATTGAACCAATGAAAAAAAGTCAATAGCTGACTTAGAAGTGTTGGAGTGCTGTCTAGTTATAATAGCATAGATATCCAGATAGCTATTAGAAAAGCGAGCAGTTTTTCTAAAAGCTTTGGTGATAAGGAAAAAATCAACATACATAACTGGTTATTAAAAACCCCGAGTCAAAAGCAAAAATCATCTGGTGATTTAGAGCAATTCTGAGCAAGGTAGAGAGATTTTGGGACATAATACTCAAGAGGTAAGAGTACAGAGGATCTTCCCATTCCTCTAGAAAAAAATTAAAAATATTTAGAAAAATTAACAGGCCTTTCTAGTAAGTTAGAAATTGCTTATGGATCTCTTAGTAATTTCACTTTTTAAATTTTTATTTTTATTTTGCTTGAAAAAAATAATAAGATATTTGCACTAAATCCAGTTATCGACTTGTGGGTATGATTAGTACTTAACCTTCATGTAAACTAATATTTTAAAATCAGAAATTAAATTCCTTTAACTAAATACACCAAATCAAGTAATCGAGAACCTATATTTTCCGAGTATGTTAATTATTAAATAATTTATTTTTATAAAATTTATAAAAAAAATAAGTATAGAGTTTTTATTTTAAAGAAAATCCGAGATCGAATTTTATAGCACACGCAAGATTAGATCACAAATACTTTTTGAATTTGCTTTATATCTGTACAGATACTGACATCTCTTAGTAGAGACACGTACGATGTATTAATCCAAAAACAAATTAATTAATTTTATGAAAAATTACCCAAAAGGCCTGAAGTTTATTATTACAAAAAACCTTTGCGTGTAATTGAGGGACTAAAAGTGATTTTTCTTTAATTTAGCAATAAAAAAACAATAGGGGTGTAACTGCAATCAGACGCAAATTTTGCAGTTCAATGCTAGAGAAAAACAGTTCGATAGAACCCTCCTTATCTCCTTCAAAGCTCGCCGCCGCCACCGCCACCGCCACCGCCACCGCCGTGGCCGCCGTGGCCGCCGTCGCGGCCGTCAGAGCCTGTCCGCCATGGCTCCGGCGAGGCATTTCTTCCTCCTCCGGCAGTGCTCCCTCGCGAAGCTTCTCCTCCCTCTTCTCTCCCCCCATCCCCTTCCCATCCCCAAAACCCTTACCTCATCCTCCTCCCCCACCGTTCCTCGCTTCTTCTGTTCCGATGGGCTCTCGGAACTCCGCGGCCGCGTCGTCCTCCTCACCGAGAAGCCATCCTCCTCCGAGGCTGACGCCGACGCTATCAGATCCCAGCTCTCCGACCTTGCCTCTCGCCTCCTCTCTCTCCCGGACCTTGCCGATCCTTCCCCGATCCTCTCCTCCTCCCCTCTCCTCCCCTCCTTCGCATTTCTCCACCTTCTCTCGCTCCTCCGATCCCGCCCTAGCCTCGCCCTCGCCGCCTTCGACTGGCGTCGCCACCATTCCGACTCCCCCTCCCCCCCGATCCACCCAGAGGAGTACGCCAAGGCGATCACCATCGCTGGCCGCAACCACAACCCCGAGCTCGCCGCGGAACTCCTCGCCGACGCCTGCAAACGCCGCGTGGTCTGTACTTCCGTTTACAACGCTCTCATGGCCGCCTACATGTATAATGGCCTCACTAAGAAGGCCATGTCCGTCTTTGATGACCTCAAGCTTGATCCTGATTGCAAGCCCTCCATTGTCACCTACAACATTCTCCTTTCAGTGTTCGGCCGG
This sequence comes from Dioscorea dumetorum, assembly GCA_902712375.1. Lineage (NCBI taxonomy): Eukaryota > Viridiplantae > Streptophyta > Magnoliopsida > Dioscoreales > Dioscoreaceae > Dioscorea > Dioscorea dumetorum. The sequence goes on along the minus strand of CACTHL010000561.1, from coordinate 1,503,215 downwards.
TCCATTATGGTCACTCCCATGGAGGCTGTCCTTAGGACCATTGAAGAGTCTGACCTCACTCCCAATATGAGCACTTACAATACGGTGATTGCTGGGTATATTACTGCATGGATGTGGGACAAGATGGAGAGCACTTATAGATTGATGGAGGAGGGACCTGTGAAGCCAGACAATCACACACACTTGTTGATGCTTCGGGGATATGCACATTCAGGGAACCTTGAGAAGATGGAGCAGGTCTATGAGTTGGTGAAGGAGCATGTGAATAATAAGGATGCACAGTTGATTCGGGCGATGATTTGTGCTTATTGCAAAAGCAATGATCCGGAGCGAGTAAAAAAGATCGAGGCTTTGAGTAAGTTTATACCAGAGGAGGATTATCGGCCATGGCTCAATGTGCTTTTGATCCGGGTCTATGCGCAGGAGGGGTTGATGGAGGCTATGGAAAGATTCATTTTTGAGGCTTTTCAGCGGAATACTATTGTTACAACAATTGGTGTGATGAATTCAATCATATCAAGCTACTTCCAGTGCAATGCAGTTGATCGTTTGGCTGGGTTTGTCCGGCGGGCAGAGTATGCTGGATGGCGGTTGTGCCGGTCATTGTACCATTGTAAGATGGTTATGTATGGGAAGGAGAAGCGATGGGAGGAGATGCATGGTGTTTTGGATGAGATGGAGCTTTTTAGGTTTGATCCCACAAAGAAGACATACTTGATTATGTATAAAGCGTATTCAGAAATTGGAAGGAGGTGGGAAGCTGAGACAGTAATTGGGAAGATGTGGAAACATGGTTTTGTCACCCCTTCTGAAGTCGTCAATTCCTTGCAAGTAACATGAACTACAGATTGGCATATTAACTTTGGTGCATATTACTATTCACTCTACTGATTAGACCAATCAGCTCCTCATTCATATAAAATTTTGCCAAGTGAGTGTCCTATAACTGTATTTTCACTAAATGTTTCACATTCTTTATGATCTTGCTATACGTGGCAATGTTGTTCATTTGAAGTATATTGCCTCGGTTTTGTATTGCTCCTTGTAAAAATAAATGTGTTGAATAGCAAGCATAAATTGGGTGATTCATATGTCATTGCCACCTTGTCTTTTTCTTTTTCTCTTTGTCTTTTTTTTTTCTAATGCAGCCAATTAGCACTATACTGATTAATAATCAAACACCTAGGTAGCTACTACTTTAAACCTTCCTAGCTGTTTCAGCAAACATCCTTTGAATATATTAGACAGTTCGTAACATATGCTTATGATTCATTACAAATTTTGGTCTAATCAAACTAGTTCCGTCATTACCTTTTGATTTGGGCTAATATGAAACAAAATTTGATGATGCTCATGTCTTTGGTCTGAAACACCCATCAAAAATGAAAAGAACCTAAGAGTTGAAAAAAAAAACCTGGGGGATTGCCCTCAATCTCTTGGTGAGGGGAGAAAGGAACCATCCTTGCTAGAGTATGCCCATTTGTAAGAATGCATGGTCCATCTTGAGAAGTAAATCTTCTTGTATGAAAAGAAAGAAAAAATATATTGTTTTTATTGGCATGTAACTCCCTGAAAATCTTTGCCTTTATTTCAAATGCCTCCCCTCCATCAGGTAGAACTTCATCCCATACTTGACCATTGTTTAGCTTTAACTAGAGATATAAAAAGTCAAATTTTCACAAGGCAATAATGTGAAGAAGGAATAAATTTTGTATCTAAGGGAAGAAGGAAAGGGAAAAAGGCTTGAATATAAGGGAAGAAACAAAGGTGATCTTTTGGAGTGATGGAACAATGGGAAAAGAATGGGAATAGGAAAGCATCTTTGATTTAAGGTCATGTTTGGTTCATGGAATTCGACAATCCACTATGGATTCACATGCTAGATGTAGATCACTTTGATGACTATATTAGATTGAGTTGTTTGATTCACTTTAGGATATTGATGGTGTGTTACATTAAGTTTGGCTTGTTAGACATATGCTTAGGAATGTAACGTATTTAATATGTGAATTAGGTATATACATACAATTTTTAAATAATTTGGCAATACACTATATAAAACATAAAATAATTTAAAAGCTAACTAAATAAGTAAATAACATTTTAAATTATAAATAAATAACTGAAAATAATTTGCGTTTTTATTAAACAATAAAAATGACGACACTACCTCTTCATATTTTTCAGTTAAACATGAAAAATTATTGATGCAAGGAAATTTTAATAAGGTAAGGGTATTTTGATAATTTTAGTATGATAAAGATATTTTGGTCATTAAGAAAATAAAGGCATTTTGGTCATTTTAAGATCGTAAGGGTACTTTAGTCATTTTAAGATGATGAGGCATTCTAGTCACCCAGCAGAATTTAACTGTGCGGGAAAGGAGAAATTTTCTCCAAAACGGAAAATATAGTTTTCTCTATCATATTACATCTTATATATGTACAAATAAGAAATAAATAAGAGATGCCACAAATTGTTCAGACATGATAAAATACTGTGTGGTGATTATTGTACCATTTAGAAAGGGCTGAGCATGAGAATTACTGAACTTGCATTTGGTGAATGGAACTTGGAATAAAGCTAAATAACATTCAAATTCTAAGAGTTCTGCGATGGTGGAAGCCCAGATTTGATTGCAGTAAGCCCATGCATAATATTATGCCAAATTTGCCCATTGGTCTGTACATGAGATGTTGATCAGGAAGTGATTTGTGATATTTATGTTGATAAGTAGGGTGCAAAATACTTGGCTTTTCTGGCCTTGGCTCAAGTTTAACTGGAAATTTAATGAACTTGTCAAGTGCAGTTCTGTGTTGGGGTAGTAAATTCGAGCTTTATTGGGCTGGCTTACTTCAATTGAGTGGCTCTTGGCTTGAGCTATATTTTGCAGTAATGCATGGTGGCATTCAGGCTGAACATGAGTTTGCTCAAGTTCAGTGGGTTTACGGTACAAGTTATGTCATGCAGCCAATACTCACCTGAGCTTGACTTATTTTATAAAATACCAGTACTTTTTAGGCCAAATTCAAGCAACTTGATTGCTTGTTCATTTGATGTCCTATTAATAAAATTCTAACTTATGTAGAAAAATTGAACCTTCTGTTTGAATCCATGACTTCCTTGTTGAATATTTTGCTGTGAACATTTAGTTGCAAGTATTCAAATACTTCAGAAGAAATTGGTATTGCATTGGATAGTTAAACTATCAGTAATATGCTTGAAAACAATTATTACCATTGTCTATTTATTATGATTCTATCACTAAGCAATACTAATACAATGATGAAGACATTGATCTTTTGAAATTTGCTCAAGTCATTATATAAGATTTGACATAACTAATGCTTTGGGGAAAAAGCCGAAGTGGTCATTTTAAATGGACCAATTACCTCTCGTGGCTCAAAATTTGTAAAGTGGGGTATTCACGTACTTTTCACTGAAAGGTAATGATAATGAAACATGTTAAACTAATGTTCGAGTTATATTTCAAAGTCTGGTGTTTATTTGCAATTAAAACATTTTCAGGAGATTATTTGTAAAAATCCATAACTCTTTTCATGAAGTTGGTAGAGTGTATTATTCATAGTTCTAAATCACCTGGTTGCAACAGCTTGATCACTAAATAGAAGGCCTTTAGACATGTAAGTCTTTACCGTATTGGTCTGAGCTCAACAATCTAATAATCCGTTCTTTTGGATGATAATTTCTCAAAGTCATTTAATCAAACTCTACTGTTATCCTCATTAGTGGCTCTCAATTGCCTTTATATGTAGTAGGTCCAGTTTTCACTTTGGGAATATATGCCTTATTGCATTTTTCTCAATTTGTTCTGTAGCTACTGGTAAGATGGTAAATAACAAGGCTATGAAAATTCTCTCTGGAACAGATGGTGATTGCTGATAGTTATCTGGAGATTAGTCTCTATCAGGCATGAGGTTTTTTACATTTTATGTGGAATGGTTGTGTTCAATTATCGATTTTCTGCACCTGACATCAGCTTAATTCAACATTATGTGTAGAAAACCCTAGCTGCTCTTGGGTGGTAGAGGCTTTTGAAATCTTGCTCAATAGAATGAGCCATGACTTCAGTCTCCTATGCTAATTGAAAGGAACCATTGCAACATCCTCCAAAAAATCCTAGTCACTTTTACTTGGTAAATCAATTATGAGTCTAGCTATGAGGAAATTATCTAATTCGGTTTCAATCTCATGTTCTTACGTTAATATTTCATATTGCACTTTTTTTGTCAATATTAATTTTGTTGCATGAAAATAATTTGGGGTCAATTGTTAGATTGCATTGCTTTGAAGTAGTTGTAAGTTAAGGTTGGACTATAAAATGCTCATTTCTCGAATAGTCGAATTCCTGCATCATTTCAAGTCATATAAATAATTATGTGGATGATTCCACATCTGCAGATGCAAATTATGGAACTCAGTTTACCTTTGAGAACTGAGTGAAACCATATTACTCAATTTATAGCAGCTTCAATTAATTGGGACAGCCTTTTCATATATTTCGGATGATAATTTGATGTAGGTGTTAATAAATCTATGATAGCTAACTTTAGCTTCCCTGATCTCTTTCCCTTTGTGGAAAGCTTCATGTGGCGCATTACTTTGTTATGAAGGAAAAATATGGTAGCTGTCAGTGAAGCAACCATCAAGTAATGAATGAGAAGCACCAAGGATAAGAAGAAGAAATAGAATTATGAACATTGAATTGGATAGCTAATTTTATGAAGATCACCTTGAGGTGGTAATTTATTTTCTTTTGCAGGACAGTGAATATATACCATGTAACATTCTTACTGGAAGGAATCCCATTTCTAGTAAGAAGGGTAAATGCAATTGTTAGAGTTGAAGTTTAGTTCTTCAAATATTTTGTCAGGCTCTGAATGGAGTTAAACATGAAAAAAATTTTGGGAAGAGAAATGCTTGTCGGTGCAATAATTTTGGCCAATTGATCATTTGGTGTTTATTAGAAATGAATAAATGGGTCCTGATGAGCATGTGATAAACTGATAAAAATCTGCTTGTTCTGCAATTTTCTCGTGTGATATCGATATTACATGCAGTCTTGTGTAGAGAAACACTTGCATGAATTGCAGTAAAGCAGCTTTAGTTAGAATAAAATAATTTCTATTTTGGTGATCCATGAAGTTGGAAATTTGTGATAATGATTCACATGGAGCCAATTCAGACCATTGATGCTCTGCATAAGTTCATATTCAGTTCTCAGACGTATTGCTGAAGATTAAACAAGTAGATTTGGTGAATCCTTTCACGCGAAACCCTTTCGATGATTGACACATGAAAATGCAGATGCATCTTTATTTCCACCCGGTTCTTATTTAACAATGCGGTTATGCCATATGTAGACAGTCTTTTTTCCTTTGGATTCACTTTAAAATTTAATTCTGCAACGATTAGTTTGTTGAATCAGTTTCCTTTTAAAAGCAAACTTGCTCAATAAATTGGCCATATTCATTTAATACTCACTGTGGCAACCATCAATTGTTTTGCAGACTTTTGAGCTAAATTGATTGTGAAAGTCCTGGAGGCATTAACACATCAACCATTATTTTATATCATCTATTGTTTGTGCAAAAACAAAGACAGAGCTCTCTACAGGAATCATCAACCATCATCCACTCAACAAGTTGACAGTCTCACATGGTGGCTACAAACAGTTAGCAGTTGGCAGTTAATATGTAATTCCAAAATCTCCATCAATGATGTCCCCACTGCTTCTGTGAATGATATATAATTTATTATGCCATTTTGTTGACTTGTGTGGATCAGGTTCATGGAAAGCACAAAGATGAAAGTTTTATTGATTAAATTTTGCCAGTTTTTGTTTTTGTTTTTTGAAGAGTAATGCCTACACTTGGTATGTTCTTCACCAGGTATGAACTCAAGAGATTTTGCTGGTCAATCAACCACATGCACTCTCCACATGGCTTGACAGAACTCTGCAGGTACACCAGCAGTTCCTTCCCTTTTGAATAAGTTTGTTGGCTGGTTGCTCTATCATTTGTGCTTCTTTGACTGCAATTCATTATGTTATTTTCTATTGTTCATTTCTTATTTTCACAATATAAATAAGTAAATAAATAATCTATCAACAATTTGCTTTTCTTTTTCAATAATGTTTTTAACATGTGTGCACTTGTTCTGTTTTAGATTTCCAATTTTTTTTATCTATTTATTTATCAACATTTTTTTTTTTTTTTTAATAAGGATTGTTATATAGATGCTCTTGAAAAAAAAACATGAAATTACATATGTGTCCTTGTAATGTTTTTCATTTCATAGGTTTTCCTGGAATATTTGAGATTCTTACAGGTGAACACTATGTTTCTAATTATTGTATTTACCCTCAGAATATGTAAGGTGAGGGTTGAATTCGCTTCCTTATCATAACATAAACACCACTCTATGTAGAGGAACTGATACCGACAGATCAAATGATCATTGGCACTCAGTTTATTAGTCACTATTACTGTCCATGTTTTTTAGTGTTGTTTTTCTATTTTTCTTATTTAATTTTTTTAATTAATAAAAAATTATAAAGAGTCTTGTTTGATGTATGAAAGAACTTGGGGTGCGTTTGGATGGGGTAATGGTTCTTTTTTTATTCTCACACCCATGTTTGGCTGGGTTTTTGGGAAGTAATCATTACCCTGGGGGGTCACCATTGACCCTCCCAGGGTAATGAGCCATTCTCCCTAAATTTGAGGGGAATAAACCATTTCCCCCTAGTAAAGGTTTTTTATGCTCTTGTGAAACACCAAAAAGATACTATATAAAATTAATAGTTATTTAAAATTAATTTTTAATTAAACATTAATCAATATTTATATGTTAATTATTTTATAAATAATAATTATTTAAAATAAAATATTATTTATAATTAATTAAAATTTGAAGTACGGAATGAAATTAGTAGTAAAAATGATAAGTTACATGCCCTGTTTGGTCGATATGAAATCATTGGTTGGTAAAATTTTTGTTTTTTTTTTCTTGTAAAAATTGTTTATATGCATTAGTAAAAATGATATTTGCTTATGTGCCTCTGTAAAAATTTTTTATTTGTGTATAAATCTCTTTGATTAAAAACCAATTAAAAGATTTTATAGAAAGATCAAATTGTCATTTACTTGCCTCTCTGCATTTATCTTTAAAAATAGGGAAAAAAAAAATTAAGATCAATCTTTATTTTTATAAAATTTGTAAATTGGTTTTCATCCATAAAAAAATATGTAACTAATAACTAAATAATCAACTTTGATATTTTTTATATCTTTGGTGATATGTTTAAAAAAATAATGTTGATCATAAAGAAAAGTGTTTGCAACACAATTTTATTTTCATTAAAAAATAAAAAGAGAGAAAATGAAATGAGAGTGTGATGCATAAAATAAATAAATTGAAGGGACCAAAATAGAAAATTTAAATGATTATCATAAATAAATAATTAAATAATCACCCCCACATAATCAATCCATCTTGTCTTTTTCCCTTCCATAATTTCCTTTGTCCACCCACCCACCTACACAAATATATATATATATATATCAAGTTGACTATGTGTTAGCTAATACCTTATCAACTGGAAACTAATGGCTGTGGAGCAAAAACAGACAGTTTTTAGTTACTATTTAAGAGTCTTGAGTATTCTTGCCTCTTTGTTTTTATTATTATTTATTTATAAAGATTGATAAATCTCTCATTGTTAAATAAGTTCCATGGAAACATACAAATGAAATATTTATAGGTAAAGTTACTTTTTTAGTCTTTCAACAAGTAAGTAGTATTTTTCGGTATCTTTAAATCATTTTAGTTTTTGAAAATTGAAAATTTTAGTCTTCTTGTTGATTGATGTTGGGTTTACAGTTCGGTGGCATTTTTTTTATTTTAAATTATTATTTTAAAATAATATTTTTTATAAATTTTAAAAATATCAAAAAATATTAAAAAAACTAAAATAGCTGATACTTTTAGAGACTTAAAAAAAATAATTTTATCTTTTTTTTAATAATATTTTTTACTCATTTTCATAGCAAAAACTCAACGTACTTTAGCAAAAAAAAACCTAATATTTTCAAATTATAAAACTAAAAAGATTTAAAAATACTGAAAAATATTAAAGAGACCAAAAACAAAATTTACGAAACGATCCTTGTTATGGGATTAAAAGAAATATTTTAACCATTATAACATGACTAATAAACAAAATTAAGTGGGAGAAAGTCACAAGTTCTATTGGCAGTGAAAATGAAGAGAATCAGATGCTTGACAAAAGATGGGCAAAAAGATGATAGTAGCACTTGGAAAATAATATCAAGGGTGGAACATCCATTTTAAAGGAAGAAAACACAGTCAACGGCCTTTGGGTCAATTGGCACTTGGGTCCTCCATGAGGACGCTTCGTAAGTGGCGAGAGTTCGAATCTTTGCAGTCGAAGCGTGTGCACGCCCCTGTTTTAGTTTAACGGGCCTATTAGAGGTTTCGTTATTCTTGACAAAAAAAAGGAAGAAAACACAAGGCTTCTAACAAGAGATGAAAATAGCTTGCACCAAATATAATTTGATCAAATTGCATTATATTTTCTTAATTATTCCTCCCATAAAAATATATCCAAACAAATTGCCATGTTTTTTTCACATTATTTGTCCACTTGTTTGACACCAATATTAATGGGGAAAAAAATATTTATATATATACACACACAACTCAACATCTAAACTTAAAATAATAATAATAATAATAATAATAATAATAATAATAATAATAATAATTAAGTCAATCTAGAAAACATATAACCAATTGGAAAGGGGCCCCTATATATATACATACAAAAAAAATAAAAATGTAATAAAATGTTTTTAAGTGTGTGATGAGCCGGCCTAGCATATATCTATATGCCTTAAATAAGGACTCAAATAAGTCCTATATATAAAGGTCTATGCCCTTTAGCTCCACTTTACCATCTTTTGTCCTAATAAATATAAATAAGAAGGCACACTACTACAATGGATTTTCATTTCTCATATATATATATATATATATATATTATTTTAAATAAAAATTTATTGGTGAGCCAATCACTATATAATCAATTCACATCTGATTTTTACATAAAACGTTCATATTTCATTAAAAAAAAAAAAAGATTTGAAACTCAATATACACAGAGTGAAAGCACAAATATTATAGCTCTTGTTTTTCATATTTTATGATGTGCCCGCTTCTAATACGTGAATTATTTATATTTGTATAAAAAAAATTATACATCATTATATGTATAATTTTTTTTATCACCCTATGACAAAGTAGTTAGTATTAACTATTAAATTCATCTCATTTAAATGTGAGAGCTTAAATCTTATTCATAACTTATTTTTATTTTTTTTAGAAAAAAAATGTGCATTTTTATGTTTGTTTGAGATTCAATTATATATATATATACACACACATATGGATTTATAAAGTGGAAAAAGATCAAAATAACTGAAGTTTGTAATTAAATTGGTTAGCCCTAATCTAATTCTTGTCAATTTCTTTAGATAATTTCTTAATTATCAAATACTCTTTTCATGCACTAAATTTAGGAATTTCTAATAATTGAAAATTCCTTTAAATACATATAGGACAAACTACAAAGGGATTAAAAAAATAATAAAATAAAAGAAAGGAATTAAAAGAGTGTATGATGCACTTGGAGCATTTGAAATTGAATACATCCAAAAGAGAACAACAAGGTTGCCTAGAAATGATAGTGGACCAAAGTGCCACCATTTATTTTACCCCAAATGTCAAGCTTCACAATTTTATTATATATCTTCTATTATTTATTTATTTATTTATTATGATTATTTTATTTTAATGTTGTCCACTGGGAGGGGTGACAGTGTGAAGACTATGATTTAAAATGACTCTCCTTTGCCTCATATCTTCCTTTTCTTTATTTATTTTTTTTTCTAATTTTTGTTTAGTTAATTTTTTTATATGAATGTAAAAAAACCACGTCAAAAATATACATAAAAATAGAATTAATATTTAAATGTCTTAATTTTGTATAAGGTGATATTCAAACTCATATTTTTTTCCCAGTAAAAACACAAATATTTTATTAAAAAAAATTGATGTGACTGTATTAAAATATTATTGGCGGTTGAATGCTCTTTTAATTTGTTTTCTTTAATATATATATATATGTAAAAAATAGCATGCAAGTGCTTGATGTGGACTAACTACCACTTTAGAGCTACATAATGTTAAAACATCACCTCCTTCAAATGACTTCCAATATCATGTCAGCATCTCTTCTCATTTTATTTGATTTGATATTAATTCCTCATAAGTTTCATCAACTATTGTTTCAAACCTATCATTAATCCATACATTAATAGTTCCTTTTTTTCCTCATAAATAATGCAAAGACATAAATAACAATAATTTAGTCAAAGAAAAAAAAAAAAAAAAAAAAAGACGAACCCTTTCGATGCGAACAAAAATAATTACGATGTTTTGAGGGATTAACACCGACTTCAAATATCGAATAAATTTGAAGCAAAGGGAAAACCTTCATTCATATGTTCATTACTTGGAAATTCAGACAAGTGTGACAACAATATAGATATATATTATTATGTGGTTCAGAACAAAATGCATCATGGTTGTTTGCCATGTTGCAGTAATTAGGACTATTACAAACATCAGCCAGGAGGGAGGTTCATCAGATTACATCACCTGAGTAACTTGTCAGTAGAAATGAAGCAGAAACTCAGCTGCTTCGACGACAATGGACTCTGAGTCATGCATGGATTCAATTCGATTCAATGCAAATCAAATCGAAAAACAAACAATGCGCTGTAAAAAGCAACCAGTTGTGTCAAGATATGGAGCTTTGGTTTTGCACAATGTTTTCCAGGCTAGAGCAGTAGAAGTAGCAGCAGCAGCAGCAGCAGCAGCAGCGAGATGTCAAGCTACCGATATCTACGTCTATACGTATTATATATAACATATATATAGAGATAAATATATATGTGTGTGTGTGTGTGTGTGTGAGTATGAAAAGGCGAAGAGGAGTTCAGTGTTTTATCAACAGTTAGAACTCACAAAGCACTTGATCTCCTCCATGACTTCATGAAAATGGTCAGTGTTGGGCAGTAAGTAGAAGCCGATGGTGGCTTGCTCACGATAGACGAGCTTCACATCTTGATCGGCTTTCTTCAGCCCTTCGACAAAGGCTCGTTGCCAGTCCTGAATGAGATCCAAACCAGCAATGACGACGAGGCTTTTTGGGTAGGGAAGGCCTCTGAGATCAATGCCATTGGGACCAAACGGATTGCAGGCCGGGTGGTCTCGATCTGCCCCTTCAGGAAGGAATGCTTTCCAATACCAATCCCGGTCTTGCAGCGTCACAAAGTATTTCCCGTCTAGTCTCTCCTCCGACTCTGTTCGAGCCTGTCCACCAAACATCGGGTTGAGAAGAATGTTGCCAGAGATAATAATGCCAGACTCAATCGCCCTAACAGCGACATGGTGCGCAATGTTCCCACCGGAGCTATCCCCAGATAGGAAAACCCTGAGCTTCGAATCCTTGCCGGAGTGAAGCCAAGGTTGAGCACAAGCCCACTTAAGCGCAGCAAAACCATCGTCATAAGCACAAGGGTATCTATACTCAGGCGAGCGACGGTAATTGACAGAGATAACGACCGCATTGCAAAGAGAGACAAACCGACGACAGAGTGAATCATAGATAGCAGTGTTGGCAGATGAGTGAGCAAAACTGCCACCGTGAAAGAATATGATTACAGGGAACGGGTCCGGAGAAGGAGAGCTAATGAGGCTGGAGAATATGGAGGAGGTTGCAGGGGAAGGGGATGTTTGCGGGTCTTCGGCATCGGGGATAGGGGTGGGGCGGTAAATACGAACAAGAAGATTGGTGGATCGATCCATAAGTTGGTCAAAGGAGAGGACACCATTGACAGGGGTGGCATTGGCTTGAACTTTACGGTCGAGGAACTCGGCAAGATGCCGATTAAAGGTACCATCTGGACGGCGAAGCATGTTGTAAGCAAGTTTGAAGTTGGAGATTAGAACCCATGTGTTCAAAGGCACAACCATCTGTGTTTAATTTCAGCTCAAATTCAGTAAACAATATATATATATATCCCATCAGTGCATCATTGAACAATGAAATCAAACAAATAAAACAGAAGAAGTTACAAGAATGAGGTTAAGCTATAGAATGCAAAAGATCACAGGTATGATTTTGTTATCAAATGGAGATCAACTACTTGTTTCTGATTCAATTGATTTGTTTCTGTAATTTGGTGGGAAATTTAGGGTGATGGAAAGGAATCAGATGCAAAGGTGTTTGTTTTATGGAGAATTCATGAAATCAAGAGGGATTAGGGCATCAAGAGATCGGATTCAGTTGTGGGGATTCGAGTCCTAATTTTGGCTCGCGATTGAGAATTAAAACCCTAAAATTTGAGCAAATTTGCTCACAAATCAGAGTCAAAGGTATCATCATATCGCAGTACAAAAACAAGCTTTTTTCCGCAAAAAAAAAAAAAAAAAAAAAAAATCTCATCTTTGTTTACTCAACCCCAAAAACAGTAACTCGATTGCATGAAACCCCTCAAACATTCAAATCACACCAAAACCACCCTAATAGCAAAAAATATATCATCAAAATCTTTGGAAAGAAAAGCCCTAAATTCCGATCAAAAACTCAAAAAAAAAAAAAAAAAAAGGAAAAGAAAAAACAAAGAAACAGGAAAAAGAAAAGGTCAGCAGCACCTTCGATTCATTAGCGTTGACCTCGTTACTCCCAGCCATGGCGAAACACAAAAAGATCAACAAAACCCAAAAAAGCTCCCGGCTTTTCTCATTCCAGAGCTCCAAGAAAGGGATCTCGACCTCCAATCCCTGCCTCTCTCCGTTGGACCGCAATGAACGCGGGCTCTAAGCCAAAAACAAAGCGAAAAACGCCAGGAAAGCGAAGGAGGAGAAGGGTCCAAGGGAGAGACAGAGAAGGACAAGTGGAGAAGGTGCTGGCGCTGGAGCAGGATAAGAAGGGGTGACGATGCCCGCGGCGCACGCGAGATGGCGCATGGCGGACGAGAGAAGTCGAAGGAAACGAGACGAAGAGAGAGAGAGAGAGAGAGAGAGAGAGAGAGAGAGACGAAGGAGCCGACAAAACGGGCGGCTAAAAAATGAACTATTTCGGGTGGGTCCCACCCAAAAAATGTCCCCTTCCTACCAAGGGGTCCCACTTACTCTCTTTGGATTATTTGAAGGGTGTTTTCGTCATTTCACTAAATTACCCCCGAATGGACAAAAATACCCTCCGCTCACACTGATTTTCGGCGCCACACCGAACACCACTGTTTGTTTGTTTTTTTTTGCCCTCCATAAATTTTAATTATTTAAAAAAATACATTAATTAATAATTAATTGTTTTTGTACAAAAGATGGCATTTTAGTGTGCCCACATAATAACATTAATAAACATCCATTATTATTTAAAACATAAGTTTAAAGTGTTTAATTTTAGTATAATTAAATCAAAATTTTTTTTTGATAAATAAGTGATAAATAACTTTATTTATTTAAAAAAAATAAAAAAATGCACATACAAACAATTAATATCTCAACACACGTGTTTTCACTTTATGTACGCATTAACATTTAAAAACTGGTAACCCCTGAAACAAACACCGACAATTATATATATATATATATATATATATATATTAAAAATATTGTTAATGGTTATCATAAAATTTGAAAATAAAAAATTTAAGTTCATTAAAATAGAATCTCAAAATACCTCTTGTATATGAATGAAATAAATTTTAGAAATATGTATGTTAATGGTTATTTCTTTAAATATTTTTGTGAAGAGGGATAATTTCATTAACCTTTCATATTTTATAACATAGAGTTAATGGTTTGACAATGATTAATAAAAAATCAAAATCATTAATGCTGATTAGACTTTATTAATTAAGAAGGTATAATTTTAATCATAAAAAAAATTATAATATTGAGTTTCACCTCCAAAATAATTTATTTTCTTGTTCACAAGTATTTTATTTTAATGCCACCTTTGCTTAATAGTCAACTCGGACAGAAATGCCCTCGTTTGGCACTATCAATCACGTTTCTTTTCTTTAGCTTTTATTTACTGTTGGAAACTATCGTCACAGACAAGTCCTCACAAGGGCGTTTTCGTAATTTGGATGAATAGCGCTTTTGGACAAAATTAGCCTTCTGGTGCACCCACGTTGGGCTACATATGATACTTGGAGGTGGATCTAGGAATGGTAATATTTGACCTTATTTACCAATTTAATAATAATTTTTGTCATATGGTAGTTTAAAATATAAAAATTCACATATATATATATCCCTCCCTAATGCATTCCAATAAAAACTACATAATTCTGATCAAATATTTAATTAAATTTTTAATAAAAAGACCAAACTGTCCTTAGTTATAAGTCAAGGCCAAGCAGCTAATATGGTTTTTATAAGGTAGAATACCCTAATTGGTCCCTTTATTTGTCACAATCTGCCCTTTTAGTCCTTTTACTTTAATTTGACCTCGATTAGTCCCTATATGGTCAATTTCAGGCAAATCAAATCCAACAACTAACCGACGTTAGTTTGTCCGTCTGAGTTTACTAACGTGGTTTTATAATGAAAGGACTAATCGGGGCTAAATTCAAGTAAAGGGACTACAAGGGCATATTGTGACAAATAAAGGGACCAATTACGGTAGATTGTGACACATAAAGGGACCAATTAGGGTATTCTACCAATCCATTATAAAGCCACATCAGCAAACTCAGACGGACAACCTAACGTCGGTCAACTGTTGGACTTGATTTGCCTCAAATTGACAGTAGAGGGACTAATCGGGGCCAAATTAAAGTAAAGGGACTAAAAGGGCAGATTGTGACAACTAAAAGGACCAATTAGGATATTCTACCTTTTTATAATAATGTATCAGTAATTACTGCTCTTTATAGGGGTAAATAAGTAATTTGATAGATAATAAATTTTATATAGAATTACAGTATTTCATCCGAACATATATTTTTCGTATATAAATATATTTTTTTAATAATATATATATATATAGATAAAAATTTGTAATTTTATTTATCACATCATTTTTTTTAAATGCCAACATATCCATATCTTAATGTTTCTCTTTTATTTTTCAAACATCTTCTCAATAAGCCCTTTCTAATAATTATTGCCGATTTGATGGATATAATAAAGTCATAAACCATCTTCATTCTTTATTGTATAAATTTCAAAGAAGGAAATTTTTGTCCTTTTTTCCCTTTTTTTGATTTATAAAATTTAACTAAATTTTAATTATGTTTGGTATGAAATAAGTGGGTGTATTACAACTTACAAATCAACTTATTTTCTTATAAATATTTAATAATTATAAATATTTATCTTTCATTTTTGTTCTCATAATTTAAAAATATATATAATTATATATGTGCTTTCATAAAATTGTTAATTGTTTCTGATATTTCTAATTTAATAATATATATATATATATATATATATATATTAAATTATCAAAGATAATATATAAATTACTGTTTAGTAAGAATATTAATTGAGAATTATTGAAGTATTTACTATTTTATACTATTTAATACTATTTTACACTGTTTATCACTGCACCTAACCGTTGGATTAGTGTCCATATATTATGGTTCATCATATATTATATATAGTTATTATTATTTTTGAAAATTGTATATATTTAAAATTAAGTTGGCAGAGAAGGACAAAAACAAAAAAAGAAAATGTGACGCTTAAAAAGAGTTTGAAAGAGAGAAAAGGGACTGTTTTGCTTTCATTTTGTCTCTTTGCAGTGTGAATGAAGAGAGAGAAAGCATAATACATGGAATGGAATTTTGCTTAGAGGCCCACCATCTCTTCTTTTTTATTATCAAGTACCCCTCCAATCCATCTGCCAAGACTTTGACTCTTTTATTTATTATTTTTATTTATATATGTAGAAATTATTCTTATCTTGGAAGGACCTCTTTGTAAAATCCATTTCCCTATTGGTCCAAATCCAAATGGGCCAATTGCTCTCATAGTTTTGCTTTTAATTTTTCTTTTTCTAATTAAATAAAAAAAATCTGATATTTGTTTTTGAGATAGTGAAATTACTTCCCACCCCCTCATTACATACACCATAATTTTTTTTTCTTAATTAATTCTTCCAATTAGAGAAATTTTTTTTTTATTTTAATTTCAGTTACAGTATTTGTAAATAACCCTTTATTCACCACATGTTGTATATACAATATTTTTTATAATTAAATTTACTAAAACTATAATAATTTTTTTTTCCTAAAAATAGACAAATATATAATTAATTTTAGAGACTAGACTATTTGGTTTTCCTGCTTTTAAGTCAAAATTTGAGTTAAAATATTGTACTTTAAATTACAATTATATTATTATTCTTTTTTTAAATTTTTTGTTTGTAATAAGAAGTTCTGATGCATTTCATTTTTTCATTATTTAATTTGATGTAATTTAGGGGTGGATGGAGAAGGTACTTTGTATTATCCATTTTTTTATTTTATAAATTAAAACATATTAAATAAAACATTTTATTACAATAGTATAATATTTTAAAAAATAATAATAATAAATCATATATTTTGTAAATAATAGTTAAAGCCAATTTGTTTTGGTGACTTTGAACAAAACGCAGATTAAACCTTCAACCCTTGATTATCGATGTAATCGAGTTTGTGTTTATATTAAGTTTTAACTTTTATAATACTAACAAAAATAAAAAAAATAATGTATCAATTTATAAAAGATGATAATTATTAAAACACAAGGGGAGTAGCATCACAAATTAAATAACATAAGTTGCTTGTCTTTGCTATTGTATTTTTATTGTCTTTCATTTGTGTTGAATAGGTTAGTTGACTTAGATTCCATCTATATATTTAATTAAATTGAAGTTAAAAATATAATAGAAAAAGACACAATTATATATATATATATAATCAATGGGAAGTTGTTGGATTAATTTTCAATTAAATTTATAATGTTTAATTAGCAAAAAAAAAAGGAATAAATTCATCTATGTATTTAAACAAACATATATTTGATTGGAACATATAACCAAAGTCTAAAGATTAATAATTATTCATTCAATCAATTTGGCAAAAAAAAAAATCCACAATTTATAATCAAGATCATATCAAGAATTCTTCAATAAAAAAACCATCAAGAAGAAACACCAAAATAAATATAAAAATAAATAAATAAATAAATAGATCATCAAACAGAGAAGATGCATGCATGGTTGATTGGTTCAATGCATGAGGGAACAGGGTAGGGGGGAAGAAAAGATCATTTTACATATGTACCCTTTATATTATACAATTCATAAAGTTACAAAATTGCCCTCATAATGTTTTCCATTTGTTCATAAAGTTTGAGTGCAAACTTGAGATTGTCACATGCATAATAAACATGGTTGAACTATGGATTATTATAATGACCTTATTAGTTTATATATTGTTTTTAAAGAAAATTTTTTTTAACCTTTTTCTAATAAAATACCAATCCCAACCATTCCAAATTTTGTACTCTTAGCCTCTTAGGAGGGTTTTCATAATAGAAATGCCTAATATATTTTAAAATATTTATTATATTAAAAAAAATTTAATAAATCATATTTCAGAAGTATCTACATGCGTAGAGTTAATCTTTTAATATACATATGGCCTCACTCTATGTGAGCAGAGATTCAAATCTGTTTTTTCAGAAGAATAAGAACAATTTATGCAAAGGATTTAGGGCTAATAAATCAAGAAGTCATTGGTGTTAGTTAAATATTTTTGCGTGCATATTTTTGTAAAAACAGATGATTTATAAACGAGTCAAAAACTATATTAGTTTACGATTACATGCTTTTTACATGGATGTATAAAGAATTTCATATTTAATTTAAATAAAAAAAATTAACAGTGATAAACAAAAGAGATCAATATGTTTATATGCTCATTAATATCTAAATTAAATCCTAAAATAATGGGTATTTACCTCACTTAACTTTTATAAATCAATTTAAATTATTTATTTTTGTTATTTTAGATTTTGCATATTTACGATTATTTTGACCAATGTCACAAGTGTAGTAAGGTCAGAGATAAGTGAACCTTTTCTTAATTAATTAAATATTTCTTTATTTTTGAATAATTGATTAATTAGATTCTAATTAATTAATTAAGTTTATTCAATGTTGGGCTTTCCATGAACTTAATTAAGACTATTTTATTTGCTTGATTTAGACCTTACCAATTTAATCATTTAATTTGGTTTAATGTAATTAATAGATTTGATTTTGGTGTTTAATCAATCGATTCAAATGGTTTAATTAAATTTACTTTGGTTAATTAGATTTTAGTTTAATTTGATTTTAATTTTGTTGATTTGATCCAAGCAATTTGATTTTGTTCATGAGTCCATTTAATTTAGTTTGGGTCCATAATTGCAAAACTTTGTTTAGATTTTGGGCTTATTTAGATCTCTTTTGGGAGGGCCCAAAACATTTGTCATCAAGGCCGTTATTAAAGGGTACGCAAGCTATGTCAAAGGGGCCCTTAAGCCCATTATCATTATTCTTCTTAATTTGTTCAATGTGATACCAATTTAAGGAGGCAATTTAAGGAGGATTTTATAAATTACCTTCTTTAATCTACACTTCTAAAGTCAATGAAATACTTTAGAAGAGGAGCCCTAGGATTCCTATAAATCATATCTAAGTGGTTCTGTACTAATATAAGGACCATAATCATCATAAATATTTCTTATTTCTAATAATATATTATATAATAGTTCTAATTGTGGTATAAGAGACATATTATTATATAAATAATATTCATAATATTTACTTATATATATATTCCTTACGTACTCATATACTTGTCTTATCATAATTTGAATTAATGCTGTATTTAAATAATTGTAATGTATAAAACAGTTATAATTAAATAATTAAGGCAGGCTAATAATAATGAAGACAATAATTGAGATATTAAAGAAGTACAATAATTAAGAGACATCAAATAATTGTAAGAATAATTAAAGAAGTACAATAATTGAGAGACATTGAATAATTAAAGAAATATATATTCCATGGGTTCTCGCCATAGCATAACCCAAGGGAATTAATAACTGCTAAAATATATGAAGAACTAATACTTATTGAAGCTGCTAAAAGAAATATATATTCCATGGGTTCTCGCCGTAGCCTAACCCAAGGGAATTAATAATTACTGATATTATTAAACTTGTTATAAATATGAGCTTATTAACTACAGATATCATAAATACAAAGATTAAATTTATCACTACAATTACTGAAATTAAATTAACAATAAATACTAAAGAAACTAATTTTAAGCTTTTATCTATAGCAAGAGATATCATGATAAAAATTTTCCTTACTCGGTACTTAGGAACCTTCTATAATCTATTACCATTCTACCTAGTGACACCCAACTAATAGATCCAAATTATATCTATAATCTTATATCTTCTGGAAATTTAGAAATAGATGATATTATAAGTAAATTAGAAAAAGAGGAAATTATTGGAGAAAACCCAACTAAACATTGGGAAAGAAATAAATTATATTGTATAATTAAGGTTAAAGATCCCGAATTTAGAATACAAAATAAAAAATAACAGATGAAGATAAAGAATCAGCTTTGGAATTAGAATTTGATAATATAGATGAATAGAAAAGGTGAAGGAGTTGTTATAATAGGAAAAGATATAAACCTTAGTGAAGAAGAAATCCTTAGGTTAGAAATAGAAATGATTTAGAATATATAAGAAAATATAAAAGAAAAATAATCATAGAAAGTCCAAAAGATTACTTAAGCTATTTATATACAGAAGCAGAACTTGATAAATTTGAATTAGAAAATTTTCAAGAATTATTAAATGAATAAGAATTGTGTCCATACTTGGATTAGTAATAGTGGTAGTAGTGATAAACCTTGCTTTACATGTGGACATTTTCCTGCTTTAAAACTAAGGTTTAGATGTAATACATGCTTAAATGAATCTTGTAGATTTTGCCTCATAGATAATGATCAGCTTCCTCCAGAATCATCTTTAGTCCCTGAAACAAACAAAATAAATAGATATGAAACTCTAGAATTAAGAATATTATATCTAGAAAATTTAATCCAATTACTTACTGAAAGAATAAAACTTTTAGAAAATGGAACTAGATAGAAATATAATTCTAAATCATCCAGGAATACCTTTAGAAGTAAGAAATATATATCAAAAAATATATGAAAATTTAGATAATAAAAAAAATATTACAGAAGTAAAATATGAATTGTTAAGTGAAGAACCTTTAAAAGAAAATGAAGAACCTTTACAAGAAAACCTAGGAATAGAAAATAAACCCCAACAAATAACAAGTATTAGAATACCATGTAAAATACAAATTTCAGAATGGATGTTAGAAGTTGATGGCTTAATAGATACAGGATGTACTAATACAATTTTAGATAAAAAACTAATTCCTCCCCAACATATACATAGTATTCCTTTAGAAAACCAATTTAAGGCTGAACAAATGGATGGAAATCTTTTTACATACACAGAACAATTAGCCCCTTGCAAATTAAGTTTTATGACCTCTACATCCACTTACACCAATTACATATCAATAAAACGAATAATAAGTTTAAGAGATTTTAGATTAAGGAAAACCCAATTTATTATAGGTTTAAACCTTATATTTCAATCCTTCTCTGGTTGCACAATAACTCCCCAAGGAATATTTTTTACAAATACCCCTTTTATAACTTACACATCAGAGTTGCGAACGAAGCGTGGTGGGAATAAACCCTGCTCTTGTTGTAAACCCTCTCTAGAAGCTTATAAACCCTCTCTAGAAGAAGAAGAAGAATTCTTAGATTCATCATTATGTGAAACAATAATATCAGAACCTAGTGACACCCAACTAATAGATCCAAATTATATCTATAATCTTATATCTTCTGGAAATTTAGAAATAGATGATATTATAAGTAAATTAGAAAAAGAGGAAATTATTGGAGAAAACCCAACTAAACATTGGGAAAGAAATAAATTATATTGTATAATTAAGGTTAAAGATCCCGAATTTAGAATACAAAATAAAAAAATAGAATCTACAAATGAGAATATTAAAGAATATGAAATGCATATAAAAGAATTATTAAGACTCAAAGTAATTAGGAGAAGCACAAGTAGACATAGAAGTCCAGCATTTATAGTAAACAAACATAGTGAACAAACTAGGGGGAAGAGTAGAATGGTAATAGATTATAGAAGGTTAAATGATAATACTATTGACGATGCCTATAATATACCAGATAAATCAGAATTAATAAATAGTATACAAGAAAGCAAAATATTTAGTAAATTTGACTGTAAATCTGGATTTTGGCAAGTAAAAATGGATATGGCAAGTATAGAATGGACTGCATTTACCTGCCCTTTAGGACATTTTGAGTGGTTAGTAATGCCTTTTGGTTTAAAAAACGCCCCTAGTATATTTCAAAGAAAAATGGATGACATTTTTGGAAAATATAGAGAATTTGTATGTGTCTACATAGATGATATTCTAATACATAGTAAAAATAAACAAGAACATATTAGTCATCTTAAATTAACATTAAGTGAGTTTTTAAAAAATGGAATAGTAATTAGCAGTAAGAAGGCCCAGTTCTTTAGAAAAAATATAGAATTCCTAGGAGTAGAAATAGGAGATGGAAAAATTAAATTACAACCCCATATAACAAAGAAAATTTTAGAAACTCCTAATATAAAAACTGTTAAAGAATTACAACAATTTTTAGGATTATTAAACTATGCAAGGCCTTTCATAAAAGATTTAGGAAAATTAATAGGACCCCTTTATAGTAAAACATCTCTAACAGGAGTTAAAAAATTTAATACAGAAGATAATAAACAAATAGATAAAATAAAAGAAATAGTGAAAACCTTACCAGATCTAAAATTACCCTTAGATAGTGACTACTTAATAATAGAAACAGATGGTTGTGAATTAGGATGGGGAGCTATCCTCAAATCAAAACCAAATAAATATTCTTCAAAAAATGAAGAAGTAATATGTAGATATAGTAGTGGTAAGTATAAAGAAGAAAAAGTAAATAGTAGTATAGACCAGGAAATCTTAGCAGTTGGTTATGCCTTAGATAGTTTTAGACTATTTTTAATAAATAAAAAAGAAATCTTAATAAGAACAGATTGTGAGGCAATAATAAAGTTTTTTGAAAATAAAAATAGTAAAAGAATAAGTCAGAGAAGGTGGTTAGCATTCAAAGATAGAATATTAAATGGAAATTATAAGGTATTATTTGAACACATTAAAGGAAAAGAGAATGAATTAGCTGATAAGTTATCTAGATTTATTTTCCTAGAACAAGTTTTAGAAAAGCCTCCATAAACTAATGATTTGGTAATTTTGTAGATGGAGAAACAAGCTAAATCTATACAAGCCAATCCAGTTCATCCCTACACCAAATTACCAGTATATCCTTTGGGATCTCCCCTTTCTTTCAACCTTCCTTTAACACTGGTGCTAGATCCACAAGAAAGAAACTTCATCGACAACATTTGGGCAAATAACCGAAATCCCTCTTTTCCCAAAATCCTTACACAACTTAGTGACTATCTTCATACAAAAAATTTGAAAATCCAGTTAAATGATCCTAACCTCAGACCAAAATCTCTGGATGCCTTTTTGGAACTACAACAAACAAACCAGATACTCTCAGGAGAGGTAAGGGATAGTCAGCAGAAAATAGAAAAATTGAAAAAAGAAAAAGAAAAAATAGAAGAAGAAAATGAAGTAATGAAAAAGGAATTGGAAAAAGAATATAAAGAAAAAGAAAAAACATATGAAAAATTTCCTGAAAAAATAACCCCAGTAAAAAGTCTCATCATGGGGATGGTCTACTCAGAAAAAGATAAAGAAATGAAAAAAATGATATTTGCCCTTGAAGAGTTGGCCACTACAGATATTGCCCAAGAGAACATAAGTTTCTGCCTTACAAAATTTGAAGGACCCCACCACAAAGAATCCAAGGCTTGCATTTGTAAAGAAGGATTCTCCTTTTTACAAGCAACAATCTATTTAGAAGACTGGAAAGAGTACAGGAAAGATGATGTGATACTCTCACCAAGAAAGCTATACGAATTTGGACTACTAAGAAAAATGGTCATTACGGACTTAAGCCAAATACGGTACATACAGGAGCTACCTTGGAAGCTTACTCATATGATTAGAAAACTAATGGAGTTTCATGAGAAATACTATGTAGTCCTTGAGTTTTCAAGTATTCCTCCGTCCTTCTCAGGATACCCTGCTCCAGTTCAGCAATATATAAAGATAGATCTTTACAAGTATGGCAGGCCTAAGCCATTTAAGTGGGAGAAAGAGTTGATGTCACATCATATCCAACTAGAAATTGGTGAAAAAATAAAAAGATGGAGGGCCTATTCATTGGGAGTTGCACCTAAAAAATTTTTAGGCTGCTATCTTGCTGGAGAAGATAGTAATCTTAAAATCTTTTCCCAATGCAGCACTCGGCAGTACAAGGCTCCAATGCAAGGTACAATAATCACCAATCCAGAATTAACTGAACATCTTAAAATAACTCAGGCAGTCTGGTTGGAGCATACTTTTGGAGACTATCGCACAAAAGAAGATTTCTATGATTTCAGGGGACTAGATGATGATGCATTTGATGAAATTGGAGAAGAAAATCTGATGAACGCAATGGAAGGGTAAAATAATAATTTCCGTCTTTAGTCACTACCCTTGAAAAAGGGAAAAACTGTACGGAAAGTATTATCTTTAAGGGTATTTTGGTAATTGGTCCAAACCATATCCTCTATATAAAGAAGGTTTGGAAGTCTGTAAGTGTGTGTGGTTTTTGAGTTTGTGTTTGAGAAGTCTTTGTAACTCCTGAGTGAGAAGTTTAAGTGTCTTGAGTGTTCTTGTAATCTTCAAAGTGTCCAAGTGAGTTTCTTCTTCAAATAAAGAGTAGTAGTTTTTAAGATATATAGCATATAGTCTTATGGTAGCTTAAACCTTATTTCCTGAAAGGGAAAGGGAGAGCTTAGTAGGAAAGATCCTTATGTAGGGAAAGAATGGGTGCTCCTAGTGAAGTAAGCTGTGCAACAACTAACCAGATTGAATACTTAGAAATAAGAGCTACCAAGGGCATATCTACTTGAAGCTAAAGAACCGGCGAAGAAAGTACCCGTTGAAGCGAGTGGATGCTGTAAGGGGAAAAAAGTAGCGTAGGTGTGATGCTTCTTGATATATATGCCTCTGGTAGAAATCTATTTCTATTTCTGGTAAGTCTTGGATTAAGGGTTGCAGACTGAAAAATTAGGGAGCTGGGATATTTTAGGAAGGAAAAATAAGGATCTAACCTCTAATGCATTCCTAAGTACCGAGTAAGGAAAATTTTTATCATGATATCTCTTGCTATAGATAAAAGCTTAAAATTAGTTTCTTTAGTATTTATTGTTAATTTAATTTCAGTAATTGTAGTGATAAATTTAATCTTTGTATTTATGATATCTGTAGTTAATAAGCTCATATTTATAACAAGTTTAATAATATCAGTAATTATTAATTCCCTTGGGTTAGGCTACGGCGAGAACCCATGGAATATATATTTCTTTTAGCAGCTTCAATAAGTATTAGTTCTTCATATATTTTAGCAGTTATTAATTCCCTTGGGTTATGCTATGGCGAGAACCCATGGAATATATATTTCTTTAATTATTCAATGTCTCTCAATTATTGTACTTCTTTAATTATTCTTACAATTATTTGATGTCTCTTAATTATTGTACTTCTTTAATATCTCAATTATTGTCTTCATTATTATTAGCCTGCCTTAATTATTTAATTATAACTGTTTTATACATTACAATTATTTAAATACAGCATTAATTCAAATTATGATAAGACAAGTATATGAGTACGTAAGGAATATATATATAAGTAAATATTATGAATATTATTTATATAATAATATGTCTCTTATACCACAATTAGAACTATTATATAATATATTATTAGAAATAAGAAATATTTATGATGATTATGGTCCTTATATTAGTACAGAACCACTTAGATATGATTTATAGGAATCCTAGGGCTCCTCTTCTAAAGTATTTCATTGACTTTAGAAGTGTAGATTAAAGAAGGTAATTTATAAAATCCTCCTTAAATTGCCTCCTTAAATTTATTATTATTATTATTTATTTTATTTTATTTTATTTTTTTGCTCCAAGATAATAGAGACCGAGGCAATCGACCGCTTTTTCTAACTTAAATTTATTTTTTCTCACTGTTGTATTATTATTTTCTGTTGATTCCTGTGCACATCTTTGCTTTCTTTAGTGTTCTTACTGCTCATTTTATCAAAAATAAAAAAATAAAGTTTGATAGTTGATTAAATACAATGACAATTTTCTTTCACTTCTCTTCTTAATTTTATATTTAGAGATAGATTTTTGTGTTTATTTTATCCATGAATGTAACTCTTTGAATGGTTTGAAATTTGTTTTGAATTGGACTATTATTTTGTAGTTGAAGTCCGGTTTTAGCACTCTTTATATAATAAAAAAAATAATATTATATATATATATATATTAGGGTAGAATTTAGTGTATATATATATATATATATATATATATATATATATGAGAGGATCAATTCTTAATTTAGATCCAACGGTTAATATTGATGAACAGTGGTTACTACAGTAAATGTACAGTAGTTACTATTTGAAACAATGATGTATAGTAATCAATGTCCAACAGCTAATGATGGACATCCACAGATTTTTTATCTATGGACGTCCATAGAAGATGTAAATTATATATATATATATATATATATATATATATATATAATAGTACAGTGTATAAAACCATAGTGTTTCCTAGTTCTTAAGCCAGGGAAGATGAGCTCATTATTTTGGGCTAGGGATTTAAACTATAAGAGCTTAATTTTATTTTGCTTTTGTGCCGGTGGCTTTGAGCCATAGAGCTTATGTAATTTTAAATGATAATTACTATGTATCTTATAATAATGATGTAAAAAAAACAGAAAAAAAAGATCATGAATCACAGTGTGATTATGCTAAAGAGATGTTCGAGAACTTAATCATGGTGCTGATTATGTTAAAAAAAAATATATTTACAGTAGTATTTATGGTAATAATAATATTAATTGGAAATCATGGTGGAGTTAATTATGAAAATTATGGTGATATATGAGTTGCAATACCTATATATAATTTAATTTTTTCTCCCGCTTTGAATTTTTTTCATAATCAGTTTTATGTTAAAATTGAACTTGAACAAAATATGTTTAAGTAAATCAACTAACAAAACATTATTATCAATTGCATAATTTAAAAAATATTTTAAAAATTTATTACACAGTGAAATTTCAAAGAGCTATGGTAATAAATTATATATATATATATATATATATGTATATAATTAACCTATGAATTATTATGTAATAAAATTCGTAAAAACAAAATAAAATAAAATAAAATAAAACGGAAACGGAACACAAAACGGAACGGAAAACGGGACCACCGCCTCATTCGGCTTGCTCTCTCCGCCCGACTTGCCCTTTCGCAGCCTCGACGAGTCCGCCTTCTCCGCCAACCCCTTCCGTGTTTATATAATATACTTCTCCAAAACCCTAACCCTAACCCTAATCATGGAGTCGGCGGCGCTCTCCCGGATCGGCCTTGCCGGCCTCGCAGTCATGGGCCAGAATCTGGCCCTCAACATCGCCGAAAAGGGCTTCCCCATCTCCGTCTACAACCGCACCACCTCCAAGGTCGATGAGACCGTTGCCCGCGCCGCCGACGAGGGTGGCCTCCCCCTCTTCGGTCACCACTCCCCTCGCGAATTCGTCCTCTCTCTCTCCCGCCCCCGCTCCATCATCATTCTCGTCAAGGCTGGGGCCCCCGTCGATCAGACCATCGCCACCCTCTCCCGCTTCCTCGAGCCCGGCGACGCTATCATCGATGGCGGCAACGAGTGGTACGAGAACACTGAGCGCCGAATCTCCGAAGTCTCGTCCCAAGGCCTCCTTTACCTCGGCATGGGCGTCTCCGGCGGTGAAGAGGGTGCCCGCCGCGGCCCCTCCCTCATGCCCGGTGGCTCTCGGCAGGCGTTCGACAACGTCGCCGATATCCTCTCCAAAGTAGCCGCCCAGGTCGACGACGGCCCCTGCGTCACCTACGTCGGCCCCGGCGGCGCTGGCAACTTCGTCAAGATGGTGCACAACGGGATCGAGTACGGCGACATGCAGCTCATCTCCGAGGCCTACGACGTCCTCAAGACGGTGGGCGGCCTCTCCAACCAAGATCTCGCTAACATCTTTGAAGAATGGAATCGCGGGGAGCTGGAGAGCTTCTTGATCGAGATCACTGCTGATATCTTCAAGGTCAAGGATGAGCATGGTGATGGAGAGCTTGTGGATAAGATCTTGGATAAGACTGGGATGAAGGGGACGGGAAAGTGGACGGTGCAGCAGGCTGCTGAGCTCTCAGTAGCAGCACCAACCATTGCGGCGTCTCTTGATTGTAGGTACCTCAGTGGATTGAAGGAGGAGCGCGAGGCTGCCTCCGGAGTCCTTGAACAAGCAGGGATCAGCAATGAGGCTCTGAGAGCTTCAGTTGGAGCTGTTGACAAGAAAAGATTGATCGATGATGTCCGGCAGGCGCTGTATGCTTCAAAGATATGCAGTTATGCGCAAGGTATGAACTTGCTCCGTGCAAAGAGTCAGGAGAAGGGATGGAACCTCAATTTGGGGGAGCTTGCCAGGATCTGGAAAGGAGGGTGCATTATCAGGGCAAGGTTTTTGGATAGGATCAAGAAGGCGTATGAGCGGAATGGGAACTTGCCGAATCTGATTGTTGACCCCGAATTTGCGAGGGAGATGGCACAAAGGCAAGGGGCATGGAGGAGAGTCGTGGGGTTGGCAATTGGGGCGGGGATTAGCACGCCTGGAATGTGTGCAAGCTTGTCTTACTTTGATACCTATAGGAGGTCTAGGCTCCCAGCAAACCTTGTGCAGGCGCAGCGGGACCTCTTTGGGGCTCATACTTACGAGCGAATTGATCGCCCGGGATCATTCCACACAGAGTGGACCAAGCTTGCCAGGCAGAGCAAGGCAGGTGTTGGTGCACATAACTGAGGTGATCATCCATTTTTATTTCAGTTGATTGTATTGTGATGGTTTTGCATCGTAATTCATAATTGTGGTAGTTTTCTTCTAAGCGAGACGTTTATGCAGTTAATAAGTTTAGAATCTTCTTAGGTTCTATTGTTGTGGAAAATATACATTGGCTAAATTGTTTATGTCCGCTTTAAGTGATTTTGAATGAATTTTGCCTTAAATATGTTACATATACTTATTGCGATGGCTTTAGTTACTGTGAATGCCTTTCAGATAATGTATGCTTGGTGGGTTTTTTGTTGGCTATTTTGTTGTTCGATTGATCATCTTTCCATTGAGATTGGACAACCTAAATCCTGGACCTAATGAGGTCCTTTTTGTTGGTCATTGCTTTGGTTTCAATTAGCATGAAAAGAAAGACTTGTTCATATGTGATGTAGCATCTAATTGGCTTTTGTATGAATCGATTACTTTGTCTGTTGGAAATGAGATTTATAATTAGGCCATTCAATACTTGAAGGGGTCACGGATGGCTTATTTGATTAACTAGCAGAATTTTTTCTAGTTATTGGTTGTTCATAACTAAGGCTTATGACAAATATAGCTTGTCTAGATATATTGGTAGTCAAATTCTTTCTTTCGCTTAATGGTTCTGTCTGTGTTTATGAAGGTGCCTTTTCATATAGTAGTTGATGTGGTAATATGGATTGGTGTACTTTTAACACATGAGGGTATCACTAAGAATCCTTCAGTTACTTGACGTACAAAAGAGATATGGAACTCAACTTTCTCTCCTTCATTTGGGCTTAAAATCAACTTTGTGACTGAAAGGTTTATTTTTAGGGTCATGATTAGCTATCCTTCATGATGCAGGACCTAATAATTAACAAATACATGTAAACGTTTCTTTGGTTAGTTTATCAACTATTCTTTTGGCAACCAAGGGTATTAGCATCTGTAGAAAATTATCCACCATGTATTTCAAGGCCTTTTTATACCTGCCTTAAGCAGCTTAACCTTAATCTTTTTTCTGTAAAATTTTTTTTATTGATGATGATTACAATTATCAATATCCTTGGCTTACTTTTTGAAGGTTATCATTCTGTGTTGCACTTGATTATTGAAGTGTTGGCATTCTTGAGGATCCTTAGGATGCATTTGTTTTTTGGCTTTAGCTCATTTGAGCAATTTTCATTAGTATGCCTTTGTTCCATGGTGTACCCACCCCTGTTGCTTCTGGGATTTGGGTGTCCTCAATCGTCTTACATTTACTTAGACACAATAAGTATATTAGAAAGGCATATAAAGCTTCTAGATGCCCCAGGCTCAAGACTTGACTATTTAATATATCATCCAACCTATCATCAAGACGGCACCACATGTTATCAGTTTACAGAAAAAGCTGTAAAATTATCCAGTTGATGTAACACATTTAAATTCTAGTTTAATATCAACTCTAGCAATTAATAAAGGACTGGCCGAAGGAGGTAAGCATATGCTATTAACCATGTGGAATTATTAATAGCACGGCTGGTTTCTTCAGCCTCTGCCTATTTGAATCCATTGTTAATGCCATGCAGCTGATACAATTTGGATTGCTGGAGGAAGTTGCATTAATTGATATTTTTCCTTTGAAGAGGCCAATTAGATCTCTGTTGCATGTTCTTATCCAAGCTGGTTGATTATATTTATAATCTAATCGCAAAGGGAAGAATCAGCTGAGCTTTAAATTTTAGTTGTGGTGTAAAATATTAAAGAGTACTTGGGATCAGACTATGTGATATAATGCTACATTTTGAGAACCATTTGAAACACATGCAGATATGTTCACTTGGGAATATCTGAGTTGCCATAAATGCCTATCATAATTCACATTTCTCACTTGCAGATATCTTGAGCCACAGAGACGAGGTTTCACCCTCAAAATATAACGCATGCCCTGTCTATCATTTTACTGTGATGCATCAGATTTACTGTGCATGTTTTTCATAGAAGTTTTGGTTGAGTTAGTGTTTCCCTGAAATTGATAGTGGTGTTTTTCCATATTAGGCTACTACAATCTCTGTTCTTAGTTTGACACTTGACAGTTAAACTTACATTTGAAGGAGGGTTGACACTTGATAGCCATATCGATAACAACTTGCCAAATGTCTCACTATGAATATCTTAGTATCAGTGCGATCTTTGGGCATGCACCTGATCAGCCTCATTTTCAGCCCTTACAATCATGTGACATACCATGCATATGCCATGTTTTATGTGGACTATTATTCATTGCTGAATTGTGTTTTGGAAGAGAAGTGGGTTTGAAGGCTGAGTATTATAATAATCTTTCTCTGATGGAGTTATATTCCATGATTCATTATCATTGTTTTTTTTTTAGTTGTATTATTATTATTATTATTTTTATTTTTTGTGTGTTGTGATTACTAACATGGCAATGCTTTGATTTTTTTTTTTTTTCATTCTTTATGCATGATTGCATTACAAAAATGCATGGATCTGTCTTTTCATTTTGGATTGGGCTTTATGACTTTATCAAGTAGCTCAAGTTGTCGTTCTTGTATTCCAGAGTTACACTGCAATATTGATTTTATCACAGGAAATGAATGCAACTTCCGTGGGGTTTTTTTTTTTTTTTTTTTTAATTTTATTTTCTCCAAGATGGAATGCGATGCTTCTATTCCTGAATTGGAAATCTTATAGCATTATTATTAGTATCAATTTTCAGCTGTTTTGTTTTTACAGTGAGAACAAGATCTCATAGGAACAATGTTTTTAGAACAAGGCCTTTGGCGTACATAAATATACTATATTTTTTTGCGACTTTAGTTTTATAAAATCTAGGGATGTTTGATGGCAATTATTAGATTATGATTTAACAATTGTTATTTGTAGGGATGGTGTGTAGTTACTCTTGTTATTGCGTTTCAAGACTGTTGGGCATGTTAGGCACTGGTTCATACTGTCCATCAAATGGACAGTGGTGGTTAGATGCAAATTTCTAACATTGATTGATTTGTTTTCGATGTGAACAAAGTAATCCAAACATATTTTTTATTATTACATCTCAACCGAACGTTTAACCATATTTTTTGAATCATATAAATAGAGTTTACGTCTCAGTCGATCGCGTAATCATTTCTATTCATCATGGTTTGCTTCTCCCTTTGAACTCCTCTACTTGTATTATACCGGACCAACATTCCAACCATATATTGATATAATTTGTTTTTATAATATAATTTAAATTGGCCTGAAAAACTGTATATATGGAGCTACTTGCATGGTGGTTTTTTATTTAAACATGGAACAAATCATAGTCTTCAGCCATTGCCATTGCCATTGCCATTGCCATGAGAGAAAGAAATAGTAAGAATTCTCATAATATATTTGGAAAGTGTGTAAGAATTCTCAATTCACTCCCAATTGGTTAAATAGTAGGTGCACTGATTTACTTCAGTGAGAACTTTCTTTGAAGACAACATATATATATATATATATATATAAGGTCTTTTTTGTCAACTTAATCCTTATTAATTTTCAACTTATTTTTTTTCATGAAAAAAACTTCAGTCCTTATTGTTTTATATTCATAACAATAACTCAGAGGCCATTTTATTTATTAAAATGTATATAGAGTCATCATGATTTTAAGTTTCTGTATTTTAGCAAATTGTTTTATGTTTAAAAAAATTCAAATTTTATTCTAAAGAATCTATTTTCTTTAAAACAGTTATTATTGCTATTATTATAATTAAAAGGCAAATTTTATTGCATATGCTTTGAAAACTATTTGTAGTTAATTGTTTCTAAAACTTATTTGGTTGAGAAAAAAATTTAAAACATATCCAAGACATATAACCACACATAAACATTTTAAATTGTATTAACAATTATTATTTTTTCAGTTTATAACTTCAAATATAATTTAATGGATAAATTAATTACAACTTTTTTTTATTAGTAATTTACTTCAATTGACTGATTTATTTGCAGTTTAAAAAACAATAATTGCATTAAAATATTATTGCAAAACAAAGGGAAAAAAAAACTAAGGCTTTTGTTGCAATCTTTAAAAAGCAAAAACAAAAAGAAATTATCACAAAATGTTTTCTAGAAAAATAAGAAAACACTTAATTATAATAAATCATACAACATATTATCAAAATTAGAGTGCACTTACATAGGTAATCGTTATCATTATTAATATCAATATATAATAGTAATCGAATGAAAAGTCAATGAATGCCCATTTTAGTAATTTATCACATCCAAAAGTGCTTTTACAAATCCACATCCAAACAACTTTACACATATAAAAGCACTTCGCATTAACATATTCAAACATAAAATACTAAAAAACATTTAACTTACTCTAAAAAGTACTTTTTTTAAAAGTGCTTTAGGGTGTTCATCAAGTTCATATATAGATGTAATTAAGGGTTTAAATTACTTCAAGCTTGCAAGAGATCCTCTTCATGGCATGACACATACAACTAGTGCTTCCATTAAATATTACTACTGCCCTCTATCCATTCCAAAAGTGGGAAGATTAGGGTTAGGGTTTAATTATGTCTACTTGAAAGAAGATAAGTGAGAAATCACAAGTTGTGCTTAATTATTCTTGTGGAGAACTTATATATATATATATATATATATATATATATATATATATAAGCTTTTAAGGAAGGTGGCTAATGGATATACAGATTGAAGAAAAAGGGGAAGTGAAGATAATTATCAAGATATTTGGTTAAGTTACCGAATTACCCCTATGATCATTCCCTTGAAAGTGCTACTAGATTAGGACATGTCTTCATTAATCTCCCTTCGGTTTCCTTTTAATTATTCGTTGTTCATAAAGTAATGAATTTAGATATTTTGCTTTATCATTCATTTAACAATGAAAAACTAGGGTTTGTTCCTCTTCCATATAAGATACGAATGAGTAAATTGGTGTATTGTGGAGTTCATTTATGTTTATTTACTTATTTATTTTTGAAAGAGTTAAAACAATTCTTTTGATAACTTAAAAGAACAAATATACCATAAAATTTAAACTCTAATTACATTAAATTACCATACGCAAAGTAGAAAAAAAAATCTCTATTTCACAAAATTATAAGTAATTGAAAAACTTATATATACATGTATATAGGGGTTGTTTGGTTAGCTGTAAGTAACTGTAAGTAGTTGTGATGTAAGTAGTTTTACATGTAAATGACTGTTTGGTTTGATATAAAAGCCCCACTTACATGTAAGTGGATTTACATGTCATCCACTTTTACAGTATTTCAACTTATATCAAAATTTGCTGTAAGTTGAAATACAGTAAAGCAAGTGGTATCCACTCACCATCATTTTGTCTTAAATATAATTATAAAAATATTTAATAAATTAAATTATCTTTAAAATTAATTATAAAAATATTTTAAGTATTAAAATTTAAAGAAATTTAAAATATTTAATATTTTTTTTAAAAAATTATCATTAAAATACTTTAAATAATTAATTAAAATTAATTAATATGAAAAATATTAAATAATTAGAACTAATATTAACATAATAATTAGTAATATTAACATGATTACAAAAATAATTATTTATGTTTTATTTAATTTAATATTGTATTTTAAAATACCAATTCTTATTTAATTTATATAGAATAAATATTTTTATAGCATATAATTGAATTACATTACATTTTTTAAATTTAATAAACCACCACTCAATTAATTAATTTTTTAAATTAGTATTAATCCTAAATAATGAGAGTTAATATAATTAATTGTTTTTAGAAATAAAATTTAAGCATAGTATATAATTAAACGATTTTATAAATATTATTAAATAAATAGTGTTAACAATATGTGTAAAGCTAATCTTACCATTTTATTTACATACTCCTCAACTTGCATCAAACCAAATAAAAAAAAAGAAGCAAATACAACATTTCAAATTATAACAAACCAAACAGCTGTGATGTAAGTTAAAATACAATATTTTCACTTACACTGTAATTTTACTTATATGTAAAATCATTTATAGACAATCAAACAACCCCATAGTAATAACAAATAAATTTTATTTATTTACTTTATTTTAGTGAAAGTTTGTGATAAGGTTTTGAATCTCCTTTTGATGGCTAAGTAGCAAATAAAACCTTATTCCATATTTGAGAAGGGGCCTACAAGATCAGCATGAGATCGATGCCGTCTATTTCATATGCAAATAAAAATAAAAATAAATAATAAGATAATAAGATAATGCCACTTGGCATAAAATAAATGGACCCCCAAAGTGGGCCCATGCATGTTTGGAACCAATTAGGAATGGAACCATTTTTGTCGGTGGTGTGGCTGTGTAACTCGTGCAAAATAACTCCATAAATTATTAGATCATGCATGAATTAAGGTGGCAAGTTGCAAATACAATAACAATATCAACTTAGTAAATTCATAAAAATTATGAGAGCTATAACTTCATTTTTATTGCAAAATTCTACTCCATCGAGTGACAAAAATGAGGGCGGATAATATATTTAGAAAACTTACGTAACTTAACATTGGTTCGTCTAAATTCTGTAATAAAAAAAAACAATTTTAATTAATTTTCATATTAATTCACATTCTTATGAATTACATAATTATTTTAAATTTTTTGTAATTTAAGGTTGACTTTTTTAATGAATAAAGTGATGAAAATGCACTTTGAGTATTTTTGTTTTTCATGCATTTATTCTCTTGTGAATATTCTAAAATTATCTTCTCAAATTTTAGAGGTATCTAATTCCTAGAGACCTACCAACATGATATATCTAATTACTTTCTAAAGTTTGTATATTCTTGTTGATAATGTTGGAAAAAGTAGTTTTAAAATATATATATATATCAAGCTTGCATGGAAGTGATGAGTTCTAAGTGTCTTTACAAGTGTAAGCCAATTGAAAGATAGAACCAAGATCTTGCATTAATATGTTCCTTGAATATTTCATTAATATATAATTAAGCATGTGTTTATAGTGTTATCTCCTTGGTTAAGCCAATAAACACATTATTTGTTTATTAACATGACCAACTTGTCATGTCAAGGAATTAGATTACCATTTTTTATAAAAACATAGTCCATTAAT
Organism: Dioscorea dumetorum; assembly: GCA_902712375.1. Classification (NCBI taxonomy): domain Eukaryota; kingdom Viridiplantae; phylum Streptophyta; class Magnoliopsida; order Dioscoreales; family Dioscoreaceae; genus Dioscorea; species Dioscorea dumetorum. Next base: position 1,467,717 of record CACTHL010000561.1, on the reverse strand, counting down.
TGAGACTTGAAAATTTTAATTAAATGCTTATAACTCAGCAACAAATTTTCTTTTTTTTTTTAGCTGTTTGATTTACAAATAAAGTTAGAAGGCATTGCAAAACAATGAATAGGTACACCATAACTTTGTATTTATTTATAACTCCAAAAATATGATAAAAAAATTTTTACTGAAGGACAACATAATCTAAAGACAAATTTACTCTTGATAAAAATAAAAATAAAAAATCTTTTTGGAGAGGAAAATAGTGATGCTGAAATCACAGACAATAATAGTAATTTTGCAAATTTTTTGTCCACATAAAATACATTGTATTAGTTGTGTGTGATTCATGAAGTATCGTACATAAAATCATATACGAACTATGACTCAATCAAACATTGTACTGTTATTAAAACAATTTTAAGGTTTAAATGTACCATGAGACCTCCATACGTTTTAAATTAAAAATTTTAAATAATGATTTATTATAACAAATAATTATTATAGAAGATAAAAGTTAGCATGAGGACTTCAAAATTTTGGACCTAAAGCAGTTGCTTCACTGGCTTTACCTTTGAGCCGACCCTCAATAAATATATCATTAATTTTTAAATTAAAAGATAATTATAATAAAAATGTCTAGGGAATACATTCATTCAGAAAATGAGTTTCAGCTTTTTTTTTTTAAGTATTTTTTTTAAAAGAATCCTAATCCAATCAAGTAAAATTGACCCACCAATCTTTGGGTTATTTCAAAACTTTTCCACCAAAATTCTCCTCCTCCTACTACTACTAATAAAGGCCTTATTCTTATAAATGATAAGATATTATCAAGTTCTATATGATTTATATCCACTTGTTCAGACTTGATCCAGGAATGTCATGTAACACATTTTCAACAAAAAAAAAAAAAAATCTAAATTTAGATAAAATCAAATCTATATATGCACACTTTAACCAAAGAGATTAATTTCTAACAAAATAAAAAAAACATATAACAAAAAAATATTCCCACACAATCAAGTACCAACTCCATATTCTTGTTCTTTTAATATTATATATATATATATATATATATTTGAAATCCAAGGGTGCTCATGACTTGACCTAGTATTTCCAAAAACTAAAAAACCTACACACTTAATTACCAACAGAATGGACACTTCCAGAAGTATAAAGTGTGGACCAACTAATTTAAAGCATATACATACAAATTGATTGATATATAGACCGATAGATTTATTGATGGATTGATTGATAGATATATAGATAGATATATGCCAAGAGTTAGTGCGTGCATGCATGCATGCATGGGAGGTTCTTGGCATCACACGTACGTGGCATGTTCATCCATGCATGAAAAAGTATTCACTTGGCCTTTTATGATCACTAATTTCCATTTTACTTTCTAGGATTCCCCAAGAAACTTACAATTCAAGCAATGGCCATTCGTGCACATAAGAAGTCTTTTTTTCTTAAATCATTGTTTTTTTTTTTTTTACATATATTTATATGTATATATTAATGTTAATGACAATACACCGAAATGATATAGATGTGATTCCCTTGAGCCGTACACACCGCTTTCACTTTGGAAATCACTTTGGAAAAGTGTTAGATGTGTTTGTTTGTTTATTTAGGTTAATTTACAAGTGTTAATAGAGTTACGTAATTAAATATTTTGTTAACATGACATGACTTCACCCATAAAGTTAATATAAAGTATAAGGTGTATACATACATGTAAATAGTATTGACTTAATAAAATACGCCACGTCACTATCCAAGTACCACAAACACAAATATATAGTCAAACAAGTTGAATAGAACTTACTAGGAAATAAATAGCAATGGGGTCACTATCAAAACATGATCTAGCTAGAGAACATTCCCTTTCCATTTCCCTACCATTTTTTTTTTTAAAAAAAAAAAGAAAAAAAAAATCACCAAATAAATAAATATATAAAAATTTCAACTCTTTCCACACCCTCACAAGCCTATATAAACAACTCAAACTCACATCAAAGTCTTCACAAGAAGAACAAGTTCATCATTACACTTGTGATCTCCTCCTCTTCTTCAAATCTTTGTCTCACTCCATATAGAAACCCTAACTCACATTTTTTGGTTGAGTTCCACTAACATTCTCACTTAATTAGAATGGATAGAGTGATGAGGTTGGCAACACAAAGAGCAGTAGTGATATTTAGTGTGAGCACTTGTTGCATGTGTCACACCATGAAAAGGTTCTTTTGTGAGCTTGGAGTGAACCCTTACATACATGAGCTTGATGAAGACCCAAAGGGCAAAGAGATTGAGAGGGCACTAGCCAAGCTCTTAGGTCGAACTCCGCCGGTGCCGGTCGTCTTCATCGGCGGTAAACTTATTGGCCCTACCGATAAAGTTATGACTCTTCATCTCACCGGCGGTCTTATTCCTCTACTTCATGAGGCTGGTGCACTCTGGCTCTGATATCATATTTAAAATATATATATATATATATATATATTAAATAAAAAAAATTTAAATATAGAGCTAGAAGTTGTTGATGGCTCAATGTCATCTAAATTTGTATTACTTGTTCCTTTTGTTTTGTTTTTTTTTTTTTGGTATATTATGTACATTAGTCATATTTTAAATAAATGTGATAAATATAGTTGAGTTATATATATATATATTATATTCTATTTTGAGAGTGGTGTTCCTCTTTGTCTTTTCTCTCTGCTTTTTATGATTCCTGGTGATATATAGGAATCAGAAGACAAGGCTAAAGCTAAAAGCAAATTCTTCATTTAGCACCTGATATGCTCAATTAATGTGTTAATAGCATAAGCATGATTTAAACAATGATATGTACACATGCATTATGAATCCATGTATATATATTATGTATACATGGATTTATTATCAATCCTATTGGTTATATTTTTTTTTTTTATCTCAATAATTATTATACAGCATGTTGGCATAAGTGTTTACATGGATTTATTATCAATCAGTAATTTTTGGATTCCTTGGAATAAAGTAAGCATAAAAATTTGAACAAAATATCTTTTTTTTTTGTTAGATTAATATTTTTGTTGACCTACTACATAAGATAAAAGATGATAGTTAAAATTAAAAATATTATTGGAAAACCCCTTGGAATTATCAGTGAAATGTAACCCTGCCAAACAAGTGATTCATTGAATTAAACTACACACCAATTCACTTGCACCTTCAATTGAATGAATGTTAAAAGAGTGCAAGATGGTTGCACTTGTAAATAGAAATTTTCACTCTGCTAAGAAAACATTCATATTCTTACAAGAGTGTGAATTCTTATGCACATCTTGACTTTTCTGTACAAATATAATCGAAGCGTCTGTCAAAAAGAGCCGGTTCGACCGTCTTCTTGCATTCTTTGCTTCAGAATTGATCGAGGTATTCGGGACAAAATAATGTTTCCTGCAGGATCAGTCTGGTACTCGTCCATGGTTTTACTCATTATGATCTTACATGAACCCCAAGTGTCGGCTTTTAGCATGATTCCGTAATATGTGAGATGATCCGATACGCTATTCCCAGAAACAGACCTTTCAAAAAAATAATCGATTTTGTAGATTAAAGATACCTTAAACTCCATTGATCAGAAGAACGAGAGTAGAAAGGATGATGTTATATGTACCTGCTGCAGGTTGGGTCTTCACCGGAATCATTGCAAATCTTCTCAATAGTGTAGAATTGTCTTCCAAAGCCGATATTATTTAGCCATACCTGACAATTGTGCACAAATTAATCTAGAAATAACAAAAAATAAAAAGACGATTTATCGTTTTAAGACCAAACATTCCTCACAATCAAATCATGAAGAGATAATTTATAAGATCTGAATTACCTCTCTTGCAAAGTGGTGATACGTCTTTGAAGGGAAATAATAGTAATATGGCGGTAAATGAGGCACGATATCATGCCCATTGGTCACCCGGATTGCATGTGGTACATGTTTGTTGAAGTATGAAGCAAAAATTGCATTCCCGATACGTGGTTGTCCAAATGTTATCATTTGAACATTCTGAATTCCATGATTTACCTATCACAGAAGCATAAAAATTTCACTACCCACTAGCAAACATGGCTTCTAAGAAGCGCAATTATCATAAAAAGTTCAAAAGCCAAAAATAAATAGCTCACATAAGATAAATAAGGCATAGGGTAAATTAAGTTTTGTAGAAGAATTAGAGGTTTACAGTGAGATCAAGTGCACAAAAGGAAGCCATGGCCCCTCCCATTGAGTGCCCAGTAACCATAACCTGGATGTCTCCAAAAATGTCCCTAGTTCTCTGAACAGCATTCAGAATCCCAGGACCAAGACTAGTGTTATGGTAAGCAGAATAGAAGCCATAATGCACCTTGCAAACAAAAGCAGGCCATTAGAATGATCAACATTTCATTTTTAATTCATTAAAAATTACACCAGTAATGGTAACTACCATTGCATCGGGCATTCCGGGATATTTCAGATCAAGTTGTTTCCAGAATAGGTCTTCAATCCAATTCTGTATGCTGCACATACACAACCAATTAGTTTAGCAGTCCAAAGAAACTGATGAAATGAAAGCAGAATGCATTTAGGTGTCAAAATATGCTTACCTATTTAACAATTCTGAAAAAATAATGGCAAAGTAATAGTTGCCCAAAGGTAAACCACGAAAACAACTATGACAAGATCATAATCATGCAAAGTTGAAGTCTAAAATAAGATGGAGACAACCAAAGCATAAATCCTAATTCTGATAGGGAATTAAATAAGCTACATGTTTAATTGAATTGTGCCCTAAACATTTTTGTTTTACTTAATTTGAACAAGTTTCAGGTATCAAAATAAGGAGCCAGACAGAACCAGAATGGCAGTATACTGTATGCCTAAACATGTGTCTTGGAGACATCTCCTGTCAATTTGTGAACAAATAGGCAAAATTTAAGCTTTCCATGATTGCAATTTCAATACCTACTTTTGAACAATTCCTTGAGATTACCCATGAATCCACAACAATGGCATTAGTATATATGGGTAACAAAAATAAGAAATTCAGTTCTGTCTAGGCATTGAAGCATGGAATACATTATGCTTAAAAATCAAACCAATAAAATCAGGACAACTGCCTGGTGATAAACTAGAAACTTTGAAGCAAGTGTTTCATGCTTACCTGTTTCCTTGAGTGCCTCTGAAGGCAATGACAATAGCATCAAGATCGTGAGCGACTCCAACAAAAGCCTTAACAAATAATATATGTGAAGATCAGAAACTCAAAGAGATTTTAACGAAGCTGAATACATTAATTATATCACAAGAAGGAAGTACCTGCAAACAGTTCTGAACATCCACAATCAGCTCTACCATTTCAAACCCCTGTACCAAAACAAGTGGAACTTACCAATTTTAGCAGACATTATGTATAAAATGACACGCGAAATGGAAAAAATTAAAATATTTTCTTGGATACCTTGGTCATGTCATTGCACCTTGAACAGGTCCACATAAATAGTTCAGTCAGGTCAGAAACATACACCTGCAAAGTGCATTTGCCGTGCAGGTTACAATCTTTTAAAAAATAAAAGGCATTTCAGATTTCAAAGTAAAATGCAAAAAACATAAAAAATAATGCCCAGAAAAATGTAAACCAATTTATGGCCACGGGAATGATCAATTAAGCAGAAGAAAATGCTGATATAATGCACTAATTGCACTCAAATTCTCACCGATAAAAAAAAAAAAAATAGTGTTCAAACTTACAGCAGAAGCATACTCCACAAGTATCTGTGCAAGAGTATGATTGTAAATATGACTGTGATCTTCTTGCTTATTATTCTTAAGCTCTGTAACCATGAAAAAAAATAGTTAAATAAAGATGTCCATAAAATTCTTTAGCACCAAGTGTCTATTTGTAATTAGATGACAGTGCTTCTTATCAGCACAAATGATACATCCAAGAATATTGAAAAACACTTCAGCAGTTCATACCACACGAATGCAAATCAGTTGTTGAAAATATGATCAAGGTACACCAAAAGAGTCATGCATTAAACATATTTGTTGGAACAGGCATCAAAGTATTGATTTTTTAATATTATCATTATTATTATTATAAGATGTTCAAGCTCACAGTGGATTCTCCTCACCTGTAGTAGGCTAGCAAAACCCATTGAAATTTTGATGGTGAAAATAATATAATTTAACTGTTCAAATTTAAAAGTCAAAGAAAACCAAAAAGAAGCAAGAAATTAATTAAGTACTCAAGCAGTGACCTTTCCTTTTAATAACAGCAGAGGTAACTACATAGCAATTTCATCATAATGTCTACAAACATGAATTTGAGATCCTCCTCCACTAATTTGTATTAATTCAAATGTAGGATAACAACTACCATTCTTATAAATTGTCATTTAAAAAGAAAAACAAAATCATAGAATAATAACAACTACTTAATAATCATAATTCCTTACCCTGAAATCCAATCCTCTGTCACATATAAACATATGTTCCTCCATTTACGGAGTAGAAGTTGCATGTTTAGTTCAGCTAGTCAAAAAACTTGCAATCCCAAGTAAATTATCATTTAACAATTCCCAAGACTTGTAGATCATCTAATATCATTCTCAAACCATTTTACTGCAAACATGTGCAATTATCCACAAACCAACCGCCTAATCAATAATGAAGCTAAGAAAAACATAATTCACTTGCCCCCAGTGTGCATTCAGACTGTCTACCTTATACTCAAAAAACCGCAAATCCCTAAATTCAATATCATTTAGTGTCATTCTTCCCTCAATTTAATGCAAATATGTGTACAATTCTCCACAAAGCTAACACCATTTCCTATAATGGACTTCACAAAATAGGAAATCTTAAATTAAAACAACATTGCAATGAACAAAACATCGATTGAAAAATCAAAGAACTATTTAGAAAGGCTCGAAAAGGGGGCCAACTTAACCTCTGCTTTCAGAAACCACAAACAAGAACATCAAACCCATCACCGTGAACCATGTCCTCCTCTCCATTATCTGCAAAACAAAACCACATAATCACACACTAATCAAACCCTAATCACATCAAAATCAGACGAAATCAAAGCGTTCCCAATCGAATTCCCTTCATACAAACCCAAAATCGTATCTTCCGTTCAGGAATCGTCTTCCAACTAAGCCAATTACACCGAGGAATCAAGAAAACCTCGAAAAAGCATCAAAATTATTGAAATTTTTGAGAAAGAGAACACTGAAAGCCCACGATCGAAAGCGATACGATCACAAGATAAAAGATAAGAATAAAAACAAAACTATTCCATGTTTTTTCCAAAGTGTACTCCAACTTAAATTATTTACTTTTTTTTTTTTTTAAAAGAAAACTTAATTTACATATACCCCCCTTATGAAATCTAAATATGTTTTACTCATCCTTGTGAATTTCTTATTGATTTTCTACCAATTTACACACATTATATATAATTTCTTTTGTATATATGCCTTGCAAAATTCTCAAATTATTTAGAACCATAAAGTTTTTAATAATATATATATATATATGGTTTTATCTTGTGGACCTCACCTTATGAAAAAAGTTAATTGTTAATTTATTTTTTATAAAACAAAATTATTTTAAATGTTTTTAATTCAAAATGACATGTGAAAGATCTGTATCCAAGATTAGACAAATAAATATTTAATAAAATAAAAATATAAAAACAAATTAGTAAAAAATTAAAATATAACTATACTTAAACAAAAAGGTATATTGTTATATGTATGCATGCTCCTCACGGTTGGTAAATTTACTTTTCCACAATAACAAATGTTAGAATTTCAAAAAAAAAAAAATGAAAATTTGAGATTTCTAATAGGGGTATACATGAAAAAATTAAAAGAGATTATTTTATTGAGTACAATTCATTTAGTAAATGAGTAACATGAGTTGAGTAACTTGTTTAATAAATCAATAGTGTGACACAGCCATGTTTAACATACTATTGCAATTCATTTAGATATTCTTTATTTATTATATATACTGGATGGAAATTTTATATATACCCCCATAAAAAACCAATACTTGCATATATATATATATATATATATATATATATGATCAATTCTCTATGGACGTTCATAGATAAAAACTCTATGGATGTCCATCATTAGCCGTTGGATTTAGATCTAACGGTTAACATTGATGAATAGTAGTTACTACAGTAAATGTACCGTAGTTACTATTTGAAACAATGATGTATAGTAATCAATGTCGGCCGTTGAATCAAGATCCAACGGCTAATGATGGACATCCACAGATTTTTTATCTATGGACGTCCATAAAGAATGTATATATATATATAAGGAATTTTATATTTACTCAGTCAATTTGTTTTTGGGTTTTTGTTTTCAATATTTAAATAGAATGCCAAAAATACACCCGGCACCAGGAGTATTTAAAGAATGAAATACATACATATATTGAGATATGCTAAAAAAAAAATACAATTTTACTAATTTATCTTATTATTAAATGAAAACTTTACACTTTTATTAATTTTTCTGAATTAAATGAGTTCTAACTATCTATATGAATTAAAAACCTGTGGTAATTGATAATTAATTTAAACTAAACTATATTATTATTGTATATATTTTTTAAGTGATTTTTTTAATAATTTAAAAGCAGAAGTTTATGGAATTAATTAGTTTTTTAAAGATATAAATAATGATAAACGCTAAGATCTTCAACATTGAAACTAAACTGTTTAAATATGGTGATAATTCTAAAAAACTATATATAAAATCACACAAAGTTAATTTGATATTTTTAAATTAAGGATAATTTCTACTGATGAATAGAAATCAATGCATAAATATATAAAAACATACATTTAATTGGAATGATAATATCATATTTAAGAATATTTTATTTAAATATAGATAAATATATCTTTTAATTATTAGCTAATCATTCATTATATATCATGCATCCATGCATGCATAGATGGAAAATAGCTTTGTTTAGAAATCAATATGAGTAATTACCATCTCATCAAACAATGAAATAAAACTAATCCATTCTAAACTTAGACTCAAATCCAACCAAGTTTAGCATATACTTAGCCTTCTCTTTCTCTTTCCTAAACCCTATATATATACATATTATTATTCTCTCTTCCTTCCTTCTTCAAGAAACCCTAACCCTAATCTCTCTCTCTATCTCTTTCTCAAACTTCTTCATCCTTCCAAACAAAACCCTAACCCTAGTGTCTTGATCTCTCTTTTGCTCAAAGCTCTTCAAATTATATACTTGTAAAGAAAAACCCTAATATTTATATATTTATCTCCTCTTTCTCAATATTTTTTATGGGTTGCAAGGGATCCAAAGAAGTGGCCACCAAGGACACAACCAAAACAAAGAGCACCATGAACAATGAGAAAACAAGCAAGACAACTTCATCATCAACAACAACAACAACAACAACAGCAACAAACTCTCAAGTAGAAGTCAAGGTTGCAGAGAACTCAATAAAGAAACAAGAAGAAGAACAAGTTATCAAAGTTGATGAAAAGAAAGAAGAAGAAGAGATCAATGAAGATGAGGTTAAGGAAATAAGATCAGAAGTGAAGGAGGAGAAGGCTAATGTTGAGATAGCAATGAAGAGGGAATCAATGGAGTCAGTGGACCAGTACTACTCACCGACGAGAGACTACCATGATGATGATCATGTTTCTCAAGAGATTAAAGTCCATGAAGGTGATGAAACTAAGGAAGATAACAAGAAGATAGATGAAGGACATGATCATCATGATATTCAAGATATCAAGAAAGATAACAAAGTAGATGATGAAGTACATGATGATCATGGACTTGAAGAAGAACAAGAAGGTGTTGTTTCTATTGATGAAGAGCAAGGTGAGACAAAGGAAAAGGATGAGAAAAGAGATGGAGAACATGATCATGAACTTGAAAAGAAGAAAGAAACACAAGAACACAAAGAAGAAGGAAAAGGTGGTGGTTCTGTTAAGGAAGAGGATCACAAGAGAAATGAAGTTGAAGTTGAAGAGAAGGAGGAACAAGAGAAAGGAGGTATGGTTTCTATTTAATGAGTTTTTCTTTTCTAATATCATTATTATCATAATATTAATTATTAGAAAGGATCATGATATATAGTGCTATATTAATATTAGTGTTAATTAATCTCCAACTAAACATGTTAAGAGTTTTATATTATCAAGATTAATATTCATATTTTTAGATGTGTTGTTCTTGGGAATGATCGATCTTGAAGGAATGATGAATTCATTTTGATATATATATATATATATATATATATGTATGTTTTAATTTGAAATTTGTGTTGTAATTTTGATTATATATGATGATTAACCGTTTGATAAATCATAAGATTATTAGAGAAGGAAAATGTTTGTTTGTTTAGATGTTGTTTTATATTGGTGATGATAAAGTAAAATAGTGCTTATTTATTGATGTTAATTTCTAGCTATACATATTTTTAGTGGAAAATTGATCTTAAGATATGGTGATTAACATGATTAATCTTCATAAACTAAACTATTTTAAAAAAGGGGAAAATGTTTTATGGGTTTTAGATGGCATATTTTTGTTCTTGGAAATGATTTGTATGGCTTCATTTTGTTTCTGATAAAAAGATGTGTTAAATATTTTTAGAAAAATTATCAACAGGAAAACTTTGTTTTATCTTTTAAAGTTATCTAAAGAAATTTAAAATATAAATGAATATAGTAAATACAAGATTAAATTTCAAAATTTAACTTTTAATTGAATTTTAAAAATACTATTTTGATAGAAGATTCATTTAGATGTTTTTACTTTTATTTGTACAAAGAAGTCTTTGTAAATATTTTTTTTCCCCATATTTATATTCTAATTTCAACCTAGACATGTATTTATTTATTTTTGGCAATTTTGGTTATGATTAATTAATATTTAAGCCCATACATTTAGCCCTTAATGCTTATGTTTGAATGGCATATTTGAATAGATTCTTTTTTATTATTTACGATAAAATATAGAAAGATTACAAATTATATATCACAAATATTAGTTATTAAAAATACATTTTTGTATTAATTTCTCTAAATTATCAATCTTCATATATATGTACATATATATAATTTTGATAAAGCTTTAGGCATCTAATTAGTCAAGCTTCCTTTCATAATTTAATAATTAAGTTTTGGTCTTATTAGCCCAACAAATGATTAAAAAAGCTAAAAACAAAAATTTGAAATTTTTTTTTAAAAATAAGAGGTTATAATTAATTTCAAATAAATTTATATAAAAATTCATTCATTTTATTTACTTTATTTTGTTGTGATGTTGATCAATGAAATTATTTATGATTTGAGTTGTAGAAAAATCAAACTCCAAAGAAATTGAAGCGGTGGAAAAAGCAGCAGGAGAAATTAAGAAAGTCACTGATTCAAATGGCCAATGAAAATTGCTGAAGGCAAGCTGAATTTAATGGAAATTCTTCTTTTTTTTTATTTAATTTTTTATAATTCAAGTGTTCATGTTCAGTGAAAGCAAGACATGAATTCATTTAAGTTTATGAGACCGCTTAGAAATATTTATGTATTCCTATTAAGTTCCATTTTGATATGATTTACAAATTCAGATATAATAGTTTGTTTCCTTCTCTATTATATATATATATATATATATATATATATATATATATATATATATATATAGAAGCTTTGTTTTGTTTGTTCTTTTTCACTTATCTAATTTAAAATTTTATAAAATATTAAATATTTTTTTCTAAATTTATCATTTATATTTAATGCACTTTTACAACTGTTTTATTAAATTATATTTTAAATATGTGTAATCTTGGAAAATCAATACAATTTTTTATAAGTTTTAAATTATCAACTAAGTTTAATTAACTTTTTTTAACCCGGCTATTCACGGAACTTGAGAAGCAAAATGAATAATCATCCGCTTCTGGAAAAAATTGAAGAATTTTTGGGAATTCTACAAAATCAATTTGTTCTTTACTCTCTCACAGATGATTGAATCCTACTGAGGTCCATTAGAGATCAGAAATTTTTGAAAAAAAAAACAAGATGTTTCTTTTGTCCTTTCCGATCAGAAAATAAAAAAACCCTAAAATATATTGGAGAAATTATTTTTTTTCACAAGAATTTACTTACATGCACAAAGAAAAACTATATTTTACATTGTGTTTAACAAATAGCTCTATTAAGATTTTACAAACATCAAATAAAATTGGAAGCACAAATAACAATCCCACTTATATCATAAAATTCAAATTTCTCATGTGAAAAATGTATTAAAAAAAATGACAATTTTATTTTGATTTAATTTTTAGACTTGACCACTTATTAAATTTTGCCACTACATATTTAACTATATCTATTATTAATTCATCTTACATAAACATAAAAATCCAAATTTGATATTATAGTTAAATAAATATGTACATTTTTATGATTTCATGATTTTTTTTTTATAAAAGAAAATTTAAGAACAAATTGATTAGTATCATACACAATTGCTATCTAAATCTCCCACCTAAAATTTGACCAAATTCTCACCATTCAAACATGTATTAATTTAATTTATCTCTAAGCACAAAAACATGAGTCTCAAATAAATAAAATAAAAAATATAAAAAATCTAAATCTCATGATTTTGCTGCCAAATAGTGTTTTTTTTTAAAGAATGCGAAAAATATTGTCAGTTAAAAGATATATAAATACGGAGATACACCAATAATGATAATTTGACGACCTCTTAAAATGCACCATAAATGACTTTGAGACCCCTCTATCATCTATATTTCTGGAGAGAAAGAATGATTTTCGAGAACTTCAAATTTGAAACCTCTCAAACATAAAGCTTGATGGTTATCGTTAGACTAGATACCGGTTCTGGTGTCATATAGAGCTACTAATATAAATGCTAATCCTAAATCTAAAACCAATAAAACAAAAATTAAATAATAAATATAATTCAAAGATGTAACCCTGTTTATTATACTATATGCTTATACATATCTATCAAAACATAATATAAGGCAGACCAAGTTTTATGAAGAGAAACTTTCTAGAAGTCTGGTCCCAAAAGGCAAATAAAGAGTCAAGCCAAACCATACACCCCCAAATGAAACTTGTAATACAAACAAAGACAAATAGTCTCACTAACACTCACTGTCCTTCACTAAACCAAACACTAGATTTTTTATATATATATAAACATGTGCATATTCATAGTTGTAATTGTGTGCTAAACTAAATCCTGGACAGGGAGAAATAATGGCAATCCCATACTGGGTGCTAGTTTGGGCCATAGTTGCAGCAGCCGGAAAAGGCGAGAAGATCCTTCCGGTCTCATTCATCTTTGGAGATTCACTCGTCGATGCAGGGAATAATAACTACTTAAATACGCTATCCAGGGCAGATATACCTCCCAATGGTATCGATTTCAAAGCCTCCAATGGTCAGCCCACTGGAAGATACACCAATGGCCGGACCATTGCCGATATCATCTGTGAGTACTACCATTGAATTTCTATTTGATTCATCCTAGAGATTTCAAGTCAATCGAAACTAAAACTACATCTACGAAACAGTTTCGTGTAGCATCAGATATATCTGTTGATGTATATACAACTAAAAATTAATCCAGTAAGAAAAACATTTATCCATACCTGTTCATATATTCATCGGTATAGATGTAATTGAAGAATTCCACAGATAAGGACAATGCTTATTCACACCTGTTCATATACTTGTCTGCAGACCCATATAATTGTTTTTTTTCTCTCTAAGTTATAATGAAGAAAATAACTCATCAGATAATATCATGACTAGAACTAGAACATGAGAAATTAAGAATGATCATAATTGATGTTTCCTTCAACTGAAACAATTGTAGGACTATTATTATATCTGATAATTGTTTGATGTTTTTCAAGTGGAAGAATTAGGGCAGAAAATATATCCACAACCATTCTTAGCACCAGACACAACAGGTTCATCTATATTGCATGGAGTGAACTATGCTTCGGGTGGCGGAGGAATAATGAATCAAACAGGAAGAATATTTGTAAGAATTCTCTCAATTACTTCGATCACATATATCTGAGATTTTGAGATTTCAACCATCATTAATTTTTTTCTGATCAAGAGATGGAACTATGGCAGATTAACAGACTAGGCATGGAGGTGCAAGTAGATTTCTTCAACATAACAAGGCAGCAAATAGATGAAGTTCTAGGACAAGCACAAGCAAAAGAGTTCTTAAGCAAAGCAATCTTCTCAATCAGCATAGGATCCAATGACTTTCTTAACAATTACCTTCTTCCTGTTTTCTCCGTGGCAGAAAGAATATTGGAGACACCAGATGAATTTGTCGACAATCTTATAGAAGGATTGCGAGACCAACTTGTGGTGCTCTTTCTGCCTCTATCTATCTAAGACACAAAAACACGACGAAAAATCATGCATTAACATTAATATATATTATGCTTTTGATTACAGAGGCTATACAAGCTTGATGCAAGGAAGTTTGTGGTCGGGAATGTGGGGCCGTTAGGTTGCATTCCTTATCAGAAAACAATTAACCAAGTTGATAAGGATGAATGTGTTAGTATACCTAACCAACTAGCAATGCAATATAATGAGAAGTTCAAGGATCTGATGAATGAACTAAATGAAAGGCTTCCAGGAGCCAAATTTGTCATAGCAAACGTTTATGATGTTGTCATGGAACTCATCAGAAATTATCAATATTACGGTAATATTTTTTTCATCTACTCCTATAATAATATAAAAAAATATATATATATATTATCTGAATAATGACAATAATAAGGTTTATGCAGGATTTGAGTCAGCAAGTGTATCGTGTTGTAGAAATGGGCCATTCTCAGGCATAGTCCCATGTGGACCAACATCTTCAATGTGTGCAGACAGATCAAAATACTTGTTTTGGGACCCTTACCATCCAAGTGAAGCTGCCAATCTCATTGTTGCAAAGTTACTTGTCGATGGAGATAACAAATATATTTCCCCAATCAACATCCGCCAACTTGTCCACCTTTAGCATCCATGCCTGCCTCCCTGCCTTCAATAGATGTATTTTTACAACAAAAAACTGATATATCAATTCCCATCACATTAAACAAAGATGTTTTGTTGAATTTGTTTCTACCTATGCACATGTTTCAGTCACCACCTACCGGTTTAAGCTTTCTGGGTTAAATTCCATGCCAATTGGGATCCATATCAATAACATACATATGAGAATGATTACCACAATTCCAATTCTAGTTCCATGGATTTACTAGTAGGGAAGCACCCTATTGGCTGATCCTTCAGTGAGCTTCCAAATTGGATCAGATAGTATCAAAATAATTGGCTCACTGCAAAATTAATCCCAAGATATATATATATATATATATATCCAAGGTATATATGCTAACTTCATCACTGCAATATGCTCTACTAAAAATTTATATTTGACAGACGAGAATGTTTCTTTTGAATTGACCCAAGAATGTGTTAAATGAATGACTGGAGAAACACGACACAAATAGCGGAGTTGAATCCATGAGATTCATTTGTCTCAACTAATATAGCAAGCATTTGATAAAAGGGAAAATAAAACAAATTCAACAGGCACTATAAGAACAAAAATACAAACAGGTGCGTGGATTCAAAACTATTTATTTGTCTCAACTAATCTAAGCCAGCATTCAGTCTCAATACAAACAGTAAAAGAGGAAAGACAAAAAGAGAATCAAAATATACATGGTAATGGAAGCTTCATCTCCAGCCTATATACCAAAGTACACCGTCAAAAAAATCATTGAACAGCCAAGGGATTGAGAATGACACAAGAAGAAAGAATAATTCAATACACAAGATTTTACCTGTGTACTAAAGTTGCTTCCGAAGTTTACAGACTAATAATGCGCCTCAAGAAACAAATCCTGGCTGTGTAGTCAGTGGAGGATTATAGTTGTTTGACCGCATGATGACCACTTGAATTTTATCTTGCCCGAATATTAGTCTTGTCTCTCTGAATTTCCTTAGCCGAATGTTTCTTTCTCTTTGGATGACCAACAGCAGCAGGATCTACTAAAGGCCCTGACCAAGTAGAGAGAGATGCCCCTTTCTGGGAGGGAAATATTGTGCTGAAAGAAGAAGTATCAGGAAGATCATAGCCTGGAGGATCCATGTAATGCGAAGAACCCACAGGGAAGCCAAGTGCACCATCTTGGTGCGGAGGGGGAAACTTCTCACTCTTGCACTTTGCGTTTGCATGAGAAATAAGGCGCCTCCTCTGTTTTCAGAATAGGAACAAGAAAAATGACTTATTATAACTTCATTTAAACAAATAAAGGATAGCCCCCTCAGAACATATCAGTGAAGAAACAAGACAGTAAACTAAGCAATGGAATAAAACTCTTTTTCTCATCAAAAGCTTGGAGAATGCAGTGATAATATTCATATTGCTAAAGGGCTTTGTAAAGCAGCAGCAAAATGGATGGGATCTTTGGCCAGTAGAAATTTATGTATCAAAATATAGAAGTTATAAATCAGGGATGTAGAAAGACAAGTGATTGGCACAGTTATACGCACTCCAGAAAAGCACTATGATTTATTAAAAGCAAATTTTGACCTCCAAAGGGAACATATCACTTGCGATTCAAACGCAACCATAAACTACCATACATCTTTAGTAAAGTTTGAAGCTAAGCACCAATTGGTTTTGGTTCAAATATCATTGAAGCAGGCAGAAAATTTGATGCGAAACATGGGCCACAATTATCAGTTGGCATGTTTTAGGTTTATAAGTTGCCGAAAAATTAAAATCATGTGTTTCATTATTAAAAGTAGTTTGGTATTTTCAGTTTTTGGCCTGCATAAGTGTGTCAAATCTGATGGGGTTGTTTCAGAAATCCATATAAGTTGAGTTGATCTATAAGTATATAAGTTCTAGTATGAATAATTCCTTTTGCCCACTTGGGGACCAACTTTGCTAAGATAAGCTCCCCATTCTCTATAAAAAGAATTATGTCTTGTTGGGAATTAACTGAATCATTCTTGGTTTTTTTTAAACTTAATGCTATATTTTTAGGTGTGATCGTTAATTTCTCTAAGCATGACTGCTCATATTCTCTAGGTGTGATTGCCTATAAAACCTAGGTGTGGTTTCCTAGCATATGTTGCATCAGTTTAGCATCAAGAGCCAACATGCTTTCTACTCAAACAGGAAGAACACATCGAGAGAATTTAACTAATCTTCAATAAGTTGTTAGTGGAGCGGCTGGATTGTCATTATGAGTTTATTAATAAGTCTAAAAGTCAAGATAAGTTCTAGTTTAATTGAATTTTATTTTATTTTATTCATTCTTTTATTGTGGCTAGCCTTCATAAGAGTTAAATGAATTATCCTCAGTTTTTTTTTTCTAAACCTTAAGCTATATTTGAGGCATTCTTGTATTTTCTTCCAAGTTTCATTGCTTAAATTCTCTGGGTGTGATTATCAACAAATCCAAAGTGTCATTGCCTAGCTTATCCTGCATTAGTTTGGTATCAAGAGCCAACAACATATCGAGAAAAGTTATCTCATCTTCAACACTCATTTTATGTCAAACTTAAAGTAAATAACAACTAATTCTACAACAAATCTTTTTGTATAGTCAACTGAAAAATGGTGAAGAAGGTGAGAAGACTATTGCACCAAGGGGAGAGCTTACAGGTCAACAATCTAACTTTTATTAGAGTGAGAGATTAGGAGCAATAGAACCCATCGAGTCCAATCTTTTAATAGAACTTGGGATACTTGACAAGGGTTCCGTCTCAATCTTGTGCTCTAGTAAAGAGTTAGATTGTTGATCTATAAGCTATCTCCCCTAGTTCAACAATCTTCTCACCCTAATCATCAACTCTGATTCTTTAATAAGACTTGCTGCAAAATTAGTCATGATTTGTATAACTTTGATCTAGATCTTTGAAACAAGCATTAATATTTTCCACCTGTTTAACTAACATCATGTTGAAGATAAGTTAGCTTCCATGAATATGCTCTTCCAGGGGTAGTAGACATCAAATTAGCTCTTGATACCAAACTGATGCATTTTAAGCTAGGCAATCACACCTAGGCTTTCTAAATAATCACACTTAGAGAATTCAAGCAATCAAACTTAGAAGAAAAGACAAGAACACCACCTTAAAATATAGCATTAAGCTAACAAAAACTGAAAATAATTCATTTAATTCCTAAGAAGACTTCTCTCTGTTTTCATAGAGAATTGAGACCTTATTCAAGTAAAGTTTGACTCCAAACAGAAGAAAAACATTATTTAAACTAGAACTTTCCTTGACTTCTAGACTTCTTGGTAAACTCAAGTTATAATGATTTTCAAACCAAACCCACCAAATTTGGCACTCTAATGTAGACCAGAACTGAAATTATCAAGCTACCTCTAATAACTAGAAACATGATTTTAATTCCTCAACAGCTTCTAAATCTAAACCATGCCAAGTAATAATAGTAGCCATGTTTGGTGTCAAATATATACCTATAAAGAGCATGATAGCTTTATGACCTGAAATAGGAACAAGCCTGTATCATTCTCAATGAGTATATAATAGCCCTTTAATTTTGCATAATATTTGAATTATTACCAATATCTTTCCAAAATGCTTTTTGTTTTGGTGAGGATCACAGGTAAACAGGCTTCATGAAGTGACAAGATTTTTATTTGTTTTTGTTTCACAAAATTTGAATCTATCATCTCCCACAAAAGATCAATGCATGATAATCCTCAAGATTGTTGACTGCTATGATTAACTGAAAATAAAAACGAAATAAAGGCAAAGATACAGTTGGAGGTAGCAGCATATGCCATACATCAAGATTTGCTTGAAGTTCAGCATTAGCCTCAGGGACAGGAGCTGCCCTAGCAGGACGATCACGACGAGTCTTCTTTCCTCCATCTCCATGGGCTTTTCCACCAGCAGCTCTTAGCCTACAGTCATGAATGCAAATTCTCAATATGTGTAAGCCACGTGTAAGATTACAATGAACATTCTTAGAGAACATTCTTAGAGTAAATAGAAGCTGGATAATTGTTTTACTATGTTGAACAACCGTACATAATCAAAGAGTAAACCATAAAAGTAAAACCTTAGATTTCACTGTCATATTGCCGAGTATTTACAACATTAATACATTGGTGCTTTTAAAACAAACACAATAACATGAGAACAAAGGCATCTACCAATACAAAGAATATAACATGAAAATATCATTTGGAAAATTAGAATCATCAAAAAGCGTTGGTCTTTATCCCAGGCATTTCTTATCTCAGTCCAACTAAGATTTCAGGATAAACTCATAAACACATATTTCAGTTCAGTAAATCCCACCCGACTAGTTTGTTCAATAAACTGGTGCTTGAGCTTTTGACCATCAAAAAAATAATGCAACTAAACTCTACCAATTTCCCATTACCAGCTGCCACACATGGAATAAAGAATTTTGACCAGAGAAAATTAGACAATCTACATATTTCACTCCATTATCTTCAACTCCTGAGCACCAATAACCATTGATGTTGCTCTAGTATATGGATGGTTCATTTTGATAGCAAAACTTATAATATTTAGTTACATTTCCTTTTCACAATGCATCAAGGTGTTGGATAATTTACCATCACCAGAGGATTTGGAAGCTTGTTCCAAACCAAGAAGCACAATGAAAGACAATAACCTATTTTAGTAAAACTTGTATTTGGTATCTTCACAATGTTAATACAATTATTTATTAAACAAAACGAAAGAAAAATATGTGGCGTTCGGCGAAAACATCACATCCCTCTGTTCAATTAAGAATAACCACGTGGTAAAAGCCTATGACATTTATTTTGATAATTGTTTTAAAAGCTTCGACAAGTATGTTTCCTGGCAGTGTTCTAAAATGTCGGAGTAATTGACAAAGAAGAAGGCATTGTCAAAAGGAAAAAGAGAAAGAAAAAAACACTTCCAAGACAAAGGGCACAAACAACATGCGGATTTACAAGACAAATGATGACACATACCTCCTGGCTTCTTCATCCCTTCTTTTAGCATCCATCTCTTTGCTTGGAGGATATTTTGGAAGGCTTGAAGGGTCACATGCAAAAGGTTCAGTGGTAAAGAACTGCACAGCAAATTTATCCCAGTCATGAAAAAACCATGAGCATGAAGTACTATCTAGGAATTCACAGGAAATAAGATATAACTCTCTTGCCATATTTCATATATATATATATATATATATGAAATATGGCAAGAGAGTTATATATATGAAATAAACAAGTTGACTGCAACATAAAATTTCACTTTTTACTAGTTTTTATTTTGACTAAAAAAGGGCTTCAGAAATTCAAAACCCCGTCATGTAGCTCTGCTTTTAGTGTCATTCCATTACATGCAGGAAGTTCTATCTTGATTGTGGCCAAGTGACATCGATGAATTTTTTTTTTAGAATTCACATAAACTGAAGTCTACTATATACAAATTCATGACAAGGTGTGAATGCCAGGGGCATTGCCTGCTTAGTGACAAAAAGACAATCATGTAGCATGCAGTGTAAGTAGCACACAATGAAACAAGATCCATTGAATCACCAACAACTTAGAAAGGAGCAAGTTAAGATTTAGACCATTCTGGTTCAAGCAAATCACAGGTAATAAACAGCATTAACAGTTAAAGCAAATAACCAGAGATGTTTAGGAAGATCCTTCCAGTCATCATAATATCTAATATTTCCGCAACTGAAATCAAGCTCCCATCTCATCCTCTAATATGATATAATACAATATATAGAGAATCTCGCTCACAATTGAGGAGGGAGAGAAGATGCTGCATTCCATGGTCAAATAGGCAATAGTTCTAAGGATATGAGAACAATTATTCAAGTGACTATATGACCAAAAAATGAGAGGAAATGGAATATTGTTTGGTCATTGAAGATGCCAAGTACAATAATATGAACATAGAAAGATGAAGAGTCATATTCTGAGGATTTATTTTTTGACATTGTTAACACTTTAAAGGGCAAGCTCAGTAAACCATAAACATAACTCCAAAAATATACAGTTAACATGAAGAATAGAGAAAAAGAAGATCAAACTCCAGCCCAGTAACTATTTAAATAACAAATGTTTGCAACATAATACTAACATAGTAGAACTGGCTAGAAAGTGATATCAGAAGCAGGTATTTAGGAAATCTGAAACTTACTTCACTCCCTAATGCAACAGAAGCAGTTTGACGTTCAGCAGGGTCAATTGCAAGAAGAGTTTCAATTAAAGGCAGTGATGATGGTGGAAAATCTTTAAACGTTTCCTGTATACATCGTTTATATGGTTGTTGCGGCTTAAATATTGTAGCATGAGGCAACTTCGCCTTTTTCCAATATTCGTCTGAAGGAGAACCACAAAGCTTGAAAATCTTATGTAGCTGCTCCACCTGAAAAATTATACAGTTTTAACTCAAGCCAAAAGGATCAAACGCTGAAGTTAAGTTTGACGAAAAAGTTAAGCAATAAGATAGAAGGACCATCCTGGCCAATATTTTAGACGATTATGGAGCTTTTCATATACTGAAGTTTTTCAAAGCACATCTCTCATGTGCATCAGTGAAGACACGCAATAAAACTGCATATGAATCACTAAATAAAGCTATTATTTCAATAATAAATACCTTTTGACCAAGAATCAGAAGACAGTCTTTTCCCAAAAACTATTGAGAATTTTCTTCAGTAGAATACAGATTACATGTAATTTGCAAATAAAAGGTGAGGCTAAGTCTTTCACAAACATATTCTTACTGTTACATCACTAGCGCACCCACTTCAGTATGGTATATCAAACTTTTTTTTTTTGTTAATTTTATTTTTCTCATCTATTATTTACTCTCATCCCTAAATGTACACATTCTTCACAACTGCCAAGACCAATCTCTCACAATGTCTATAAAATTCAGTATGACTCTCTCTCTCTCTCTCTCTCTCTCTCTCTCTCTCTCTCTCTATCTGCCCATCTGCTTGGCGTGAAAAGCTGTACTGAACCTCAAACTTTGACCTTTTATTATTAGCTAATTTTTTTAATAGGTTTCATAAATCATCCATGCTTTAAGTACGAAGAAAATATTTCAATCACCACCTTCAGCCCTGCTACATAAACAAGTAAAAAGGAACTAGTTTAATATATAGCTGATCTAAATATGAAGCATAATATGCAAAAAAATAAATAGTCTTGGTTTGCTAACTTAGGGCTCTTATCTTCACCGAGACAAATCACTAGCAGTGTGATATGAGTCCTTTGAAAAAAAAAAAAAGCAAAACAAAACAGAAAAAACAAAAGTTTATTGCTGTGTGGAGAAAAGAACGCAAAGAAGTTGAAATACCCAAGTTCCAAGTATTAACCAATGTATCACTTGCTGAATCTTGATATCTTCATAAAATACTTCACAAAAGAGAAAACTCTAGGACCCCAAACATGCACATGTAAATAAGGGTAAAAATTGACATTAATAAAAATTCATCACCAAAGCAAGTCATAGGGAAAGCAATACAGCACCCAAGAACTCTAGTAAAACTCATTAAAGTAAAAGAAGTAACAAATCACACATCAAATCAAGAAAACCTGAAATGTATGCAAGAAAGGAAGCAATCAAGCAAATAAATAATTCCCAGAGCTAACTATGACAATAGACAATGAACATAGCCACCAGGATGTACCTCAGTTCGACCGGGCATAATAGGTTTCCCAGCCAAAAGCTCAGCCAGAATGCATCCAGCACTCCATAGATCCACACCAACTCCATAATAAGTAGCACCTAAAAGAAGCTCCGGAGGCCGATACCAGAGAGTAACCACTCTGCTTGTCATCGGCTGCCTATGATCCGGATCGAAGAATGAAGCAAGCCCGAAATCTGCAATTTTTAGCAACCCGGTATTATCAAGCAAAAGATTGGAGCCCTTTATATCACGGTGGAGCACATGCCGAGTATGGCAGTGCTCAAGCCCTGATAGTAACTGCTTCATGTAGCACTTCACCTGATCAATCAAACAACCTCTCAGCATCAAAACATTCCCAAAAAGGAAAAAAACACCATTTTCCCACAAGTGAGAAAAATTAAACCTGTGGCTCAGTGAATTTGATCCCAGGACTAGCAGCAAGACCAGCAAGATCATGCTCCATATACTCAAAAACAAGATACAAACTACAAGACATCCGAGAAGTAACCAAACCCTCAAGCTTTACTACATTGGGATGATCCAATTTCCGAAGAATCAAGATTTCCCGGGCCATAAACTTCACGCTTTCCGGCTCCAAATTATCAAACCGCACCTTCTTCAACGCCACGATTTTACCCGTCAGCGTGTCCCGAGCTTTATAGACGTTGCTGTACGTCCCTTGCCCGATCTAAACACCAAAATACCAAATCAGAACAAGAATAAGAAACCAGGAGAAAACGATGCCAGTAGAGTACCTTGTCGAGTTTCTCGTAGGAATCAGCGCGGCGAGGGGTCCAGCCATTGATGGCTTCTCCAGCGACAGCTGAGAGCCAGGCCGGCCAGCCAGCGGCGACTTGCTCGCCGTGTACAGCCTTAGGGGGGTTACCCAGGCGGAGGTCAGCGCGAGGTCGGCGTCGCCGCTCGCCGGCGGGTTTCTGAGGTTTCTCATCGACGGGGTTGGGGTTGGGGTTGGGGTCGGGGTTTGGGGCCTCGGTCTTGGAGGCGGAATGGTTGTGGTTTCGGCCGCCGTCCCTCGCCGGAGACGGCGGCTGCTCCGCTTTGCCGATAACGCAGCCCATCTGTCAGGTCATCGCCGGAGCAGCCGCGGAGGAGTCTAGGGTTAGTGGAGAAGAATGCGGTAGGATGTTCCGGCGGAGGAGGCGGCGCTGGTTATAGGGTTTCGTTTATCGGGTTTCGGATCCAGAGCAGTGGATCCGAGAAGGGAGGATCCGGTTTCCGGCCGGAGATTGAGAGAAGTATAGGAGAAAGGGGAAGTCAAAGGCGAAGAAGGACGGGTATAATGGAAACGAGATCCGGTGTTTCCACGAGAATAGCGTTCTGCTTATCAAGTCCATCTCGGCCGTTTGTTTTTATTCAGATCACGTTTAACGAATCTCGAGGTATTTTAAGGGTTCTGATTGTAAAGATAAGACTACGTTGTTTCAGGTTTAGCAGGGGATCTTCTTTGAGTACAAGAGTACGCTGCTCTGTCCCGCGTGGCAATGCTCACTTCGAGGTTTATTGGAACCAATCCAAATATGACACGTGGAAGGGAATAATCCGATCCCTGAATTTCGGGACGGATATGCTGTTTGGACTTAACAACGAGGGCATTTGATCTTATCAGGTTGCCTCGTGATTTATGCAATACACAGTAGCGCTAATCCCGAGGCATTTCTTTTTAATTACATGCATGTATAAATTTATTAACATGCAAATGTTACAGAACTTCTATGCTTCTTTTATGCACACGTTATTATGACCGAAAGCATTCTAAAGAAAAAAAAAATGGTCAAAAGTCATCAAAAGTATTTTTTTTTTGGAAAAAAAAATATATTATTTTGTCTTCATCCTTTTTTGACTAAAATCTCAATTTCAAAATATAATACTTATAAATCAAAATAAAGACTATGAATCTTAAAGATAAATTTTACTTTAATGCGTTCATATATATATATATATATATATATATATGAAAATTTCTGAATATTATATAGAAAAGAAAAGCGATGGGAGGAGAAGATAATATAAGGCATGGCAACTAAAAAAAAAATTTTAAAAATAAAATGATGGGTAGTTATGCAATGCCTGTTAGGTGGAGGTATTTGAATTTAGGTTTAAAATTAGGTAAGCATCTCAACAAAAGAGATGGTGATTGATGTGTTTTTAGAGTCTAATTTGATTGAGATGTTGTGATAAAGTAGTATGATCATCAAGTTCAAGTTTGGTGAATTGACTAATAGAAGTTGAACAGCTTTTCCTTTTTTTTTTTTTATTAAATTATGGGTGGTCTCCATGTCTTTCATTAATTTAATTAGTCTAATCTTAACTGCCCAATAAATCAAAGCATCAAAAAAGATAATCAGGTTTGACATTAATCTTTTTCAATCAACCTTAATTGCCTAATTTTCAATGACTTAGAAGACTTTTAAAGGAACAAAATTACACTTATACCCCTTAAATGTGTCGGGAAAAAAAAAATCAAAAATCGATGTTTCTAATCGGAATTATGATTGTCGGAAAGGAATAAAATATATGCACACTAATACCACCTTTTATTGGGCATTAGGTTATTAGCTGATCTTCTAAGGGGCAAACAAAATATTTCAATATGATGACATTCGTATAGATCGAAATTAAAAAAACTAAAATATCAAAATTTTAATCGTGTTTCTCGAGTATTTTAAGAATGAATGGTATAAAAGAAGGTTAATCCCCCTTATTCAAATACTAAATCAAGAACATGAAATGTGCCGAAAAATTCTTCCTAAGTTCCTCAATAAGCCTAATCAAGATATTTCAAGGATAATTATCAAAATAGAAAATGCGCGACAAAGCAGTAATGACTCCAAGTCATGTTTGAGTAAATCAGAGGGAAAAATGATTCTAAGTATTGAAATCTTCAGGTGATAAAGATGTGGATACATACCGGAACACAAAGTTTGGTATTCTACCAAATTTTATACTTGAGGGAACACAAACTTTGGTATTCCTACAAGTTATAAAATTGTTTCATGCCAAATTCTGCTGCCATTGTTCCACAACATTTTCTTGGCCCTAAAATGTCCAGGAAGGGAAAGATCACTTGAGAACAAAATTTTCAGCTTATAAAGATGCAGATACATAATGGAAAACGAAGTTTGGTATTCGAACAAGTAATAGTTTCATTACATTTTCAATAAATGTCATCATTCCATAACATTTTCTTTGCCCTAAAATGTTCTGGAAGGGAAAGATAACTAGACAAAAAAATTATAAGCTAACAAAGATGTAGACAAAGTTTGCTATTCCAACGTAAGAATTCCATGACATTTTCAAGCTAATGTCATCATTCCATAACATTTTCTTTGCCAGGATCAAACCTCGAGCTCTAATTGGAAAGAAGAATAAATTATCAACTCATAATAGGGGTGGTTTGTCCGAAAAATGTTATAGAAGGAAGATTCAAAATATGTAAAATTTTTTAACTAATTAAGATAACTATAGATAAATAGAACACAAATTCTGGTATTCACACAAAATACATTTTGGCAACATTGTCAAGTCTTTAAATTGTTCCACAGCATTTCCTTTGACCTCAGACTCTCTAGAAGAGAAAGATCACTGAATGTCAAAAGCTTCAGCTACTGATGCCATTTTCTTTGCCTCAAAGGTTGTAGAAGGGAAAGATTAATAGATGTCAATTTCCAATTAATTTCATGGATACAACATTTTCTTTGTCCTAAGATGTTACATAAGGGAAAGACCACTAAATGTCAAAATTTTCAGATAATAAAGATATTTGTACATACAGAATCTTGATGTTGAAACTGGTGATACTGCATTTGCTTGCAAATAATCACAGGTGCCATTTAATTTGAAGAATTCTCAGTTATACCTTCAAGAAGATGGCTGATTCGGTATTTCATAACAGGCTGCCCAGATCGTGTCTTCTTGAACATATTCTCTCTCAAAGTCTTCCTTTTAGCTTCTGCTCGGGCACTTTCTTTCTTCTTAGCTTGCATGAGTGCCTCCCTCTCCATCCTCGCTTTCTCTTTTTCCGCTTGCTTCTTCTCAAATTCCTCCCTCACACTCTGCAGGTTATTTTTCGTCTTGTTCTTCTTATTCTTCCTTCTATTTGAAAGATCCATCTCATTTTCACCACCACCATCATGATCATCATCCTGAAAGGCACAAAATACATGTTATAGTCAAATTAGCAAAAGAAATTTGACAAACTTTGTAAACCCGTAAGTCCATTAAATTAGTAGGTGATATTGTGTTTAGCATAAATAATTAACCAAAAGACTTCCTCTTGACTATTTTAAGGTTGTATATTTCATATGATCTCATTAAATTCTTCTATAAAATATCAACCAAATCTGTGCAGAAAAGGCAAAAACAAACCTCAAGCTTTGGTGCAAGGGAAAGATGATTGCCAGTCTGGCTTTGGTGCTGAACTAATTTCTTGTATTTGCTTACAAATTTCGCATTTCGGTAAAACTCTCTTTGTTTTTCTGAAATAATGGTGAAACAATATTTGAAATTTTTATGCCATAAAATTAGAAGATAAATTGCAGCAAAAAAAAAGTAAAGGACATTTTCAATTTGTCATAAAAAACCAAGACAGAGACAATAGAATGGTATCACTGGGAGTTAAAATCGTTCTTTTTATCCAGGACTACTGCTTTCTCTAATTGAAATAGCCAGCCAAGGCCCAAAATTTTCTTCAGGCAAAACCATATTTCAAATGACAAATCTTCAGTCAAATCATCCCCTCAGAAGGCATATCATAAGAAAAAGATGCATGCTAGCAGAAAAGTTTAAATATGAACTCTGACTAGGGTATCTCCTTTTCAGTTTTAAAAAGCACAATCAGAGAAGGTGGTTAAAATGCATACAAAATAAAATAAAGTCATTACCATGGCAGAAGCACTACACAAGTAAATCATTAAAGTTTTAGAAAAGAACAATAGATTCCTTTGGAATATCAACTTGTATAAATTCTAAATCATCTCTTTGCATAGCAAACACAAAGCATACTTCCTAGCCCCTACAGCATAAATAAAGAAAATAAAATAAAAAACGCATGCATAACAAACATAAGGAAAAAAGTCATTACTAACATGATAGAAAACCAAATAAAGAGCCAGTAGCACTGCATGAATAATCCCTTTGATAGGGGTGCCTTAAAGTTTTCAAAAAGAAGAGTAAAGAAATCCATTTGACCAATGAAGGGTAACATCAAGAATCAGAAAACAAACTTGTAATATAGAGAAAGATCAGAAAGGATGACTTATGTCACAAAAGATGATAAAGAGATAACACAGTCATAGAATACAGGAATTGTAAACAAAATGTCATTCCAACTTATTGTATGCTTGATTCACACAATAAAATAGAAATAATTTCACAATCAATAGATGATATTAAAGATCTCACTGATGATCGAAGGATTGTATCCTGAGGGTCCAGACTTGGCATTGGCAAATGCCTCCAGTGAGAGGCCTTTTCCACCCAATCGCTTCTCATTGCGCTTCCTATTTGTCTGCTTATATTTATGGGCATTGCTCTTATTCCCCATCCGCAACACCTCACCTCCTTCATTCTTGTGGAACTCATGGTTGGACTTCATCTTTCCTATCATAGGCCAAGCCATATGGTTTTAAGCAACTTTTGAGTCAACTCCGAAACAATACTGAAAGTTGCAAACTTGACCGATAAAATTGATGAAAAAAATTGCATAATATTCCAAACTGAAAGTTATTTGTCAAATTAACTCTATATGAATACCAAACTATTAGCAGCTGGGCGAAAAGTACAAAGCCTGTACCAGATGACTTTTTCTCAATAATCAAGTGAAATCATCATACGCAAATAGATACATTGATAAGCAATTTTGAAGGACCATAGGTTATTTTCATTCTAAGAAACTTATGATTCCACAACATGACTTCACCTAAGATAAACAGTAAAAATACAAATAAAAAACACTTTCAAATTAATGATTTCCTTTGTTTTAATCTAAATGCGCACCTCACACTAACTTATTAACTGACCATTGGTGAATAGATACCGCCTATCAGAGAAAATCATAATATTTGTTTAATCCAATCTCAACCATATCACCTGAATAAAGAGATTATCTTTTAATCCTATATGGAAGTAAAATATATGGAAATTGTGAAAAAAAATTGAACGGAAGAAAGGGTGGAATTCACAATGTAGGACTATCCTTCTAGAGAAAGGGCGTTCATTGATTTTTTTTCCAATATTTTCCACACCTATTACATACATTATGTACCTGCAAATTTAGCATTTTTTTGCACAAAACAAAGAAACAAGATATCAAATTTTTACATTAACAAGATGGAGTTTCATAATTAGCTTCAAAAAAGAAGCATTAAACTTAACCCCTTATATCATACAACAATTGCATCTGTATTAACATCCCTAATTACTGAAAATATCCCAAGCCTAATCCTAGCTTGGGAAATAACAACTTCCTAAGCTGTTTTAGGGTTTCAAAACTCATGCGCGTGTTCAAATTGCTCGATTGAGGGCATCTCAATCGTCAACGTCTGTTTGAAATGTAGAAGAATTAAAGAACTAAAGGAAAACAAATAAATTCCGATCCCTTCTAAGGCATGCCTAATGACGCAAAAAGGATACAAAGAAGGCTCACTGAGATCGACAAGGATTCAACGAGACAGATCTCGGGATAGCTCCGTCGCTGTCCGGCGAGGGCGCGGTGATGAACACCGAATCTCAATCTCCTCCTTCAGGCTCTCTGAGGAATTGAAACCAAAGAAGGGGCGAGCTTGTGTTAGGGTTTATAACAGAGAGGAAATTTTCAAAGAAGACCCTGTCAAAGCTAAATTTACATATATATATTTTATACATGCATGAAAATTTGATTTATAGCACCCAAACAAGCTCTTAACTTATTGACACTGAATCTTTTATGTAAACTATTTATTTTAGAAAAGAATCGAACACAAATGGATTAAAATTATTATTCAGCGCAATACAATTTTTTTCACTTATTTAATTTATAAGTAACATAAAAATATAGCATAAAAAAGGACTAAGTACAACATACCATGTAAATGTAAAATGTATGTTAGGTTTTGCTTGGATGGAAATATAAGAAGGTTTTATAAAATAAGATAATATATGGTAATGGAAGGTAAAATGATGTTTTAAATCCTTCTTTACTTAGGGCAAGATAAAGTAAATAGAGGTTTGAAACTTTGTTGTGTTTGGTTTGAAGATAATAGGAGGGTGGGATGGCAATGGGGCAGGGCGGGCCCGCCCCGCCAACCATATGGCTTGCCCCGCGCCTCTCCCCGGGTTTTTTTTAACATTCTCAATACCAAAACTGGCCCACGATTTTTTCACTCGCCCGCCCGCCCGCCCCTCCCGCCCCATTTTTACTAAAATTACTATAAAAAAATAAAAAATTACATGATCCAACATTAATTGATAGATTTTTTTTATTAAAACCCTTATAATATATACTATTTATTAATAAGTTAAAATTAAAGTAAATGATATTTGTGAAGTACTATATTTTGTAATTAAATCATTAATACATAAGCTTAATCTAGATACACGACTATCATAATTAAGTGAATATAATCTTATTTATTTTGATTTATAAATTAAAATAATTTAAATCATATGTATATATTAATATATATATATAATACATATGGGGTATATACGCAAATGTTTAACGAGGCGGGGGGGGCGGGGCAAGGTAAAACCGAATCCGCCCCGCCTCCCTCACAAAAATCCCCGCCCGCCCGCCCCCCCGTTCCCCGATTTTGAAAAAAAAAGAAAAAAGCTTCGTTCAGGGCGGATCGGGTCAGAAACCACAGGGCAGGTTGGGTTTTGCCATCCCTAATAGGAGGTAAGTGTCACGCCCCAAACCTAGACGGGCACGTGGCAATCGCCACGACAACGAGAAGTGGGTCCCACAACAGCCCCATCTTCAAGTTGCCGTAAGGCTTAACACAAACCTACTACACAATTACAAAGCTATAAGACAAGCTTAACAATAAAATCACAATATGGTTCCCTTACACCAGGCACCCTAAACACAGAAAAAGCACAACAATAGTACAAGTCAGGATTTACACAAATACCCAGCAAGTACAAATACAAGAACAACACATAAAAAGATCAAATCCAGTGTATCCATAGAGTTACATGCACACTAGAAACTAACCTAGACAAAGGAAAAAGGTCACTCTACTGCCTGCTCAGCATAGGAATGGAAATGGGGCGGGGCGGGGCGGGGAATGGGATCCCCGTCCCCATCCCCTCTCTCTATGGGGCGGGGATTCCGGTTTAAATTTTCCCGCGGGGAAAAAATCCCCCCCACTCACTCCCCCGCGGGGATCCCCGCCCCACGGGGAATCACCGCCCCACCTAAAACATTGACTCAAAGTTTTTGTTTTATAACATGCACATCATATATAAAATAAAAATTCACACAAAATATTTTTCCTAACAAGTCATAGTATAATGTATGATTAAACAACAATATTAAGAATTTTGAATATTAGAACCCCACTACCCAGCATCGGGGTTATTTTAAAGATAAATAATTAGTTTTTATGAATATTAAAAATTTGAAAATTAGAAGTTTGAGTTTTAATTTTGTAAATATATTATATTATAATTTTATTAAAATAATTTAAGATTTTATTAAATAAATATAAATAGTTCATAAGTTGTATGAAATAATTGTGAGTCCTATTTTATAATATAAAGATAAATTAATGAGCAAGAGTTTAAATGTTTACTGGATTGAAAAAATAATATTTATCATTAAATAAATAATATATAACCGTTATTTCAAATTTATTGTTACAATTATATTTAAACTCAGTTATTTTAAATTAAGTTTCTATTAAATAGTAAAGTTATATTTACTAAAACTTATTATTAACTAAAAATATTAACAAATAAATATTTATTGATTATATATATAATATTATATTAATGTTGAAATAAATTTTAATAAATACACTAAAAATATATAATTTTTTTTGTTTGGGAAATGGGGAATCCCTGCGGGGCACGGGGCGGGGATCCCCGCCCCGTCCCCGCAAGGCGGGGAGGAATTTTTCCCGCTCCCCGCCCGGCGGGGATGTTTCGGAGAATCCCCGCCCCGTCGGGGTGGGGCCCCGAGGGGAACGGGGATTCCCCGCCCCATTTACATCTTTATCTCAAGCATAACCAAGTCCAACATCGCGATCCGAGAAAGAAGAAGAAAGGAGAGTTGTGAGTAACGGATGTTATCCAAGTGAGGGGTGACAAAGATAAATATAATAGAGTAATAAAGCATTTCAAGTAGTAATTTCCACAATAATAACATATAACAAGAATACCAAGTATTCAACATATAAATAGATAACACAAAGAACACAACTTAAAATGCGAAGTTGGCCTAAAACAATTCCCAAGCCAACCGTGGTCGCGACTAGCAATGGGATCACCAAGGTGTTTTAAAACCCTTTTAAAATTTACAACATTGTCTTTCCTTGGTGTTGGCCACTAAGATCCCCGTGTGGTGACCCCGGGTTTCTCAAATAAAACATGAATCAAACCCTGTCAATGGCCTACGCTCTTCTTGACCAAGGTACCAGGGTCAACCACGCCGCCTCTCAATAGACTGGCTCGTGGAAACCCCACATTGCAGTGTTGGACTAAGGTCAGTAGTCACCATCAAACCAAATACCACAGTATAATTCTTACCAAATTCCAACTCAAGGAATTCATTATATAATGTTTAAATACGGAAAAGTACATCAACCATATTCCAATTGCATATAAATACATATACATGTAAGCATGTTTCTTTTCAAGTAAATATGTATATCATCAAATTTATGCTATTAAAACACATAAGAAAATACTATCATACTCTTATTAAATCTATGCAAGTATAACTTAACCACTCACAGAACTAGTTGTCTTGCCCAGAGACGCTCACTGATCGGCAATTTCCTTCCCCTTGGAGGATGTCTCGCCACCAAGAACCAATGAATACAAGAATGAAAACTAAAATGCATGCCAGTGCAATGTTACATGTCGAACATGTAACTCTTAGGGTTTTTTTTTAAAGGGAAATACCAACTTGCCCTTCTAATAAAAGAATAAAAGAAAATGGATCCAAATGACGGAATTGCCCCCGGTTTTCACATGAAAGGTACTATGCAACCATGCAAAAATGTCACTACTGCTAAATGACCAATTTACCCCTAATGCGTGCACAAAATCTAAAGATGTATGAGATCTAAATCAGGACAAGGTACAAAGACTACCCTTCTTAGAGAAATTTTGTCCTCAAAATTTCTGCTTACCAAACTCACTGAATAAATGAGGATATTTCTCTTTCATGAACCGTTCAGGTTTCAGGTCAACTCCTCAATCTAATCACTTTTCCAAAGAACCTTTACAACTGGTACCACCTTTCCTCGAAGCACTTTTTCTAGCCGATCGAGAATACAAACATGCCTCACTGCAAAAGTCAAATCTTCTCGAAGTTCAACTGGCACATATTTCTTCAACAATGAAACATGGAAAACATTATAGATCTTCTCTAACTTTGATGGCAACTCTAGTATATAAACCATTGGCCCAATTCTTTCCAGTATCAAGAATGGGAGTTACCGGAGGTTTGAAAAATGGGAGTTAAATTAAGGTTTTAAAACCTCCATCTACCATCTAAACTTTTACCTTACCTTATTCTACCTCTAACTAAACATATGTTTCCAAAAATCCTTACCTTACCTCAATTTAGCGCCAATCAAAAGACCCTAAGGCAAAATCAAACATTATCATAAAGATTTTTAAAGAATTAAAATTATTGAGAATTGAATTCTTAAAATTTTAGTTGGGTAAAGGCATCTCGCAGGATTATGAAACAAACAGGTTTTGTTCTTTAAAACTATTTTTAATTTTTAATTTTTAATTTTTAATTTTTAATAATGTATATATATATTATTTTATTTTTTTAATAAAAAGAAAATAAACTCAGAAGCATCACTTACCACACACTCTCGGTAGCCATGGCCACCACCAGCTTCCTCCATTCCCACCGCTCCTCTCAGAGCTGCACACCTCTCCAATGGCGTCCCTCTCCTTCTCCTCCTCCTCCTCCATCCTCCTCCGGCCCCACTCCCCTCTTTCCTCTCTCCCTCCTCTCCCCCCATTCCTCTCCTTTTCTCCTTTCCGCCCCAAAACCGTTCTCAAATCCCGCATCGTCACCATCTTCAATTCATTTCCAATCTCAAATCCCTCTCCTGCCCCTTCCTTCCGCTCCAAGCCCCCATCTCAGACCACCGTCCTCGTCGCCGGCGCCACAGGATACATTGGCAAGTTCGTCGTCCGGGAGCTCACCTCCCGGGGCTTCAATGTCATCTCCATTGCTCGCCGCCGTAACGGCGTCCGTGGCGGCAATGACGCCGATCTAACCCTCAAGCTTCTCTCCGGCTCCACCGTCTGCTTCTCGGAGGTCACTGACCTCGCCGCCCTCAACCTCGCCCTGGACGACCTCTCGCTTTCCTCCATCGACGCCGTCGTCTGCTGCCTCGCCAGTCGCTCCGGCGGCATCAAGGACTCCTGGGCCATCGACTACCAGGCCACCATGAACACCCTCCTCGCCGGCCGCCGCTTTGGCGCCTCCCACTTCGTCCTCCTCTCCGCCATCTGCGTCCAAAAACCCCTTCTCGAGTTCCAGCGCGCCAAGCTCAAGTTCGAGTCCGAGCTCCAGCGAATGGCCACGGAGTCCCCGGGCTTCACCTACAGCATCGTCCGCCCCACCGCCTTCTTCAAGAGCCTCGGTGGGCAAGTCGAGACGGTGAAGGACGGGAAACCCTATGTAATGTTCGGCGACGGCAAGCTCTGCGCCTGCAAACCCATCAGTGAAGAGGATTTGGCTTCCTTCATTGCCGACTGCGTCACCGATGCTGATAAAGCCTGCAAGATTTTGCCTATTGGGGGACCTGGGAAGGCACTGACGCCATTGGAGCAAGGGGAGATGCTTTTCCGGTTGCTTGGCAAGAAGCCAAAGTTCCTGAAGGTGCCCATTGGAGTGATGGACTTTGTCATTGGAGTTCTCGAGTTTCTTTCAAAGTTATTCCCTGCATTAGAGGATGCTGCAGAGTATGGGAAGATTGGAAGGTACTATGCTGCTGAGAGTATGCTTGTGTTGGATCCGGAGACAGGAGAGTATAGCTTGGAGAAGACGCCAAGCTATGGGAAGGATACATTGGAGGAGTTCTTTGAGAGAGTGATCAGAGAAGGCATGGCAGGGCAGGAGTTAGGGGAGCAGACCATCTTCTGAGGTGGGAGATCTCCTTCTTCTTCCTGAGGTACTGTGAGCTGTGAATTCGCACTTAGTTTCCCAGCCATTCATTATTCATGATTCTATTGCTGTGGTGGTCATTACTTGATCTTCTGGTGCTAATCTTGAGAGAATGAATCTGAAAGTCGGAAATTTTAATTTGGCATTGCATCAAAATTTAGATGTGAAATGATTCATGGTTTGTGAGGTAGCTTGATGTTTAAGCTCTTGGGAGTTGTTTTTTAACTAACGGCATGGTTCAAAGATGAGGAATGTGGTGGTCATAACTTGATATCTTTGTGCTAATCTTGGTATGGTTAATATGGAAGCCGGAACCTTTTCTTTGCTATTACTTCAAATGTGAAATGATTTATTTGTTCTACTCTTACTTCAAATGCAAGAGATAGGAGTAATTATCAACTATTGAATTTCCAGCATCGATTGTGAGGTGATTCAAATTGTGATTTAATTTTTCTAGTGGATTGTTGGCATTCACTATCAAAGAAGTTCATATGAGAATTAAGGATTTGTGGGCGCCATTAGTCAGACTTGGAATCATCAGATAGTGAAAGTTGAAAGGGTTGATTTAATTATAATAAATTACAATAAATAGCTGCGTGCTTTCCTGGTGTAAATGAAAATGAAGACACTGCCTGTGAATCTTCATGCTTGAGGAACATTGTTCAACGTCTTACGTATCATGCTAGTTATAGCTGAAGGCACTTGATTGAGTGAATTAGCTATGTGCTTTTACTGAAATAGTTATAGTTTACGAACTTTGTTCTTGCTTTGAACTTATGTTTTCTGCCAGAAAAAATATGACATGACATAATATCTGAAAGAATCAATGAATTTTTACAGAAAAAGTTACATATTTCACTAGTATGCTCGCTTATGTGTCAAATAACTTAAAGACATCTTGTAGTTCAGAACCATACACCTAGTGCCCAGTTATTCAGTAACTTCAAGCTGTATGACACTGAATAATATCTGACATAGCATGATACTTGAAAGAATTGATGAGTCTTTTGACATATGTTACAGTATTTCACTAGGGTGCACATGCAAATGCCAAATAACTTCATGCCAACTTGTAGTTGATAATTTCAGTCATGGTGCTGACTGCTGAGTCATTCAATGACTTCAAACTGTGTATATAAATGATACTAAACAATAGCTGACATATTATGATACTTGAAAGAATCAATGAATGTCTTGCTCAAAATGTTACAGTATTTCACTGGGTTGGTACACTCCAGTCTCCCTGGTTATATAGTGACTTCAACTTTAAACATAAATGATAGTTAACAATGTGTGACATAACATCATACTTGAAATAATCAATGAATGTTTTGCCATAAGAGTCGCAGTATTTCACGAGCGTCCACATTCTGGTGTCAAATAACTACATAACAACTTGTGGTTGAGAATTACACATACATGATCCCTCATTGTCAAGTAACTCCAAACTTTATACATAATTGACAGTAAAAATGGAAATCCTGACATAACATGATTCTTGAAAGGATTATTGAATGTTTTGCTCAAAAGTTACAATATTTCACTAGGTTGCACATTCCCATGACAACAAATTCTTGAAACAGAAAATCAAATTCTTAGTTTGTGTCGCAACCTCTTGGTTGTTGGTAAGAATGAAAAGTAGTCTGGTTTTAGGCCAAACAAGCAACTGAATACTAGTATAATTTGTTCTAATAACTCCTCAAAATAGTGATTGATAATTCCAAAACCTTGAACCTGACATTGTGCTGATGGTGGAGAAGCCAAACCCAGTTTTGAACCAGAAATACAAGCTTCGCTTTGTGATGTTAAACATACAATATGAATTAGATTAATGTCCTAAAGCACCGATGTCTTCGATATATTATTGTTTTTTCTAAGAGAATTATTGAAGATGCTTACCCTATATTGGGTGAGTTATTACAGTAACTAATTGTTGACATTGGTAGATACGAATATGAATATATAAGCTGCGTCCTCTCCTCCAATCAGTTTGAACTTTTGGGTTGAATAGATGATATGTATCTGGCTTCATCTAATGTTGTTGTATTATACGGTAGTTAAAATAATTTAAGCATGTATTAAGGGGTATATGAATGAGGTAGCCTAGATTATAACATTAAAAAGGACAAGATCTTGAATGTAACATAGGATTACCATGTAATTTGAGTGCACTTTAGGTACTGAGGACCCGGCTGTTGACTTAGGATTCAAGTTCAATTAATTAACCAAGAGATACAAATTGATTTCTTACCCATCCTTCCTAATTATTCACCCTACATTAGTCACTAATTACCCACTTTTTAGGGAGCGCTTGGTTAAAATTATAAAGGCCTCAAATATGTTATTTTGGTCTCTAAAAACAAGCATTTCTTATTTAAAATAAATTTTCACTTATAGTAATATTATTACATTTCAACTTACATCCAAATACACCAATTAAATTAAAAGAAAAAAAAATGCTACACCAACAGAGATTGTACTACTAATTTATGTTCTCTTTATTTGATTAAATGGACCATCACGTTACTCTTTTTTGTTTCTATTTTGAGTCAATTGAAAGATAGCTTCACAATAATTTTTGTTTTATTTTATTTTATTTTATTTTATTTACTTCTCTATAGAAAAGAAGACAGACAAAATCATGAGTACAATGTTACTAATTATAATGGGCCTTTTTGTCCTTGTATGGCCTTCCTTTTAGCCTTATTTGTTTGAAGTTAATGCATTCTAAGGAACATAGAATTATTTTTGAAAAAAAAGTCATAAAAAATTACTTGTAATTTATGATGGTAATATTTTTGTCTAATCACTTATTGAGTTTTGTTTTATTTTAGTATGTAGGATAAGAATGATAATATCACTTGGTTTTAGGTAGGAAATCTCAATAAATCTTCTCCTATCTTA
Source organism: Dioscorea dumetorum (assembly GCA_902712375.1). Taxonomy (NCBI): domain Eukaryota; kingdom Viridiplantae; phylum Streptophyta; class Magnoliopsida; order Dioscoreales; family Dioscoreaceae; genus Dioscorea; species Dioscorea dumetorum. Next base: position 1,429,642 of record CACTHL010000561.1, on the reverse strand, counting down.
GAGAAAAATTTTAATTTTTGACAAAGAAAAAAGAAAATAAATTATTACGTAGATGATAGATCTATCAATGAACTCAAAGTTTTTGTTTTTTGTTTTTTTTAAATGTTTATTTATTTGTTTGTTCGGCATCCAACATTAAAATACAATTTAAAAAAAACCAAAATTAAATTTGCATTCCTCTCATTAAACTTTGAAAATTGAATATTTATTAATTGGATAAATTCATTCCTTGATTTAATTTATTAGTTGCTATTTACGCATGTGCTCAAGAAATCCATTTATAACACAACTCATAAATTGACCATTAAAAAATATTACAAAAAAATATCCTCTAAAATTCATGATTTTGATATATACGGTTATAAAGTACATAAATAGTAGATGTCTATAGTAGCAGTCGATATTATTGTAACAAATTGGTATTATAGCAACTGGTACTGCAACACCTATTGGTATTGTAGGAGTTGTCTATATTTTTCCTAATTCCACCTATTAGGATATGTTGGACTGTAATATCGAATTAATCATGATCATTTTTATATTTTATAGATATAGAGAACAAAAAGAAATAAGAAGAGGAGAAATTGAAGAGCAGGTATCTTGATATATACTTTTTTTTAATCTCATATTATATTGATTATGAATTATTAATTATTTTTATAATATATACTAATTTGTTGCTAATTGTACTTATGTGAAATAATAAATTAATCAATAAAAAAATAATATTCATTTATTAAAGTGTGCCTCCCAAATTGAACATTAAAAACTATTAAAAAAACCACTAGCAATAATAAATTCAAGATTCCAATTAGTCCAATTTTAAGATTAAAAAATGTTGATATATAATTAGCTTCTAAAATTGTACTTATAAAAACATAATAAACTACATCACCAAACTATTAAAAAATAAATGCAAGAGTCTAAAAGGTCTAATTTTAATCTCCCCCTCCCTGAATTCCTCCTCAGCCTCTGGTTATTATTTGTTTATTTAATTAAATAAATTATCAACTAATTAATTAATATTTTATGCCAAACATCCACACCTCTTCCTTCCGTTTGTTTCACCGAAGTGGCTGAAGTGGCCACTTCCAGCCCACTTCAGTGTGTTTGTTTCACTTATTTGAACCCAGAAGTGATGATGTGACAACTTCTGAGTTCGGCCACTTCGGTATCTGACTTCAGCTGGAAAAGTCCCGAAGTCACCACTTCAGCCCACTTTGCAATATTTTTCAATGATAAATAGAATAATTATTACCATGGTAATAAAATAATTAAATAACTACTCTCACTAATTAATAATTAAGCATAATATATTAACTGATTTAATTTAATTTAATAACATGGTATTAAATTAATTATGTGATGTGAAAAGTTTTTTAATTTAATAAATAAATTATTTATTACCATCGTAATAAATAATTAAATCATTTAATTAAATCATATGATTTAATTAAATAAATGTAAAAACACATGAAATGACAACTTTATCTCCTCACCGAAGTGGTGATCATATCCCCACTTCAACCATCCAAACACAGGAAGTGGTATCTGAAGTCCAGTTTTCAGCTTGAACCAAACACACTGAAGTGGATAGTTCTAGCTAAACTGTTTACTTCCACCGAAGTGCCACTTCCAGACTTCCACCACTTCGACAATTCACTTTCGAACCAAACGGCCCAAATTTTGGTACTTTGCCCCCTTCATAGGATTGCCTTTTATTTTATTTATTTTATTAATTTATAAAATTAATTTATTATTTAAATCTCATCACAAAGCTTGGAAGAACCAAGCTTGTCAGACCCGAACCGGCCCGGTCGGTTCAACCGGAAAAACCGGGAACCGGCCATGTGGCCGGTCTGGGCAACCCCCTTTGAACCGGGTATATGCAAACCCGGTGTTAACCCGGTGACCCGGCCGGTTCAACCGTGAACCGGTTGACTCGGCCGGGTCAACCGGGTCATGATGTTAGGGCTTATTTGGGTTCTTTTTTGAGTTTTTATTGATATTTGGATTATGTATTTGTGACTATTTTATTATCTTTGGTTGTTATCTTTGAATTTTGATTGGTATGTGTTTGTTTGTGTATGAAATTAAGGTTTAACTTATGTACTTGTTATTTTTTATGATGGTTGCTTTGAGCATGTGTTTTGCTATTTTTGATTATTTTGTTAGGTTGATATATGCTTGTTATATTTTGATGATGGTTGCTTTTGAGTGTGCTTTTTTGGTTATTTTTTTAGGTTGATGTGTGCTTGTTATTTTTTTATGATAGTTGCATTGAGTATGTATTTTAGATTATTTGTTAGGTTGATGAGTGCTTGATAATTGATATGAGTATAGAATGAACTTAGATATAAAATATTAGTTGTGTATTTTTATATTATGATTATGGTTTTTAATATTACATTTTTTTCATTATTTATTATTATAATATATTTTTTAATATTTTATTATTGACTCCGGTTCGACCCCGGTTCGACCCGGTCGAATCCATCGACCCCTGACCCTTGGGCTTGGCCGGGTCAATGCCCGGGCCGGGTCTCACACCCTTGGGAAGAACAGTAGAAGTACATAAATAAAACATTTGAATTTGAAACTCTAAATTGTTTTAAAAAATAAAAAAAAAAAGTTGTCTTTGAAGTCAAGACTCATCAAACTGATAATCAACACAAAACTGACAAACCTGACACCTTCCACTCACTGCAAAAATAAATAAATAAATAAATAAATAAAAACACTGTTGCATATTTGTAATTTTAAAACTACCTATTAGTCCTGGTAAGGTTACCATTTTCTCCATGAGTCCCTCAAAATATATTTTTTTCTATTTATTTTATGTTTTTTTTTTGATAAATGATCAAATATTTTTATCCCGTGTGAATTATTTCTTTTAAATGTGTTTTTCAAAAGTTCTGCATATGTACGTTATTGCTTTGGATACACTCTCTTTTTGTAAATACATGTAAGTGAGGTGTAATATCATTCGTGAGTTATTTTTTTAACAAAAATTTGATCCATCAATATTTCACACATCACACGAGAAATCCACGTTGGTTTCTCCAATCACTTTAACAAAATACTTTCATTTTTTTTATACTAATCAATCTCCCATTTAGTTTTCTATTTTTTTTATTTTTGTTTTGTAAATCTTTTACAACATTCAATATATTTTTACTGACACAAAGCTTATCTTTTGTTTTTCCCTGTGTTTGACCATAAACATCAAGCCCGTCAAAGGCAGTGTTGGTGAACATGGAAAAAGTAACTTAGTAATTTAGATGAATTTAAATTTTAAAATAAATTATTTAAAAATATGAAGATTTAAGAATAGAAAATTGTAGAGATTTTTATGAAATTTTAAAAATTGGAGGGTTTTTTTCATTGTAATTACATTTAAAAAATCATAATTAATGCAATTTTATTATTAATTTTTTTGAGTATTGAAAATAAAAAACTTAATTATATTGAATTAAGTTTGAAATAATTAATGTTAAAAAATAAACTAATAATAATAACCTATCTCATGTATGGATTTAATAATATAAAAATTAAAATAAGCTTGTCCAAAATAACATATAAGTATAAATATTTAAAAACAATGTCAATATCTATTAAATAATAAAAGAGTAATTTGGTCATTTCCACATTACACTTTTTCCTTCTTATTAAACAAAAATAAATAAATTACTCCTCTCTCTCTTCAATTCAGTTAAACATAATATTTTTTTTTTGAAACCGTCCATTTTTCACTCCAAATTACTCTCCTCTTCTTCCTCTCACCTTGACCCAAACAAAATTTTAAAAAATATACAAATAAAAATTAATAAAAAAAAATTCAATTTTTTATAAACTAATAAGTGACAAACGGTTTTATTTTAAAAAAATTAGCAACGTGCATATATATATATATATATATATATATATATATATATATATATATATATAATAACTTCGATCACGCTCGTTGTACATAAAATAAACACCCAATAAATCTCATTAATTCATTTACTAATTAAATACAATGAAAATTCTGACGTATTTTAGTAATTTATAAATTTATTTATTTATTTTGTTATTATTATATGGCCCTCAAACGTAGGCACTAGGCCTAGACTTTTCATCCTTATCATTTTCATCATCAAAGATCTTTTTGCACACTTCCCCACTTCTCTTCCACCACACTCCCTTACCTCATAATTCATTATCATTAAAACTAACAACCACCATTAATAATTAAGTAATTAATTAATTAATTAATTATATTTTTATGAAAAAAATAATTTATATAATTAAAAAATATAAAAAAAGAAAAACTTTTAGTATCAAATTGAACAAGTCAAACCCATTTTTTATTTTTCATGATTTCTTCTTGCATTTACTTATCCAACCTCCAAAATATTATAAACTACTTTTTTAATATAAAATTACCTAATTACCTCATATATAAATATTTTTTTTTAAAAAAAAAAGAATAAATAAATATGTATATATTTGAATTAAAACAATTATGTATTTTTCAATGGTACCAAACTAAAAAACCAATAAAAATGGCACCTTTGGGACCTCTTTTTCCGCCTCTCTTCGCTGTTGTTAGTGGACTTTTTCACTGCTGTCCTCTCACCATCTTTGATGCCTTCATTCTTTAAGCTTTGCAAGTGCAACAACGACAGCAACAATGGCTTTCTAGCTTTTCCTTTTGCTCTTTCTTCTTCTTAATCCTCTTCAAAGTTGGGATTTTTATGGAGTTCCAACCTGATTTCATGGATGTCAATGTAGTTCCTGAGCAGGATGTTGCGAGATTGGAGCTTGAAATCTCTGGTCTTCAAGGCAAGTTCTGCTTCTGCGTTGGATCTTTGTTGTTGTTCTTTTGGTTTCTTAACTCTCTCCTTTTGTTTTCATAGATGAGATCTCTGCATTGAGGAGTCAACAGAGGTTCTTGGACACCAAGAGGAAGGAAATTCTCAACAGGATTTTGGACATTAAAGGTTGCTGCTTTTTGTTTCTTTTGGTGCTGTTTTCCAATGTTTGTGAACTTGTTAAAGTTGGTGGTTTTTAGGAAGCATTAGAGTTTTTGGGAGAGTGAAGCCTTTGATTCAAGAGAAGAACAGCAAAAAACATGAGCTTGTTTTTTCAGAAGCTGAGAAGATCACTGTTACATCAGGGGGAGTCAAGAAGGAATTTTGTGCAGATAAAGTGTTTGATCAAAGGTCAACACAAGGTGTTATTTTTATTCTTGGTTCTTATTATTCCTTTATATATATATATATATATATATATATATATATATATATATATAATTTTGTTGCTAACTGTTCATGTTCTTATGAATCAATGTGTAGAGGACGTGTTTTTAGAAGTTGAACCGATTCTTAGATCAGCAATTGATGGGCATAATGTTTGTATCTTTGCCTATGGTCAGACAGGCACTGGCAAGACATTCACAATGGTTGGTTTACTACATTGTTCCCAGATTTGTGTTTTGATTCTGGTTCTCATTGTTGTTTGTGAGTTTTAAGTGTTCTTGTCTATATAGGAAGGGACTAATGATCAACCGGGAATCGTCCCTCGAGCAATCAAAGCACTGTTTCATCAGTCTTCTCTTGATAAATCAGGATCCGTTTGTTTCTCAATGAGTATGTTGGAGGTTTACTTGGGTAATCTCAGAGATTTGCTTGCGCAAAAGAAATGGTAACTATCATGTTGCTCAATGTGTTTTATATCTATAATACAACACATTTGCCACTTATTGTTTGCCGAATTGGGTGGCCAGTGTTCTCAATATACTTGCCGGCAGTAACGGGTATGTGGAAATTGAAGGACTAACTGATGTACCGATATCTGATGTAAAACTAGCCAAGAGGTTGTATGCAAGGGGGAAGAGAGCTCGATCTACTTCATGGACTAATGTCAATGAGGCCTCGAGCCGATCACATTGGTGGGTTCTTGAGCTACATTATAGTCTTATGTCCTTCTTGCAGATTAATTTCGATCGGTAATTATTTTATTTGTTTTAGTTCTCTATATTTAGCTTAACAAGAATTACCATCACGAGAAAGGGAAACTCTGCGAAACGACATGAGGTGGTCAGTAAACTGTGGATGGTTGATCTTGGAGGAAGTGAGCGTCTATTGAAGACGGGCGCTACTGGGCAGACAATGGATGAAGGGAAGGCGATAAATCTATCTTTATCAGCCCTTGGCGATGTTATTGCTGCACTTAAAAAGAAACATGGTCACATTCCCTTTCGGTATATATACATTTATACATCGATACATATATACATTTTCGATTTTCATAATTCTCCGAGATTCTTTGATTGAATTGGGTTTTTTTTATTCTGAACAGGAACAGCAAGCTCACTCAGCTTCTTAGTGATTCGTTAGGTGCTTTATATTTATACTTCTACATAATGCTATGTTTTAAGCCCCTTAACCTGTGACTTCTTCGGTTGATTTATTGTTTATAACTGCAATTGATTCAGGTAATGGTTCGAAGGTTTTGATGATTGTGCACATAAGCCCTTGCAAAGATGATCTTGGAGAGACGGTATGCTCTTTGAATTTTGCAAGAAGAGTGAGAGCTATAGAGTCTACTCGAGAGCATTTGAATTCCGAGGCAAGCTTAGATTTCTTCACTGTTTCCATTAGATTTTTTTTCATTCGAATTTCTTTCATCTGTGTTCATGTTCTTGTTGACCAGCAGATAAAGAAACAAAAGGGGAATGCTATTGCCGAGCTTAATCAGCAGATAAGCGAAGCTGAGGAAGAGCTGCAGAAACTGAGAAATCAGATTGAGAGAACTGAAAATATTTTGCTCGAAAAGAAGAAACTTGTTGAAGAACAAAAAGGCTCACCTACAAGTCCTTTGGTAATACGACATATTGAAGTTGTCGAAAGTCCTAAAACAACAGAAAGACTAGCCGGCAAACCACATTGCAGTTCACTTCCTCATTTCATGACTTCGACGGCATGTAGCCGTTTGAGGCAATGTGCATCTGGAGAAGTGAGTCAGAGAATGAGGAAGTCTAGACTCGGTATGGTGCATTCTATCGATGCATTTGGATCTCAGTCATTGAGTTATTCTGATTCCCGACCGAAATTGAAACCTCAATACTTTAAGAGCAAACCAGTGACTAGTGAAACTGATAGCACAAAGATTAGAGATTTTCATTGCCTTGAAAGTTCGGAGAACAATAGCTACAACAGCTCCGATTTGAAGCCGAGTTTGGCTAGTCGTAGTCGAAGAATCACTGGATCATACCCGAATTTTCGAGCTACATTGTTTCAGCACAGGAGGAGAATGTCTGATTTTACTTGAGAAGAACAACAATTCTTATGATCTGTTTGAACTTTCTTTGTTGTTCAATGCCATAGTGATTGATTCAATGTGAGATGGGTTGATAACATGGAGTGAGATTGGTTTTTTTTTTCAGGACTGTGAGCTAATCTTTGTAATTTATGAATTTTATTTGTGTGGAGAGTTTGATTCTTTCTTGTGCTTTTATTTTTAAATAAATGGTTTTGTATTTTTTCTGAGATTTTGAATAAATAAATGAATAATTGGATTGTTTTATTTTAATATTTATATACAGAAACATGAGTGAAATGGAACAATAAACATGTTGGATCTGGTGTCTTATGGAAAAGAGACAGCAAGAAAACAAACACCAGACAAATACTATAAATGGTGAATTAGTGTACTTGTTTTATGATTAAGAGGGGTAAAACAGTAATTATAATAGAGTATTATTATTACTGTTAAAAACAAAGATTGCCTTTTCTTGTCTCTCTTATGAGAAGTTAGAGCTCTTCTCTTTCTTTATTTTTTTTCTAACCACTGAAAAGCCTTTATTTAAAAATCTTGTGTTGGCTTTTATCAACTTTTCTCTTTGCTTGTAGAAAGAAAATCACTAAACTTCCAAGAAAGGAATTTACAAGTAAGAGCTAAAAATTATTAAACTTCAATAATGATTTTAATGAAGGGGTGATTTGGTCATAAACGTGATACAATAAAGATTATATAGATATGTTAATCAACTTAAATTTGTCCATCATCCAGGGCCAAGAAATGAATACTGTAGGATTTTAGGGGTGCAAAAGCAAATACAGTTTTCTTGTTCAGCAGAAAAAAAATTAACATAAAAAAAAATTAATTTCGTTAAAACTCAATATGTGTAAATAAATTGCAAAGCTGGTTATTGACTTGTACATAATGCATATAAAGACCTCACAAAACACCAATATTTGGGTGCTTCTCCTGATTGATCAACAATGAAAACATATTTTAAGAAAAATAACTGACAAAAGTCAAACACATTGACAAAACTTAAGTCAAACAAATCTGACAAAACTTCACCTTCATGTCAACAATCTCAACATTCAATTGAACAGAGAACATATTTTATCTTCATTTCAGTGATTTTGGCATTCAATTGGACAAAAGCATGAGAAGTGGAAATGAATCAGCTGAAGAGATTCAGGGACTGCATCCAGACATCATTTGTACATGAGAACTAAAAAGACCAAAAAAACAAAAACTGATCCTGTTTACAGATTCAGAAATAAATCTGTAAAAATGAACCCAACCGAACATTAGAACATGTAAAGGATAACACTAATTGAAGATAAATATATATGAATCATGATGAACTATGTTTTCGCTGAGAAGCAAGTGAAATGTTGAATCCTGTCAGCATACGAATAAAACAATCACAAATACACCATGAATTGCTTCCAATAGGGTACCGGACCTCACCTGGCCAATTTACCTCTTGCATGAATCTTTTTCAGTAATGATTTAAAATTAATTATCTCAATGGGCACTGAAGACAACCAGAACATGATTTAAAATTAATTATCTGTGAAGCAACTTCAAATATGAAGCACGTATGATCTTAACCTCAAACTCCAATAATTAGTGAAAAATAATGATGAATCAATCAAAGAACCATTTCAGAAAAATGGTAGCAAACTACAAAACGAAATCATGAAGATTTGAATAGATATCAATTGGTTACACCCCATGTTGTAGCTCCTCGTCAAGATCAGCCAAAGATTGCTGATTGCTCAGGACCCAATGTATAAATCCTGCGAGACTTATCCCAAAAAAAGAATAGTACAACCACTGAAATTGTTTTATAGAAAACAATAGCGAGAAAACTGCTAATAAGAATGAATACGACACAACGTACGGGTACCCTTCTTTAATAGCCATGGTTCATGTGCATATCTCTTATTATTTTGCTATAATGCCAACCATGATATCTTTTCATGATTACAATATTCAGCATACCTAATATTTCTATTTGGCTGATTGTGATAATTTTTTCCCATTAACTGTTAATCCGTGTCAATCACCCCACCACAAAGGTCACGTAGATACTTCAATGGTATCAAGGTTTGCATAGTAGGTTAATGTGCATATCTCTTATTAATCCGTGTCAATCACTCCACTACAAAGGCCATGTAGATACTTCAATGGTATCAAGCTTTGCATAGTAGGTTTACAATGGGTTTAGTAAACCAGTAACGAACCTAGTGCTTCATCAAAAGAACAAAGATGGAATCAACTAAACCAAACAAAGATTTAGACAAAGAAAACCTCACATTGAGACCAAATGAAAAGTAATGAGTTCTGTGAGATTTAGTCTGTCTCAACTTCTCTAAGCATCATTGAGTACCAAAGTATAGAGCAAGTCACGTAAAGAGCTCTTGGCACTCAAAGAAAGCAGGTAAGACATGTCCACAAAATTTCGAAATGAAAACGCAAGATTATTAGCGCCAACTAGAAAGTTGAAATTAACATATCCATATCACAAGCCAAGCTTTCATAAAGAGCTCCTTCCAATCAGATACTCTTATATAATTAGGTTAAACACGTTTATGCAAAAAATCTGATATGACACATATTCAGGAATAATGAACAAATGATTATTATTACTCAATCAAACCAACGAGAAAAAAGGTGCAATTCTAGAATCTAATATACAAATAAGCAAATCTTCATGACCAAGAACTACCAAAAAAAAATTGAATATATTCAAACAAATTTTGTAAAAATAGATGCAAAGCAACTACTCCGGAACGTGGTTAGCATTAGACAGTAACCACAATATTTGAATATCATAGGTCCAGAACTAATATTGGTGAATACAAAAGTAACCCAATCACCCTCTCTCACTTTCACCATCTGGTGTTTCTCCTGTCACTCAGGATTCCATGGTCAATATCAACTTCAATTACAGCAGAAAATGTTACTCCAATAATTTGCATTATTTATTTACTTCTTTTCATTGACATCAGTGCCATTTTAAAAAAAATAAAAAGTATAACTTTGACACAACAGTCATCACATTTGTCTAGCATCAGATGAAACAAAAGGGATTGTTTTCAAATCAATCCTTGTGCTCCCAGAAGCACTAGCATTGACCATTCAATTGGTTAAACTTATTAAAAACAGGAAAGAAAGCAAAATTTAAGGACACATCCACACACACACAGAGACAATGATAAAAACTGAAAATGCCATAAGAATGGCAACATTAAGAAAAGATAAGGTCTACAATAGGTGATATACAAACTACTTAAGGAGGAAATACGAATATATTCAGATGCGCAACTATGCAAAATTAAAAGATACAGGAGGAATAAAGAAATCCTTCATATTCACTATATTTCAGTAACAAGACAAGAAAAAGCCAATGATGTAAAATGTGCATCTAAGAACAAACAAAATGCAACATTTACTGATCTCAACTTCAAGAATGTGACAATAATCCATAGGCACACATGAAAACAATAATCAGATACAATGAATTCCGAATTACTAGCCAATCTGAATCTGAACCACATCAAGCAAGTAAACCTTGCTCACCCAACTTCACATTGCATTACACTAAATCATCACAGAGAAAAGTTCTTCAAGAAAATACCTGCAAGTGAATGCAACCTCCTTCGCGAGACCCAAGAAGAGAGAAAAAAAAGTCTCAAGATCTCACAGCCAAAATCGAATCTTAGGGTCTCCAGAACTCAAACCAGATCTCATAGTGATTGAAGAGCAAGCTATCATGCGTGTGCTTCCCAACATACTCCAACCCCAAGCTCCGAAGCCTTCTGGTGCACTCATCCCCTCCCAATCTCGAACAGAACTTAATATTATGAGAAACAAAAATTCTGCCTTTCTGAGGCTTTAACCTCCCGGCAAGCCTCTCCATCCCCGTCCACACCAGCGTGTCCGGCATGTGCAAGAAGACAGCGCTGGCATAGATCAAATCATACTCAAAACCTGAGCCAAACCTTGTGAAATCCATGTCATCGCCCTTCAAAATCAAAGGGCGTTTGTGGAGAAGGCCGTGGGAGGGGAGCTCGTAGCGGAGGGCGGCGTGGAGGGAGAGGTAGTCGCGCTCAAGGCAATGGAAGTGGGAAGGGAGGAGGTGGCGGATGAAGTGCAGACCAACGCGGAGAGTGCCGCAGCCGATCTCAAGGACGTGGGCGGACGGGGGGAGGGAAGTGGCGGAGGCAAGGAACTCGAAGACATCGCGGCCACCGGCCCAGGGTTCGCCGTAGTTGGAGTGGTGCTCCTCGACCAGAAGCTCAGGCGGGCAAGGAAGAGGAGTGTGGGAGGACGCGTTGGCGTCCTCGTAGTGGGAAATGCCCTTGAAATGAACGAGATCCTCGAGCTGCTGGGCGCGGGAGCGGGGGTTGATGCCCTTGCGAAGGGAGTGCCAGGCGGACGGGGAGGATGGGGGATCAGAGAGGGAGTTGAGTTTGAGAAGGGATTGGAGCCATTGGAGGTCAGAGGAGGAGGGGGAGATGGGGTCTTCAGAGGGGGAGGGGGACGGGGAGGAGGAGGAGAGGGAGGAAGGAGGGCAGGAGCAGGAGGGGGGAGGGGAAGGGAGGAGGCGGAGGAGGAAGAGGGCAGCGGCGGCGGAGAAGAGAAGGAGGACGACGGACCTCGTCGGAGAAGACGCCATTGATGACCTCCGAGAGAGAGATCTATCAAGTGACAAGGCTTTTGACTGCATTGGGTTTTTTAATTCTACACCGACGTCGGCGAGGATTTGTTTTTTTTTTTTTTTTTTTTTATAATGCCATATATATATATATATATATATATATATATATATATATAATTCTTATTAAAAAAATATATTTTTAGTTTAATTTTTTAGCATTTAAAATACACAATTTGCTTGAACTTTACACTACCCTCTTCGTAAGAGGGCCAGTGTTTTTTTTTTTTTTTTTTGTCATAAAAGACTTAAAATTAAACTTAAATTCAGACGAAGTGAAAACATATATGTTTGTTAAGTAGGCATCTGTTGTTGATTTATTAAAAAATTAAAAAAAAAAACAATCAAGTGAAAATTTTAGTAATCGAAATAAAAAGAATGAAACTTTAGAAATCAAATTCACAGCTGCTCACAAACATGAGGGTGCAAGAATAATTTAATAGAAATAAATAAATTTAAATTATTAAACATCTAGAGGTAAGTGGAGTGTCATGAGTTTCTATAAAGGCACCAAAACCAACCCAGGAATTGGATCTGGACTTGCACGAGTTCCAAATCCGTCGGAACACACTCGAGAAGTAAAATTCAAAACCCTAATCCCCTCGCACCGTTTTCTCATACCTCACTAGCGCCGCTGAGGCTTGCTTCTTGATTTTGGCCATCTTCTTCTTCTTCTCGCTTAGATTTTCACTGAATGGTTTGAAAATCAACTTACTCTTTGTATGTTATTGTTTAGATTAGGATGATGATATTCATGTTGCTTTCCGATTCTTTGGTTCTGTGCCAAATTCTTGTTATTTATTTATTTATTTTTTTTTATTTTGAAGTCGTTGCTGGGTTATGATTACTGTTTTTGTGAGAACTTGGTATTCATCATCAACGGCGTTAGGAGGACATCCCTTGATTTTTTATTTCAGTTTGTTTTATTGAAAGTTGCTAGTTTTATGCTGCCCTCTTTTGGCTTTGCTAGTTTCCGTAACATTAAAGCCTAAATTGTGATTTATATAGTTATTGTTTAGATTAGGATCATATTTATGTTGCCTTTCAAATCTCTAGTTCTGTGTCAAATGCTTGTGTGTGTGTGTGTGTGTGTGTGTGTGTGTGTATGTAAGTGTTTTTTTTATATATTTTTGAAATCTGTGCTTTGTTATGATTACTGTTTTCGTGAGAACTTGATATTCCTTATAAGTGGTGTTAGGAGGATATCCCTTGATTTTTATTTCATTTAAATTCATAGAAAGTTGCTAGCTTTATGCTTGTGGTTTTGCTAGTTTCTGTGACACTAAACCCTAAATTTTGATTTATATAGTTTGTAGAATTATTCTTCTGTCTTGGCCTTCATTTCAAAGTCCTCACTGAATGATTTAGATTAGGATCATGTGTGGAGTTTTTCAATTTGTGTCTTGGCCAAAAATGTTGAGGGCCTGTCTGTTGGCGGAGGATTTTCATTTTACTTTTCATTAAGAACAAAATTTAGGTTTAGAGAAGGTATCATGAACAAAATTAACTAGATTTGCTGTTTCTTTTACCATTTTGTTTCCTTGTAAATTCACTTTTTGGAATTATTTGCTGATATTACATCACCAGAGTAATTTGTGGAAGCATTGAAGATCAATGGTAGTGATTGTTTTGACATTATACGATGTATATTCTTTTAGGAAATCAATTTATTTGGTGTCAAAATGGCAATTTTCTTCTACAAGCAAATGTGCCAATGATGACAACAAAAGACTTGAGCCACAATAACAATTTGCGCATCAGGTTGAGTTTTGCCTGAGATACTGTTGACTATGAAAATGTGCCATGATGGCCGACGACCTTTTACTCTATTGGCAGCGAATCCCTTGTGTATGGTGTTTGTATTCTCTTTAGAAGGTGGGTTCGAACCTCAGGACACACGGTGAGGCACAACGGTGAGGGCACGAGTGTGTTAAGGAATTAACTTCATACTCGTGCACGCCCTTGGATATGTGATTTGTCCACATTTCGTCCAATAAAGAAATGCCATAATTGCTAATCTGAGACCTAAGTTAAATTTTTTTTTTCATTAGAAACTCCACAAACCCATCATTTGTTTTTCTGAACTTCAATTCTTGAAAGTTAAGTATGTCCTTGAATCTGTTTTAACTCATTTGAAGTTTGGTATAAGAACCCTACTTGTACTTGTCTTGCATAGAAACATGCCAATGAAAAGTATAATGGTGATTATTTGGTCACTATATAATCAACAGTAGTGATTGTTTGGTCACTATATGATCTATATTCTTTCAGGAAATCAATTTATTTGGTATCAAAATTGCTTTTTTTACCCTTTTTTTTTTCTTGGCAACAAAATGTGCTGATGATGACAGCAAAAGGCATGAGTCACAATAACAATTTGCGCATCAGGTTGAGTAATGCCTGAGTTATTGTTGGCAAGGAAGAATGTGCCATAATGCTAATCTGAGGCCAAAGTTTAAATTAATTTTTTTTTTTAGAAACTCTACAAACCCATCATTTTTTTTTTTACTGAACTTCAATTCTTGAAAGTTATTTATGTCCTTGTATCTATGTTGACTCAACATGCCAATGATGACAATGAAATACAGTAGCCACAGTAACAATTTGTGTGTCAGGTTGATTTCCACCTGAGTTATTGTTGGTGAGGATGAATGTGCCATAATGCTAATTTGAGGCATGAGTATTACATTTTAAATTAGTTAACTCTATAAATATGTTCAGATGATGCCAACAAAGAGAAGTAACCATAAAACAACTTGTTTATCAGGTTGATTTCTGTCTGACTGGTTGTTGGCAAGGATGTGACCTAAGTTTTGAATTTGTATTTTTAAATGATTTAGCTTTATAAACCCTTACTTATTTTGTTGCACTCTGGTTCTAGACCATGAAAGAAGGCCTTGCGCTCTTTATGTGTGTTTAACTACAACGGTTATCAATTATCTCCAAATTCTGCTGATCACTTGGCATCTTTCATGGAAGTTTTTCTAAACATACAAATGGTTTAGCTGAGAATAGGACAATTTTTATTCAGATAAGAATGCAAGAATCATGTAGATGTACTCAGATCAGTTGTGTTGGGTTTGCGTCTGCCTCGATGTAAATCACAGAAACCAACAGCACTTTTATGAATTCAAAATAGGTGGGAATATTACATTTTAGGTTCTTACTTGGGTATGATTTTTATCTTCTAAGGTATTTGAAGATTTACTTTTGTCTTTATGTTGTTGTATACCTATGCCTTCTTCAGGTTCAACATCATATACTATTAAGTTTTTCTCTTGAGCTTTGAATTTTATATTGTGAGAAGCATCTCAATGAGTTCTTCTAACATGTTATGTATTACCTCCTATGTGCAATTTCTATATATCAAATAGTGAATAAATGAAGTAAATGCCCTTGTCTTCCCACTGAACTTTTCATCCTGATGCACTAAAAATTACCCTTAGAAATGAATCGAAATTATTCTGCATACAATCTCCTCAACAATCTGGGAAGTTTTTTATTTTTAACTATCTGGCTCAAAATATCAGTTTCATCATCAATTTGAAATTCTATATATCAGTGATGTATCTTGTTGAAAAGCAATGCGATATCTTTAGTGGAGTGTCATTTGCATCATCTATTCCCAATTATAAACTCACAAAGGGGATTTCTTCACGGCTATTATTTTTATTTTTATTTTTGACAAATATGTGTTCTCACATGTTATACGCCCTGTAATTTCACTGGCGTCTGCTAATCGATATGTGAGATTAGTATCTGAACCCATACTGTTAAAGTTTCAACGAAGTTTGACTTGTGGTTTATAGATGACACTTTGAACGGTTGTTGACTGAATTTCATAGATGCTCAATATTATGACATATAACTAAATGAAGAAACTGGAAATTGATCAGTAGTTGGTGACTCTCAGCTGAATGATAGATGATACTTTGGCTGGCACTTTAGATGTGTATATATAAGCATGCTATGCATAACTTGAGATATCGATAATTTGATTTTCATTGTTTGCATCCTTCCGTCATTGTTGGTAATTTCGACAAGCGCGAGCAGGTATGGGACCTCCCGGTGGTCCACCCGGGCCTCCCAGTTGGGGGCCTGGGCCAGGAGGACCGCCTGGTTTCTGTTTTCCGTGCCAATCTTGGTTAGTCATTTTACTCAGATGAGTTCATCTGCTATTCGAGTTTCTTTAAAACCGAATTATTGTTACAATTGCTTGTTGAATCGAAATTCTTTTCGATTTTTTGCAGCTTGTACCTCCTCTGTTGCTGCTGTTTGTTCAGAGAATGTTGTGGCCCTTTGTTTGGTGGCCCTCCTGGACCACCCTTTTAATTTGGTGTTGTGGTAATGAATTACAATAATTTTTACATGAATGATATAACGTTGATGTAATCTCAATCTATGCGTCTGTATTCGTATATTTTGGTGATTCCAGTCCCATCCATGTATCAAGTATTGTGATGTAAAAAGTAGTTTTATTTTGATTGATATGAATTGTTGGTATTTAAATGGTATTTTGTAAGTGTTTTTGAATAAAAAATTAAGATTACTTTGTTTTATTTGAATGAAGAAATAAATATACTTATTGGGAGCAAATTGAATTTTCTTCAACACGGTTATATTCACTAACATCTATAAAACAGAAATAATACCTGAAACTATATATATATATATATATATATATATATATATATATATATATATATATATATAATTACCCTTACATTATAGTTAATTTAAAAAAATTGCATTATTAGAATATGTTATATATAATTATTATTTATATAAAATAAACACAAATAAACCATTTCAACTGGGAAAATAGAGGAGCATTAATAAAGACAAATCAAAAAATAATCAACACAAAAGTAAAAGTGAATTACGTACAAAAACCGATCCCTATTAATGCATTCCTCATAATGGGATCTTCACATGAAAAATATGTGTGATTTAACATGCTCACATACTTCAGCAACTTGTCATTCACAAAAGTTTGGTTGATCCTACATCCAACTCTACCCAAGTAATAATATATATATATATATATATATATAAACCTTCTGGTTTTAAAATACTGTATAATTTTACTATAGAGAATCGGCAATAAAAGCTAAAAATAAGATATGATCAAATAGCTGCTAGAATGCTAGCTTACAGTTTTTTAAAAAAATAGAAATACAGATGAAAAATTGAATAAGATATAAAAAGAATATTATATGAAATTATGTGAACCAAAGACCCTTAGAACATAAAAGAAATGAAAAAGTTTACCAAGCTTCAAACTAAGATAAGACAGAATATCATATTTAAGAGTGTTAAAAAAGATAAGAGATAATCATGACACACGGTCAAAAAATAGATTTAGTAAAAATTAATTTGAGAATTTTATAGTTAAATTTTTTTTCTTTGATAAATGAAGGACAATTTATTGGGCTAATAGAATTACAATAAGAAATAATTTACAAACACATGATTCAGTTAATTTAGAAGAATTATTAAAAAGAATGCCTAAAATAGTGAAGAGCATAAATTGCATCAGGATTTCAGTTTTTAATCAGTATAAAAACAAGCACGGTAAAAAGAAAAAAGTAGCATTAACACAAGAACAGCCAATAAAACTCACATAAAAAAAAAAAAAAAAAAACTTAATACCAAGAAAAGAATTGCATAGTCATATCAGAAACTCAGAGAAAAATTTATAAATATTATGACAACATAAGCATGTTGCCCCAATGAAGATTCCAGATTAGTATTAAACTTAATAACCAAAAAAACATATTAAATTAGTAAATTCAGTGTATACTTTGGTACATCTTGGATTACTCATGTTAAAACTTAAAGAGATGCATCAAAAGGATTAAGAGTAAAACTATTAGCCAGCTTAGTAGATTCAAAACAAAAAAAAAATCATTTGACTAATACAACTATGGAATCTATAGAATCAGATATAAATAAAGATCCAGAAATAGTATATATGACATATATACATATATACTCATTCACCATAAAATACATAGATTTATTCATTTTGTACCCATCTAAATAATGCCGGTAAAACAGATAATCCACGGATAAATTGGTAACTGTGCCTTTTAAGATAACATGTATATACACACACAATAGTGAGTACATGGTCACATAAAGATTACTAACAACTAAATCAAATTTAAATTTTTTTCATACAAAATTACACCTTTAGAATGAGCACATAAAAATGAGCTCACAAAGAAACAAAAGAGCTTATAACCATATCAACCCACAAACCATTAACCACCAGACCGGTACGGGCCCAAAGTTTATAAAACAGTAAAAATATGGGTGCATCCTACCGCAGCGGTTAACCGGCTGATAGGATGATGTGGATGGGCTCAGCCAGCCCAACCAGTTTACCAGGTCTACGTATCAGATTTGGAGACCAACAAGACACTAGTCAAACTTCAAAATAATAATAATAATAATGATAATAAAAATAATAATAATAATGATAATAATAACACATAAATGCAGTCAAACATTTAATAATCCCTGGGGAAATGTTTGGAGAATCAATTGTGGACATGTAACTCGCTTAAAATTTTCAACAACAGTTCCAACAAGTTCTAATAATAATGGTAGCAGTTGAAAAGGAAATGGTGTCATTCTATTCCCGACGATATCAAACAATACAGAAACACAACGAATTTGTAAGAAAAGAACGAACTTGATATTCCCTCTAGATACCTTAAATCAAGATAGAGATCGCAGCTTAGAAGACACGCACTGGTTTCCCCATCGTGCTCTTCAAGTACAAGCATCGAACCTGTTAATACATGGTCATCGGAAATTATAACTTATACTCTCGGAAACAATAAGATTTAACCATGGGTATGCACAAATAAACATACAAATTTAACATGAAGAAAAGAAGATACTATAGAGAACTTTAGAAAAATCCGCATTTTGAAATGTGTTTCCATTAAAAATTGATTGAGATCAATCATTCATTCCTCCCATGGAAGTCATTTATCTAAAATGATAATTCTATATAGACATATTACCAAGCTAGTTTATTCATAGTTGATGTATAGAACAAGAGAGACCAGTTTTCCAGCAATTAAAGCATGAAAAAAGAATAAGAAACGTTCAGCATGAAAGAAAATTAAAAAAAAAAAAGATAACTCACATTCTGCCAGTTCTTCTTCAACAGAGAAACCAAGAAGTTAACACTGAGCTGCACATTCTGGAAGATTTGTTTGTCTTCCATTGAACAATTTCCCACAGCTACACCCATGCACAGAACCTTCTTCAATTGAAATTTCACCATCGCTTTTGTCTCGTTCACTTTGGCTTCTAGCGATTCCTGATGAGTCACCAGTGTCGGAAACTTTCCTGTAGGAAGAACAAATATATTTATTTCAAGCATCTAACAATGAAGCAAACAATGATAAAAGAGATACGTAAATGAAGTGCATACAATGAAATGGTAAGGTGCAATGAAATAGCGTACTTAGAAGATTGTATCACACTTCTCTTAATGAAGGGCCCTTCAAATATTATGTTGTGAGGTGTGTAGATTCGATACATTAGTCAGTGATAAGAAAAATGTGAAAGGGTTCAACAGAAAGCAAAAAACAACTAGCTTTCAAACAACAGGGTCATAAAACAGGAAGGAAAAATAGCAAAGCAAATAAAAGTTGAAACACTTCAAAGGAGATCATATGCAAACTCCAGTTCCATATACAAATTGCAAATCAATCCAGTATGAAACTTTCAGACAAAACAAATTCAGACCACATTGATATGCTAGCAAAACAGAATCATCAGAATAATTTTGATAACATACAGTTCATCTCAGACAATCAAAATAATACATATCACCCAAACAAGAAGCCACTCAGACAAGACTTATGATTAAGAAAAGTTTGCAATATGCATGCAACTTGCCTGCCTTGTTAAGACCAGGACCCAGAAGACGAGGAATTTGCTTGATAATCGCTTCTGATGCCAAAAAGGCATGATACTTCTTAGCCAGCTTCTTCACAAGCTTCTTGTTCTTGTTCATTTTCTTAAGGGCTTCAACATCCATATAGTCCAGCCCTATTTTCTCCGCCTGCATGGGAGATTGCACCACATTTGAACCATAATTAGGGAACTCTTGCCACATGAAAATATCAAATAAAGCAATCAATCATGTGTTCAGGATAATAAATGACAATCAGGTAGCAAACTCAGTAGAATACACAAAGTGAACAAAGGCCAGGTGAGGGTCAATAAACTATTTGCTCACACAGCTAGGACAGGCTTCATTATCATCAAACACTGTACACCCAGAATAAAGATCCTTCAAATCTATGTAAGTAAAAAAGATAGAACATAAAGCCAAAATGCAAACAAGGAGACACTGGTGAAAAGGGCAAATATAAGCAGGAATTAAAAAAAAAAAAACTCCAATAACCAAAATTTATATAAGTAAAATACTGGTTCGCAAAATAATAAACAAAACAGTCACAGCATACCTCTTCCACATGTTGAGCATCACCAAGCATGCAAACTTTCATCTTTGGGCGGGGAATGTGCGGCAGCTTCACAGAACCACTGAAACGCTTATCCTTCTGAGGGTCATAGTTTTTCAGTCCAATCTGGAGCTCAATTGTCTCGGTAAAGTTCCTCTTCTTTGCCTTCGCATCTCCGACCACCTGAGTGATAGCCTCTCTCAACACATCACTCTGGAGCTTACTAAACATACCAAAGAAAACAAAGCCAAGCAAATCACCTTCAAATATCAAATCAAAGCAATTCAGAGTGTATATCATCTCTGTCACATTGAAAGAGATTTCAAGATAAAAGTAAATTTCACAGGTGCAATTAAGCAGAATTTTATTTGCAAAAGATTAATATGTATGCGCAGACAATCAATGTTTATTTTTTATGGCAACATTCAACAAGAGAACAAAAGATATAAATCATCCCCAAATGAACTGCAGGTAAACTCAAACACAGACGCATCAAACATTTAAAGAATATCAAAACATCAAAAATTGAAAGTTAAAAAAAAAAAAAAAAACTTTTTTTGTCAAAAAGAGGCTATGCTCTCATACCAAGCTGTTCTGCAAAAACATTGTGAAATTCAAACACAAGCTTTCCAACATGCAGACTAATCACAAAATAAACAAACAATTAAGCGCAAAAAAAAAATCCGGGAAAATGGAAATAGAACACAAACGACTGGCATTCAAATTGCATAAAAACCCAAATATATCACCTCATGGTTGAATCCCCCACAAGAGTGCCCCTTTTCTTCTCGTTCCCTTCAACCACTGATAAATCAATCAATAAATCTCTTGTTTTAAAAAAAAAAGAGGGAAAATTGACGTGGAAACCTAATTAGAAGATCCAACAATGAATCTAAACATTGAAAAGACAAGCAAGATTGACAGAGAAGAGAAGAAGAAGCATCCGAACCTCGGAGTGAATGAAAACCCTAATCAAACAGAAGGCGCCACGGCGGAGGTTCTGATCCAAAGTATAAACCCTAAAGAGAGTGTAGGTTAGTCCTGCATGTGTGAAATTACTCTATTGTCCTCAGTACTTTGATATTATTTCGCTTGAGGGGGTTCCCATTTGGGAATTTTCCCAATTTTTCAAACAAATGAAATCGGAAAAATTTTGGGGTATATTTCCGTTTTATAAAAGCTTTAAAAAATAATCCTACAATATTGATAAATTTGTTTTAATTTACCGTAAAACTTTTTTTCACTATGCCGGTATACCTTGGAGAACATCATTTTCACATGCACACCCTTAGAATTTTTTATATTTGTAATACAGGCATGTGTTTTATTCATTTTATTTATTAAAAAAAAAAGGTATAAATCATGGATTGGAATGGGAACAACCACCGTCCTTGTTTCTACAGTGTGGAATATATATTTCTTTACTTTTTTTTTTTTCTTGTGATGTTCGGCGTCATCATCATTGAACTTATAGGGGCATTCATTTCGGTGCAAGTAGGGGAAAGTGAAGAAAGTGTATTGACTTCCTCCACTTGTGATGTTTTTTTTTCTCTTAAATGGGTTTTAGTTAAAACTCATTTCAGTATTTTTTACACTGGAGTGTGGGAAGTGAACCTCTATAAAAACTCACTTCTCTCGCTTCCAAAAACTCATTTGAAGTCATTGAAAAGGACAAATAAATACGGAAAGTAAAAAAATAAGCACTTCATGGAAGTGATACTTTCTGCAAAATGAACATAGGTGTGATGGAAGTCATATCACTTACATCACTTCAAAAAAATGGCACTTCTCCCATTTTCTGACTTCTCCCAACTTACACCCAAATGAACACCTCTAAGCTACCAAGCTCACCAGACCTTGAACCATAGCCTTGATCATCGGTTCTCTCCATACTATGCTAATAGGCTGCAGCAATGGTTGTGCCGAGAGGAAACCCACTAATATAGCAAAAGCAGCAAAACTGCCCACAAGTACCATTGAGGTAATCCCAACATAACTCCCCCCAGAATTATATATACTTGGCGAGTTTCTTTTGAAGCTGTCTTGAGAGAAGACTGAGCTGACGGAGGTCTTCCAGCGCAGTCTGGGTGATGAACTCGGAGGAATGGTCGGTGGTGCAGGAAATGGCAGTTATGAGGCTTTGCAGCGTGGCTAGTATGGTGGTGGGATCTACTTCTTGTAGGGTGGTGATTTGGATAGTAATTATTCCTTGGTTGAAGAGATACATAAGAGTGTGAATGAGATCTTTCAACACGATGAGTGTACAATTTGGTTATAATGCATGTAGTACTGCTGCTATGCAGGAGAGAAGAAGAAGAAGAAGAAGAAGAAGAAGAAGAAGAAGAAGAGTTGCTTGGGTTTGAGACCATGAAATCCATTGAGGATCCATTGAGGTTGAAGAAATTGTGATGGTTGTATACATAGTTACTATAGTATGTTTGGAGAAGGGAGGTGAGGGCTATATATATAACTTGGAGTGCGTGAAGGTGGATGAGTTGGTGGAGGAGTTGGTACGTAGTTTTTTTTGTTTGAAGTGATATAACCTCAACAACCTTCTTCTTAAAGGCTTACATGGAACAAAATTGTTTATTCTTTGTATGTTGCGCTCACTTTCCTTGCCATGCTTCATTTATTAGTGTTGTTAACACTCTTATATATGACTTAGAGTTTGTTAGTTCTGGATCAAGAGGTTGGTAAAGGAGTTGGTATTTTTTTTTTTTCATTTTTTTATCTAAATAATGTTATGTTGGCAATTCTTTGTGCCCAGCCCCTATTCTAGTTGCAGTGATCACCGGAACTCCAGTGGTATTGTGTTTTCAGGTGAGTGATATATTGAGTGTGTATATGTTTGGAAGAACCACACTGAAGAAAAGAAAGGAACTAGGTTTCAATACACACTACTGCTATTGATTCATAAACTTTAAAGTTACATATACTACTCAACATAACATAACTAGTCTTAGTGGTAACTTGCATTATACTACAACAGTACGTACAATAATAATAAAACCTAAATCTTTGTCTCATATATATTAAACCATAGCAACATGAATGCACTGTATGTGCATGTTAGTGCCTTAGTGTCTCTTCCCATCAGGTCTTCTCATCCCCAAGTCTCTGGCACGATCCTTCCTTTCCTCAATCACAATCCCAACATTATCCTCCCCTTGATTGAGGCTCATATACACCCATCTGAGTTCTAAACATGTAGTGTTTATGAGCATTCAAGGGTTTAGTAAATATGTCAGCTAACTGATCATCCGTGCTGCAGTGACTTATCTTGATAATTCCATCATGAATGAGTTTGCGAATGAAGTGAAATTTCGTGTCTATATGCTTTGTTCTCCCGTGATGCACCAGATCCTTGGCGATAGCTATATCTGACTTGTTATCACACCAGAGTTCAGTTGCTTCACTGCATTTCTCAGCACAATCCACCATTAATTTTCTCAACCATAGAGATTTACATGCTGCTGCGGATGCAGCAATATATTCAACTTCATATGTGGATAAAGCCGTCACTTCCTGTTCCTTAGAAATCCAAGTGATTGTGTTTGAAACCTAAACATAATACAGCCCTAGATGTACTCCGTCGATCATCCACGCATCCAGCCCAGTCACTATCACTGAAGCTCTTTAGTTTGCAATCTTTCTCATGCTTATACCATAAGTCAAAATCTGCAGTCCCAGCAATGTATTACAACACTCTCTTTGCAGCAACGTATCCCAACAACCCCAACGTTATATATAGAAAAGATTAATTTTTTCATCACAAATGTTATTTCTCAGCATAATATTTAGTAATTAAGTTTTAAACTCATCAAAGTTGGTTATTTCATTTCTTCTAGTGCTAATTTTATTTATTAAAAACAATTACTGTTGTTGATAACTTTCTTATATATGGTCAGGACTAAATATTGACTATCCTAGTTGTCAACTAGTAATCTAGAAACTTTTTTGCAAATCTAGAGACCAAGAGGCCAGGGTGGGGTATTATAGACGTGGAAGACTTCAATCAAGCGCTCTTGGGAAAATAGTAGTAAAAACTACATCAAGAGTCATTTGTGTGGTTTAAAAGTTATACATTTCAATTACTACCAAGCTCTATTTGGAATTTGTTTGCCAAATATCCCCCAAGGCATCCTTTTTCTTTTTTTTTTGAATGACATTCTCAGTTGTTTACCTGCTTTTCAGAGCATGTATTATATCCATCACTTGCAATGGGGCCTCCATCCTACTCTGGGTAGACAAATTGCTCAACAAGTGTGCCCTAGTGAATTTATGGCCGGAGAATTTCCAGACAACACAACAACCATGGTGTACAAATCAAGACCTAGCTCACAAATAACACAGACCTTGTTTCACTATAAAAAGGGAAGTTGAGGAGCTAGCTAGTCTCCAAAATCATGTTTGAGCTCCCAGGAAGAAATAACTATAAGCAATGGAGTCTCACGCCAATTGGCATACCCATGGTCAAATCTTTTTATGGATTCCTAAATAACAGAGGATTTTGCCATGCAACCCATATTATCTAGAAGGGTGTAATAAACATGTTCAATTGGCTAACTTGGAATAATATACTCATGACCCTTGACAGCCTAGTGAACTGATCAGGTTGTAATAAATAGCCTATTACCATATGTGTGATGTGTCATTTGGCAATCGAGACATGAAACCGTCTCTTCATACATTGCCCCAAGTCGAATGAATAAGGAATCATTTTGGTCAATTGTTTGGTCTCCACTCCGTTCCAATCTCGCATGGGGACATGTGAAATTCATGGAGATTATCCTTGATGTTTCTTTTCTTCACTATAACATTTTTTTAATATAAGTGGTGTATCAACCTTTAAATAATAATAATAATAATAATAATAATAATAATAATAATAATAATAATAATAATGATATTGTTGTAGTGGCTTGCAGCTACAAAGTCAACAAAAGAAGGCTAGAAGACTCCATCGCTACCATCAAACGTAGTTCGGAGTTTATGGAATCTCATTTTGTATCCGCAAGCGCAATTGATGCCGGCTAGATGGCACCATCCCAGATATCGGCAAGACTACATCCATGCAGTTGATTCTCTAAGTCCATCTTTATCTAGGATATTTTTTATTGGTTTGTTGGTCTTTCTTCCTTGTATCTTGTTTGCTTTTTCTCCCATTTTTGTGATGGCTCCACAGTTGGTGGACTCTTATTTTTTTATTTATCATGGATGTGTTTGTCCTTTTGTTTCCTAGATGTTTTTTTTCTATACGTGACATTTTTTTTAAATTTAAGCTTTAAATAATAATAATAATAATAATAATAGTAAAAATAAATGCTTTATTATTAAGTATAAAAAATATTTAAGTTTTACGGATATTAATTATAAGGACAGCAACTCAGAAGAATCAACTTTTTCTCATAATATTAATTTAGGTAATTATCTTCTCAATTAGGGGCTGTTTGGTTCGGAAGTGAATTGTCAAAGTGGTGGAAGTCTGGAAGTGGCGCTTCGGTGGAACTGAACAGTTCAGCTGGAACTATTCACTTCAGTGTGTTTGGTTCAAGCTGAAAACTGGACTTCATATACCACTTCCTGTGTTTGGATGGTTGAAGTCGGGATATGATCACCACTTCGGTGAGGGGATAAATTTGTCATTTCATGTTTTTTACATTTATTTAATTAAATCATATGATTTAATTAAATAATTTAATTACTTTATTACGATGGTAATAAATATTTTATTTATTAAATTAAAAACTTTGCACATCACATAATTAATTTAATACCATGTTATTAAATTAAATTAAATCGATTAATATATTATGCTTAATTATTAATTAGTGAGAGTAGTTATTTAATTATTTTATTACCATGGTAATAATTATTCTATTTATCATTGAAAAATATTGCAAAGTGGGTTGAAGTGGAAGGCTGAAGTGGTGACTTCGGGACTTTTCCAGCTGAAGTCAGACACCGAAGTGGCCGAACTCAGAAGTTGTCACATCATCACTTCCGGGTTCAAATCAGTGAAACAAACACACTGAAGTGGGCTGGAAGTGACCACTTTGGCCACTTCGGTGCCCACTTCAGTGAAACAAACGGCCCCTTAACTTCTCCATTTCAGTAATTTATATATATATATATATATATATATATATATATATATATATATTAGGTAGAATACCCTAATTGGTCCTTTTATTTATAACAATCTGCCATTTTAGTCCTTTTACTTTAATTTGGCCCCGATTAGCCCCTCTACTGTCAATTTGAGGCAAATCAAGTCCAACAACTGACCGACATTAGTTCGTCCGTCTGAGTTTGCTAACGTAGTTTTATAATGGAGGGACTAATCAGGGCCAAATTAAAGTAAATGGACTAAAATGGCATATTGTGACAAATAAAAGGATCAATTATGATAGATTGTGACACATAAAGGGATCAATTAGGGTATTCTACCAATCCATTATAAAGCCACATCAGCAAACTCAGACGGACAACCTAACGTCGGTCAGCTGTTAGACTTAATTTGCATCAAATTGATAATAGAGGGACTAATCAGGGCCAAATTCAAGTAAAGGGACTAAAAGGACAGATTGTGACAAATAAAGAGACCAATTAGGGTATTCTACCTATATATTATTGTTGTGCAACTGACTCGTATGTGAGTGATCCAAGAATTTATTGCATTTTATTGCATTGCTGACCAGCATTGAAAATATTTTTTTTTTTATAATGTAAAAGTTACAACTAAGAAAACTAATAACCAAAAATGCCTAAGAGTTTATGATTATCTGATCTCATATTTTGAAAGCGCTACAAAAAATTTTCATTCTTAATTCGATTCAATTTTGATTCATAGTCCATGATCAACATTAAGATTTTTCGATTCTTTGCTTTGAACAATCTTGTAATTAAATTATTAGATGTTCTTCCTATGTTTTTTTTTTTTTTTTTTTTTTTTTTTTTTGTGAAATCCTAGTGGCGCTGTAGTTGTTTGTTGTTTTATTATTTGATTTATTTTTTTCTTTAAAATTATGATTTATTTATTTTATTAAAAAAATTGATAGGTCATGTGGAATATATATAACTTTTAACCAAATTCAAGTAATTAATTAAAACTCAAGAAAAATAATTAAAAATCATTCCATGTCACACTTCTAGTGCCAATTTAATTATTAAAAACAAATTGAACTCTAAAACAGATTGAGTCAATTATGATTTTCGAACATGTAAAAATAATAGATAAACCAAAGGGCTTGTAGCCCAGCGGTATCTCGGGTCCCCTCGTCGGAGGAGACGCGATTTCAATCCCCCCGAACCATGCTCCTCCGTTCCAAGAGGGTGAGGACGTTGTAGGCAATCCCCCCGCCATGCTTACGCCCCTGAGAGTTGGCGCTTGTCGCCCTATCTCAAAAAAAAAAAAAAAAAAAAAAGAGATAAAAATTACATCCAAAACACACATGCTTTAGACCATTTATTTAATAAATTGTGACCCAAACTTTAATTTATAACTATTGAACGAATTGCTTTATCAAGTCATATGATTGTGTCACCCAGTTATTATATTAATAATGTGCTGCATTTCAATTAAAACTAAAAAAATAGAAAAATAAGTATTGAACAGTATAGAGTAAAAAAAACAAAGGAAAAGTATGGGAAGTAAACATTGGCAAGAGGTGTCAAATGTTCAAATATCACCTAACACATAATGGATGATGGTACACTGTGTATGAGTAATTAGGGCTATGCACAGAATGCCATAAAAAATTTAATTGTGACCTCTTAGATTGGTCGTATATAGTTGGTATAGCATTTTTTCGATTGATTATAATATTATATATAATAGTGGTGGTTATATTCATAAAGTGGTCATCCCACAGATTCGGGTCCATGGGATCACCGGTGAAACTCAGACGTCTCATGTTTTACCAACAACTATTATTCAATAATTTTTATACATATAAATATATGTATAACAGAACTGGAAGCATAAAACAGTAGTTAATTTTTGTGTGTTAAAAAAGAAGAGAAGTGCAACCATAAAAGAGTAGTCAATTTTGGTGTGTTTCCACCGCTTTTTTTTATAATTATTAAAAATTATTTAAATAAGGGTTGGAAATGAGATTGAATTGATAATTGGACAAAGGATAAATATTTTTTGGGGATATTAACCAAACTTTGAACTGTTTTTTTGCTTTGGTTAATTTGTGCATGCCGACCAAAAAAGCCAGGGGTAGCCATATAATTTTTAAATTTATTTTATACATAAATAATAATAATAATAATAATAGTTAATTTAAGTTAAAAATATTTATGTATATATAAAAAACAAAATTATGGTTACAAATGGGAAGCAGAATTTGAAAAGAAAATCACATTCAATAGATTTAATAAAATTAAAATAAATATGTTTGGAACCAATTAAAATAAGTTAGATCTTAAAATTTGCAAAACATACTTGTTATTTATCAATAAAAAAATATTTTTTTCAAATAAATGAGTTTATAGAAAATAATAAATGTTAAAAAATAAAGAAAATTGGATTAAAAAATCAAAAGTATTTTTTTTTTTTTTTTTTTTTTTTTTGAGGACAAAGGTTATAAACAGATGTTGGTGTCATATGTCTTGATCATTTTATGGGTCTCGTGGGTGGCGATATGTAATATCACTGTAAGTTAATTCTTATAAAAGATTTAAATTCTCACTGTTCCTTAGGCGACATGAAGGAATTGAGTTAATGTTGGTGACAATTGAGCCAAATGGGTTTGGTTTGGCCATTTAAAAAAAATATATGAAAAGAATAATTTAAGGTTGAGAACGCAAATTGAGCTCATGGACATGGTACATAGTCTTTACATATAATATTCATTTTAGCTCATGACTTAGTACCAAGTCATTTGTATATAATATTTATTTTTTGGTGAATATATGGATGAATAAAAAGATTAATCGGAGGGCTCGGTGCTTATTTGTTAAATAAATACGTATCTAAAATAAAAAAATTAATTATAGGTCTTGGAAGATTTTAAAAATTTTTAATTAATCTTCCTAACATTTGAATATCTCATATGGTCCCTCTTTTTACATGATAAAGTTTAGAGAAAGAACTGGCTAGTCAAAGCGGGAGAATTATTTTTATTTTTTATTTTTTGTTAAATATGAATAAATAACATATAATTATTTGAGAGTTTTTTAAATATATCATATATTCTGACTCTGCGATAAAGATTTAACCTCTAGTCTTCATGAGTACGTGCAGAAGATTTAATGTCAGTAAGAAATATTGGTGAATCTGATTGATAGTTTGTAGGAAAGATAAGAAGGAAAAACCAAATGAAAATGTAAAAGCAAGATAAAGAAAAACATCAACCAAAAGAAAAAGTAGATAAATCTGATTCATTTAATGGACTTAAGTCAAGCTTGTGGAGGCGGTCCCCATTCGACATCCCCACGACGTTTTCTATTTTTGAAATTCTATTAAAATTTTTAAAAATAACGAGAAAGAAGAGTATGTAAAAAAATATAGTTAATTAAAAAAGAAACTATTCAGATTCCTATGGTCAATTTTGAAGAATTCATGGTATTTGAATTTTGAGCAATCCTATATGTACGCACACTCCATTCCAATTGGCACCCATGTCATCACCCCACATGGATGTCACCTCATACATACATTAAAACATATCAAACCCATCAAAGTTTTTTATCTTTCATTTCGAGTAACGCGCAACCATCTTCATTACGCTGCCACCAGACCATCAGTAGATCGGCCTCCTTTCGCCTTCGTCTCTTCTGCACTTTCCTTTGCCTTCGTCTTCCTTGCCTCCCCAACCTTCAGGAAGCAAGAGTTTAGAGATTAGAAAATACCTCTCAATGAAAAAGATGAAAAAGATCTCACTGTCATGTCTATCAGAGCTCCGATTGGAGAGCTCCTAGGCCGATTTCTCCGACCCTTGCCCTGCTATGGCAGCAAGAAGTACCAATCTCGCCAACCATTCACCGGACCTCGCAAAAAGCTCCTAATGTTTGAAACCCCCTCACAGCCAAAACTCTCTCCTCTAGACGCCACTTCGATTCAGTCTTCCACCATCGGCCCCTGGCCAAACGTAACTCTCTCCTGGTGTTCTCAATCTTTTTATTGCTCTCATCTATGTCAGCATTGGCTCTGGCAATCATCTTCTTAGCTTCATTTTGGGCATCTTCACTTTCGTCGCACACTCTCTGTTATCCACTTTCTCCATCTCCACAACACCACCTTTCTTTTTCATCCTCTTTTTCCAAAAATTAGGTATTGACTAGTCCTAAGTTTTTTTCATGGTCCAGTCAATTTTCTAAATTAATTGATTTTTATTCTTGTTAATGATCGTGCTTTGGATAATATGTATGAGAATTAGCACTTCTTCCTCTCGTTGACTCTGCAAATATAATTTCCCCTTTGTATAACCCATGCTTTTTTTGTTCGACTCTTTTGGTTTCAACGAATATCTAAATAAGTAGATTCTAATCTTACAACTAAAATGAATTAACTCTCTTTTATTCTATTTAATCGAAAGACAATGGAAACTTAAAACAATGGCATGATTTTGAATTGTCAAGCACTTGGTTAGAGGGCAATGTCTTTATTAACAAAATTATACAATAAAATTTATTAATTATTAATTTTTCTTCTTTGGTTTGTTATGGTCTTTGTACAATTTTCATATTTTGTCCAAATATTTTTCAATTGTAATGATGACATGTTTAGTTTATATTGTACTCATATTATAGTTATTATATGTTCATAGATTCAAATCAAGAACAGCATGGGTGATATGGAATTTGGAACTTTTGGAAAAAATAAAGATGTGATAGAAGTTGAGTGTTATGGATTAAATTAAGAGAAAGAAAAAACAATCCAAATAAAAGATTCACCATGTGAAAAGATTATTCCGGAGGTAGGCATAATATTTAATTCCGAGGAAGAAGTTTACAACTTTTATATAGAGTATGCTTGACAAGAGAGGCTTGGTATTGTTAAAAGAAGTACAAGATCAGGAGATAACAGTAAATTAAAATATTACACATTTGCATGTGTAAGAGGTGAGAAGAAGGTATCCACTTCAAAATACTCTAAACCCAAGACTATCTACAAAAACTAATTGTCAAATCAAAATTAATGTCATTGTTGGCAATGATGAGTGCTCTATTATTTTTCATATCTATTTAGAACATAATCATGCACTAAGTCCACAAAAGTCATATTTTCAAAAGTGCAACAAAAAATAGATGGGTATGCCAAGAGAAGGATTGAATTAAATGATCAAGTGGGTATAACTTTGAGTAAAAAATTTCATTCCTTAGCTGTTGAAAGTGGTGAATATGAACATTTAACATATACTAAAAATGAAAGATAGTTTAAGCTTGGAGTTGGGGATGCTAAGGCACTTGACAAATATTTTTCTTGCGTGTGACAGAGAAATTCAAAAATTTTTTCATCTAATTGATATGGATGAGGACGACTGGCTAAGAAATGTATTTTGGGCAGATGCAAGATCCATAACATCATATGAAGCTTTTGACAATATTATATCTTTTGACACAACATACTTAACAAATAAGTATGATATGCCGTTTGCTCTTTTTGTAGGCATAAACTATTATGGACAAACCATATTATTTGGATGTGGTTTATTATCCAAGGTGGACACAAAAAACTATATTTTGTTGTTTAAAACTTGCTTGGAATGTTTGTCGGGTAAGGCCCCTAAGGTGATTATTACAGACCAGTGAATATCCATTCAAGGTGCAATTAAGATAGTATTTCCAAATTCACATCACCATCTTTGTCTTTGCCATATCATGAAGAAGATTCTAGAGAAACTTGGAGTACTAAATGAATATAAAGCAATAAAGAAGATTTGATAAGAATTGTTTATGAGGCAGTCGATATTCAAGAATTTGAAGACATTTGGTTAAAGATAGTAAAGGATTATAGCATTGAAAAAAATGAATTGCTGAAATTTTTATATAATAATCGTCAACGATGGGTTCCTATATATGTTAAAGATATTTTCTGTGATGAAATGTCTACCACTCAAAGAAGTGAAAGTATGAATGCTTTCTTTGATGGTTATGTTGATCCAATAACATCACTAAAGCAATTTGTGGAACAGTATGATAATGCATTGAAAAGTAAAATTGAGAAAGAAAACAGGGTTGATTTTGCTTCTTTTAATTCAAGCTTTCCAGTGATAACTGATTGCAGTTTGAGAAACAACAACAAAAAACCTATACAAATGAAATTTTCAAATTGTTCCAAGGTGAATTAAGAGGGATAATATATTGAAGTCTTATAGTCATCAAGTCAAATGGGCCAATCTATACATTTCAAATGACGGATATTTTAAGAGGAAAATAATGTACACCTAGAAGACAAGTAGTGTACGATGTTTTTCACAATGAGGTTGAATTATTTGAGTTTAGAGGAATTATTTGCATACACATATGCAAGGTTCTCATTGAGAGAAATGTAAAAGATATCTTTATATTTTACCTCGTTGGAGGAAAGATATTAAACGCCGACATACTTATATAATGAGTGGTTACTATGATAAGCAAACTATTGAGCAAAAATGAGCTACAATAGATTGTATACACATTTTTCTAAAGTTGTTGAAAGTGAAGTACAATCTACCGAGAAATATAATTTTTTGATGGAATGTGTGGATGGGGCAATGACAAAGCTTATGGATAATTCAAATTATTGGGAGAGCCGTTTTAATTAAGTTCTACCACCAATATTGGTGGAAGAAGTTCAAAATAAGCACTATGCAATAACTTCAATTACAAAGTTTTTAAGTTTCTTGAAGATGAGAAGTAAAGGTTGACCACCTTCAAAAAGAAAGAAGTCAAAAGTTGAAGAAATAATTATTAGAAATAAAAAAAGACAATTAAGCTTTACCATATTTCATTCTTTTCAATTCTATCATTATCTTCTAGTGTAAAGCTAACATTGTTTTTATAGAAAACTCAAATAAAGGGGAATGTACAAACTCAAAATGATAGGCATACTGAAATTTGCACACAAGAAAGTGTGGCAATATTATATTATTTAATATTTGTATGGCTTATGATATTGCATAAAATACCTTTTCTAATTTTTTATTGTAATTTTTCTTCTTAGCTGAATTCGACTTCTCTTCCAAATGCATTGAATATGCATGTTGACAACTTTACTTTCCAAAATATTGCCATTGATACTTCTTCACATGTAATTAACAAGCTTCTTTTATTTGTTTCCTAATCAATTTTTATCTTGCTAAGATAATTTCTAAATCAATCCAAAATAATAAAATTTATATTAAATTCTTCTAATAAGCATTCATCTTTTCTTTCTTTTATTTAATGTTGGACTATTTGGAAAAGAGTAAACCAACAAATTATCCGATACAAAATGATAAAGTACAACAACCTAGTTCTTCTATGGGTTTCATAAATCAAGGCAACAAATGGACATCATCACAAATGCAATATTATGACTAGAAAATGGTTGATTGTGTTTTTGATATATTATTTGATGCTTATTTGGAGTCTATGTAATTGTGTAAATCTAATAGTCTATTTTCTTGTTTGGTTTCAGGCTAGTTTGGTATATGGTCCTTCATGAAGAAATTCATGCATATGCAAGAATTAGCATGATAAAGAATGTTGGCTACCACAATCTTGAATGTTGGCTACACCATCAATAGTGTTTCGATGTGGCAATACATGTCACTCATTTATAGCCACGTCAGTGATATCAAGTAGTTATAATTTACTAATTTTCTTCTCCAGATTTTCATGCGGCTTTCGTTAATTTTTTATAGGCATATTGCAGAGTTTTTTAAAAGCCCATATTTTATGATTTTTTAAAATATTTAATTTCATGTGCCATAATATTATTGTGCAATATTGTAGAAATAATATAACATCCATAGTTCACTAGATCTTTTATAGGATGAGCGGTAATGGTATTCTCCAACTTTTCAAGATTGCAAGAAAGACTTGGTACTGATACCAACATGTGCTTATCACTTTTGTAATATATATATATATACTTTTAGTTTTTTATTCCAATTTTTTTATTTTCAAAAAAATTTATTATTTTCTAAAAACCCATTTATTTTAAAGAATATATTTTTATTGATAAAAAGAATGTATTTTTGCAGATTTTAAAGTCAAATTTATTTTAATTGGTTTAAAAAGTATTTATTTTAATTTTATTGAATACATGGAACGTGATTTTCTTCCTAATTCTTCTTTCGATTTGTAACCAAAATTTTGTTTTTTATAAACATATAAATTATTTTAAATTAAATTAACTATTATGATTATTATTATTATTTTAACATTCATTGTTTATAGATTGGTTTATTATTATTATTACTATTATTAATATATATGAAATAAATTTTAAAAATTATTTGCCTACTTTGTCCCATGTTTCACTCTCATTTCCGTCCTTTATTTACATAATTTTTAATAATTATAAAATAAAGCCGTGAGAACAAATTAAGCTCAAAGTCTGGTAACAGCTCATAAAACATATCTTATGTTGTATTGTGATCAACCCTACAAACTTTTGTTACTATATAAATATATCCCACCTCCCTTATATTCCTTCCACAATGTATAATTCCCTATTTAGTCCCATTACTATAATCAATATACTCTTTTAGTCTTTTTATTATAATTTATCCGATTGAAGTCCATGTATTTTTACATTTAGAAAATGGTAGTCCCTCTCTCAAACGGCTGTCTATTTTTCTGTCTAAGACACTGACGTGGCATTAATAACTTTTAAAATATTAACGGTAATTCTCTTTACTCTCTCTATCTTTTTAAACTTATTGTTTTAGTCCCTATATTTTAACTTGTAACTTTTTAGTCCCTCTATTATTTAAATTGAGCCATGTCAGTCCCTACAAACCCCCAAATCTAAACTCTAAACCTTTAAGAATGACATGGGACAGTCATGGTTCAATTAAAAACATAAAGGGACTAAAAAGGTTGAATGTAAAGTAGAGTGACTAAAAAGATAAATTTAAAAAATAGAAGAATTATTTAGGAAATTATATCAAAATATTAATATAAAATTAATGTCATGTCAGCTAGACAAAAAAAAAAACAGCAGATAAATTATAATAAAAAGACTAAAGAGACAGATTGACTATTATAGAGGGACTAAATAAAATATTACACCTATTCCACACCCATACTATCATTGCATGCAATGACTTCAATCTCAAGCAATCCTCCTCCTCTGCCTACTCCTTTGTTTAACCTATGGTTAGGATCCTCAATGGATTTCATGGTTTCAAACCCCTTCCGATTTTGGCCTTTGTCTCTCTACAACAGTACTAATGCATCCATGATTTCCAAATCTCATTTTGAAGATCTCATTCACACTATTCATTATCTTTTCAGTAAAGGTCTCCATACATTCCAATCAGTCACCAAAGATCCGACCACCACATTGGCCACCTTGGCAAGCATAGTGGCTGTTGCTTCCCACGCCACAGACTGTTCCTCCTTGTCCATCTTCCAGAGCGCGCTCGAAGACATCCGTCAGCTCAATCTCCTCTATAGACAGCTTAAATGAATCTCAACTGATAAAATTCTATGTCAAGTTACGTCGGGATGACCACAAACATTGCCATCAGGGTGGCTGCTTGTATGGTGCCTGTTGTGGGCCTCCACACCGTTGTCACAGCTCGTTAGCACAGTATGAAAATAACCGATGATCAATCCGTAAGAAGAAATGCTCAACGTTGTAAAAACCCATTGTTTTCATGATTCATTACATGATCATCAAGGTCTCTAAGATGGAGGAGATGGTTCGCCGTCTTGCAAGCTTGGTAGCCTACCATGCGCACTTGTGATGACTTTTGATGATGACGCGTATGATTTGTATTTATTTCTATTCGGAATTTTTTTGAGTTTTGTTATGTCCTATATTCCACAACCAATAAAAAAATAAGATATTATAATGTCAATATTTATATTTTGGGAAGATTACTTTTCAGTCGTCCCTCAAAGTTTTTAAGCTTTCCAATCGTTTTATCTGATGTTTGAATATTCCAAACGATCTACATTTTTCAATTTAGGTTTTTTTAGTTTCTGTCGTTCATTCCGTCAATTTATTTTGTTTAAAATTTTAATATTGTCATATTTATCAATTGTATTTTTCCAAAATTTATTTTTATTTACTATTATGTGTAAGACAATAATGCTTTAAAAAACAGTACATTGAGTTGAGGCTACATTTGGATGATGGCACTCCCATCTTTTACCATATAACCTTCTTTGGTATGTAGCAAAAAGATGAATAGTTTATTTTTAAAAGGAGTGGGGCTCCTTTGACTAAGTAATCCTACACCCCTTAAAATTGGTGGGATTGAGTAATCCCTTTCATGGAGAAGACCATTTTGTACTTTATTATCATTTATTTTAAAATAAAATACATAATTATACTATTTTAATGGATAAATGATTCAAATGAATGGTTTAATTTAAGAATTTAATAACAAAATTTGTTGATTAATAGTTTTCATTAGAAGAATAATAATAACAATAATTAATATGAATGATTTAATTAAAATATAAATTATCCTAATCAGAGTGAGCAGTGATGTATGTAAAATACTTAAATATCTACATAATTATAAATATTAAATTATTTGAGTAATTATCTATGTAATTATTTAGTTATAAATTGTATCGTATATTATATATTATGGTTTGTAATCTAATTTAAATATTAGATAAACAAAAATATTTAGTTTAAATGATTAATTATAATATAATAATTACAAATAATATTCTATGTAAATATTTAATTATGATAATTAGAGTGAAATATAATTCACTATTTTATTCATGTGAAGTTTATGAAAGTCATTTTACCCCATTCAACAGTTTTACTTTTTTTTATTTACAATGTTCATTCCCTCTATTCAAACACTGTTTTTATTTCATTTTCTCCTTTTTATTCCTATCCATATTACTTTCTCTATTCCTTTCTTTCTCATTCCTACTCTTGTTCCGTGATCCAAATAGAGCCTTTATCTCATACTAAATAGTGTTAGTCACAGAAAGACTATAAAAACTAATGTTATAAAAAACATAGCGGTTTTTTGAAAATATTAAAACTTACGTGAATTTTTTTGGGAAAAACTGGAGAGGGAATGTCTGTAAATTACAAGTTATACTTTTACATAAAAGGACAATAATATAATGATTGGGATGGACAAGCGATGAAATTGTAAGACTCCGGGGGTGGAGAACTCCCACTCGACTCTATCTTATAGGAGAAAACTACCATTGATTTTCACAAATTCTTTTTTTTCTTTTGTGGAATTTTGGAGTGGATCATTGGATTTAGTGGCTCCTAATTAGAGTTTAATTAGCGTTGCATTCCAGCATTAAACGTCGTTAACACAAGGTTTTTTATTTTGTAACAGAACTAGATATATTAAGCAACTGGACGGTTAAAAACTGGAGGTTTAATGTGTTGTTGTATGCGGCTCATATACAAGAGTGAATGGACAAATGCTGATCCACTGGGGAACATGCTATAAGATAGGCTGGGGGTACAGTACAGAGATATTTTGATAAAATTATTGTGAATAAAGTCAATATATTCATGTGATATGTAATGTAAATTTTCAAATATAAGAGAAATGACACTTGCTATTCTACCGAGAATGTAGGCACATATTGCCGAACCTCTTTAATACTCTTTTTGTTTGTGATTGCTTCTTTTTCTTTTTGGATTCTCTGATTGGTTTCTCAGCATTATGTTAAAAACTCCGGTGCAACACTAAGAGCTTGCTTGGGAGGAGGTTTTGGGGGGGTACGATTACGGAGTAACCCATGTTTGGATATATGGTAAAGTGAAGGGTAAGGTATTTGGGGGTTAAGTAGAGGGTTGACCCTCCATTTAACCCCTTTTTCCAACCCTCCAAATCGGGGTGTTTTGGAGGATTGAATATTTTCCTTGACCAAAATACCCTTTCTGAATTTAAATAATTATATACATGTCTCTTAGCATAAATTAGGTATAAAATAGTATAGTTCTATTTTGGAATAAAATAGTAAAATATTGTCAATTGTCAAATAAAAATATTTAATTTATAAAAATAATATTATATGTGTAAAATTAGCATAAAATATAGTTTATAGCTTCAAGGGCATTTTAGTAATATTCATATATAACCTTAATTTCTCTTACCTTCAATCTAAACACTACAATGTTTGATAATCTCCATTTATCTTACCTTCAATCCAAACAAGATATAAGTTAAAATCTCTTTTTAGTTTACTTTACCTTATTTTACCCTACTTTACAAAAACTTTATTCACCTCATCCAAACAATGCCTAAGGAGGACAGAGATGACATCGGCATTGACCCTAACCCTACACACGTTGCTTGATCCTTTGTTGATACTTTTCTATTGTCCGGGTATTTTGATCCGGATCACCAAAATAAGGTAATTTTTACTTTACTAAGATAGAGGTTAAAAAAAAAAAAATCAAGGTTCTTCTCCAAAAATGGCTCAGATGAATGATTTATCCATTTCTATAAAAACAAAATTCCGTAAACTACAAACACACAATCTGATACAGGAGAGAATAATTAATCGTAATTTTTTTATTCTGCTCATTATTCGACTTCACTCGGAGAGAAACAACATAACTCAAAAAAATACATAAACAGAAACCAAACACACAAGAGGAGCTAAGTGCAGTGGGAGAAAGAAGATTTACGTGGCTCAAAAATTCAGAAACAGAAATTAAACATAGAATTATAATTAACATCACATATCCATTCTGCATGGAGCTGTTGGCGTAGGTGAACATTGAGAGAGAGAGAGAGAGAGAGAGAGATTTACCGTAGATTTTCAATCTCCAGCTCTAGCTCAACCAGCTGCAGGTGAGCTAAGGCTTCCATCAGAGCCTTCTTCAGTTCCTCCAAGACTTTCTTCTTCTTCTTCTTCTTCTCGTGATGTTCGGTATCTCCGTCGTCATTATAAGCTACCAAGCTCACCAGACCTTGAACCATGTCCTTCATCTTAGTCATGACTTTAATGATCGTGTAATAAATCATGAATCTATTGGCTTCAACCACCTTCAGCTTTCCTTCTAATGGATCAATCATCCGTTCTTTCCATACTGTGTTAACGAGTTTCGGCAATTGTTGCACTGCCTGGATGAGGGCCGGTGGCGGCACAGCACAAGCAGCAGCCCCGACGACGCCGATAGTTGAGGTAATAATCCTGATGTAACTCGCCGCATAATTATACTTGGCGAGTTTCTTTTGAAGCTGTCTTGAGAGGAGACTTAGCTGACGGAGGTCTTCCAGTGCAGTTTCGGCGATGCACTCCGAAGAATGGTGGGTGGTGAGGGAAATGGCAGCCATGAGGCTTTGCAGCGTGGCCAGAGTGGTGGTGGGATCTACTTCTTGTAAGGTGGCAACTTGGATAGTAATGAGAGCTTGGTGGAAGAGAAATTTGAGAGTGTGAATGAGATCTTCAACATGATGAGAATACTCTTTGCTTATAATGCATGAAGTATTGCTGCTGTGCATTAGAAGAGCAGAAGAAGTAGTAACATCCCCACCTGGGTTTAAAACCATGAAATAATCCATTGAAGGTCTCAAGAGGATCAAGTCGAACAGCGAAGGAGGAGGAGGTGCAGTTGCTGGTGGTGAATATGTGTGTGTATATATATATATATATA
The DNA here is from genome assembly GCA_902712375.1 of Dioscorea dumetorum. Lineage (NCBI taxonomy): Eukaryota > Viridiplantae > Streptophyta > Magnoliopsida > Dioscoreales > Dioscoreaceae > Dioscorea > Dioscorea dumetorum. The sequence continues at coordinate 1,389,384 of CACTHL010000561.1, read as the reverse complement.
TGCACACATATGAGGGGCTTATCATGATGTAGAAGCAGCGGCCAGGGCTTATGACTTGGCTGCATTGAAAAATTGGGGTATTCTTTTAAAAAAAAATAGCAGCAACGAGAGGGTATTATTATTTTTTTTTTTTTTGGTAAAAAGTAACAAAACTAGCCCGCTAAATTATTGGGCCTTAGGATTGTCAACTTCCGTGCATGTTTGATGCCCATGTTCCTTTAATTGCAAGTCATTGTCAAACTTCCTCCATGTAAAAAAATGGACAGGATGTCTTCCGTCGAATACGAGGTAGCATGCAAATCATTGTTTCATCGTAATTCACGAACACAGAGAGGTTTGTCAGATTTAATAAATATATATACTTTGTAGATGTGTGTATGCAAAAGTTCTATTTGCTTATTTAATAAAATATATTTCAATAAAATAGGTTAAAGGTAATTTATGTTAATTAAAATATATTTTTTTTATGAATAAAAAAATAATTTAAAAATATACCTTGTCCATTTGCTCACCATCTTTGAATATGCAAATAGAAAAAAAAAATAATAATAATATATAATTTTTAACCGCTTTTATTGTAATCAATTTTGGGGGCTTATGATGATGATGAAGCAGCTAGAGCTTATGACTTCGCTGCATTGAAATATTGGGGCCTTTAATTAAAATATATTTTTGATGAATGAAAAAATGTCTCATCTCTTCCCCTACCATCTTTGATATGCAAATCGAAGAAAATAATAATATATAGAATTTTGCGGCTTTTATTGCAATTAATTTAGGGGCATATGATGATGAAGCAGCCGCAACTGGAGCTTATGACTTGGCTACATTGGAATATTGAGGTCTCATTTCTCATACCAACGTCAATTTCCCTATATGTTATTATTTGCTTTATTTTCATCATTTTTTTAAATATATTTGTATTCTTTATTGTTTTTAAAATTTTGTAGATGCGCGTGTATACACAAAAGTTAAGCTGTTAAGGGATGGCTTGGCATTATTGTCAAATATTTATTTTTATTATTAATTTTAAATTTTGGAACACACAATAATAAAGTAACACGTTGGCAAGCTATTTTTGTTCCCCAAATCTTAGAAACAGCACCTATGTTTTCCAAATAAATGAAAATAAATTTTATTTTGTTAAAACATTTCCAAAGCAATAGTTGTTTAATTTTAACCTAATACATTATACTTTTGAACCAGTATCTATTTCTACTGGCCTACTACAGATGCCTGGTGGCCGAGTAGACATCGATCACCATAGACAATCTAATCGAAAGTAGTCGGCAGTCGTGGGCAATCAGTCACTGATGACCGAGGTGGCATATGGTCAGTCATTGGAGACCAACTATGTTGCAATGGTGGGTCGCTAGTTGTTGGTAACCTGTGGCAATAATGTTGCTAACTTTACTAAAAAAAAACAATGGTGCTAACGAATAGACTGTGGTTGACAGCCAGCTGTTAGAAACACAACAGGTGGTGGGAGGAATGGCAAGCTATTGGTGGGCGAGGGCAATGAGCCACTAGTTGCCAGTGGCCAAGCGGTAGTAAATGGTCATATGTTAGAATTTTTTATATCTTTATAAAACTATATATAAAAAACTTTATTCACTAATAACTTAATTTTATTTACTAATATAAAAATTAATCAAAATAAAAAAAAATGCAAATATAAGAAAAATAATAAAACTTTGCAATGCTTTTTTTCAAGCCAAACATATTTTACATTTTTGCAAGTTTCAAAATATATAACAATTTGTATATCTAAACATGTTTTTCTTTTCCAAAAATTGATAACAAAATAAAAACAAAACAAAAGCGAGACAAAAAAAAACCAAGCAATCCCAAACTACCCCTAAATTTATTTATTTATTTATTTATTTATTTATGCGGATGATATTTACATAGTTGTAATAACCTAGATTGCACAATAACCTGTTCAAACCTCCAGGCCTTGGAGAAAAAAAGTTCAACATCAATGCCGGGTTGATAGAATAAATCAAATTTTATTTTTGTAATATTTTTAATATTTGTAATATTTTTACTTATATTACAAATCACAGTACCTATTAAGTTTGAAATTTGATCGTCAAAAGTTTTAAATAACATAGTAGCTTGATAACAAAGTACAACTACATAAGTTTTCACAACATTGTTTTCAATAACATAGTTTTACTTGAGTCTAAAGAAGATAATTAAAAAACATAAATTTAATCTAAATCTACTTTATATGCAACCCTTATTTTTAAGTTAAAAATACACTAAAATACACTAATAAAGGCTTAAGCAACATAGGAATTGGAGATGAAAGAAAAAGAATAAGATTTAAATTTTCAGTCCTCAAAGTGAGCGATTAGTAACAGTTAGTCATCTAGAGATCCCAATTTCCAATGGAAGTCCTCATTTCCAAGATTGGTTGGGACTAATTAACACATATGATCAAGAGGCCAAGCTCGCCTCCTGAAAGACTCAATTCATTTTGACTACTGGTAGACTGGCAATTAGGCCTTGTTTGGATGGGGTGAAGGAGGGTTTTGTAAAGTAAGGTAAAGTAGGGTAAACTAAAGTAGAAGGAGGTTTTAAGTTATACCTTGTTTGGATTGAAGGTAAGGTAAATGGAGGTTATTAAACCTTGTAGTGTTTGGGAGGAAGGTAATATAAGGTAATGTTATATGTGAATATTACTAAAATGCCCTTGAAACTATAAATTGTATTTTGTGCTAATTTTACCTATATAATACTATTTATGCTAAAAGACATGTTTGTAATGATATAAATTCAAAAAGGGTATTTTGGTCAAAGAAAATATTCAACATAATCTAATTTATGCTGAGGGACATGTTTGTAATAATATAAATTGAGCAGGGGTATTTTGGTCAAAGAATTTTTTCAACCCTCCAAAACCCCCCAATTTGGAGGGTTGAAAAATAGGGGTTTTGGAGGGTTTTCCAACCCTCCATTTAACCCTCAAATACCCTACCCTCAAAAAACCATGGAACCAAACATGGGTTACTTAGTAACCCTACCCCCAAAAACCCCCAAAAACCTTCATCCAAACAAGCCCTTAGTAACTCGGTGTTAACAGCTCTCCAAAAACACATTGTTTGGCATAACATGTGGTTAGAGAGCTAGTAAAGCACAGGAAGATGTCCAGCTTGATCCCTTTCTTTTGGGACATGCAGAGACCTTATCTCAAGGTTTAGGAGTTCTCACTGCAACAGGCACCTACCTGATTTCCAGGATGACAAATTGATCTTCAAGAATGCATCAACACTAACAACCGAGAGATCAGATTATAAGATGCGGCGTTAGGATAAAAACGAAGTTTTCTCAGTCAAATCTTTTTATAAATGTGTTGAATGATGGGCGTCTTAGATGTGGCATGGGATCAACAACTTTTTTTTGTGGAAAAGTACTCCGTCTCTGTCAGCTGAAAATCAAGATTTTTAGCTACCTCGCATGGTACGTATAATAAGATTCTAACTCTAGACAATCTCGCAAAATGTGGTTGCAACAAAATCAAAGACACCTACTTGCAGCTAGTCACCAAACATCAGAAACATCGACAAAACATCGGCTCCTAAGCTATCATTTTGCTTCTAAAGTTTAGGCACACTATTTTGAGCTCTTCAACACCCGCAGCTCTACTCTCACTTGAAGGAAATGTGGTCAGATTGAGTGAAGATTATTGATCATAGATTAGATGCTTTGGGGCAATGCTAATACGTTCAATTTGTGTAGCAATATTGGGCTAAACAATAATAATAATAATTATATTTTAAAATAGTGTTGCATATTCTTTATCTTTCGATCATTTGTAAAATTGGGCATATGCTAATTGCTTTAATAAATGTATGAGCAAGAATAAAAGAAATTATCCCACCAATTAAAAGAAGTCTTAGTTTTGCTAGGTTGCAAGCAACAATTGCAGATGACCCTCCCATAAAGGACCGAGATATCGGCATCCCTTGAAGTGTTATCCTCTTTACTATTGTCCCTCTTTTGGTCTTTGATGTGTTCCCTAGCTTTTTGTTTTCCTCGTCAAGTTGATGTAGTTTTGCTAGTTTTTCCTTACCTTAGAATATTAGCTTTGTATTTGTTGTTCGTGTTTTGTTTTTGTTGTTTGTGTTCATGTTATGTCGTAATAACTTGTTGTCTTTTTCCAATAAATTAACGTTTATTATCTTTATCCAAAAGTAAATAAATAAATAAATATTCGACCACATGCATTTTGCTAGACAACAACAAATCAGATTTTACAAGTAGTCCTTTGTATAAGTTACAAGGGTTTTGAGTGTATCATCTAATTCAACTTGACAATTTGGAGTTCAAGCAAAAATAAATCACATCAACCATCACTCACAGGATAAACAAATGACATTTTTAATTGAAAGATGTTGGGAAGAAGGCTAATTAGTTTCATTAGGGCAACAACCCAATAAATAGATACAAGAGAAGTACATGTATATGTATGTATTACCAAGGACATGCACAAGTACATATTCTAATACGCTCACTCAAACTCACGGTGTGTCATAAACCGAGAGTTTGTCAACTAGAAACTGAAATCGAAAAACAATATATGTCTTAGTGAAAAAATCAGCAAGCTGGTGGGTGGAGGTAGCATACGGAAGAAGAATATTGCCAGCACAGTAATGATGACGAATAAAGTCAAGAGCAACTTCAAGATGCTTCGTGCGCTCATGAAACACAGCATTAGCGGTAATTTTGATAGCACTCTGGTTATCATAATAGAAAGGAGTGGGAGCAGATATGGAGATACCAAAATCTATCAAAATCTGAAGCAACCAAAAAACCTCCTTAGAAGTGGAAGATATAGCACCATACACAGTCTTGGTAGTGGAAGGAGCAACAATAGTTTGTTTCTTGCTTTTCCAAGAGATAAGTAAATCTCCAAATAAAATGCGACGAAACCCTTTATAAACAAGCCCATCAAGAACTACGATGGGCTTAAGGTGATTTGTGGCGAGGACAATGCAACATGGTCATATGCGACGTCATTGTATTCAGAATTTGGGGAGATCCCTGAAAATGATGACACAAAAACAGGGAGAACGTCGAATCGGCCTCCGTTAATGACAATAGCGATGATGAGTACAATCATAATCCGCTGCCTCCTACCGCTAGTAGTCCGGCCACCTCATCCATTACCAGATCAGCCGTTCAAACAAGCGTTCTAGAGCGTCATCAACAATGTCAGACCAAATCGCAGCTGTAAGTGAAATGGCAAGCGTGATTAAGAATCCAGTCCAGTGGGTGGATATCCTTTATCAGCGAGTCGTGGAGATTGATGGGTACGAGGAGAATGAGCTCATGCAGGTACTGGATTACCTCCAATGCCGTGAATCTGAAGCCAGGGGTTTTATGGTAAGGAAATTGGCATTAAGGAAGGACTGGGTGAGCAGGTTCCTCTCCACTATGAATTAACCTGTGTCGCAAATATATGATATGGTCTTCGTACTTTACGTTCACTCGTTAGCATTTCTAGTGACTTGCGTAGTTTTTTTAATGTTGTTACGAACTTACTGCATGTTATGACTTCTATTTCCTGCATTATGTGGACTTCACACTTGCAGTGTTATCATGGCTTTCGTTTGTGCGTAGTACTCTTCGTTTATTTGCTTGTTTATCCATGTTCCAAAGTTTGGTTTGTTGATGTCGTTATTTACTGGTTTTTGATGTTATGCATCTAATTTGTTATGTTGTGCTTGTTGTATCTGATGTTGTAGGTCTTCCTGCCATGGTAATGATGAGTAGATCATTAATTTTTCGGCACTGAGGCATGGGTCACATGCGGGTGTAATGCACTGGCGAGGCAATGAAATGGCGAAACTCTTTCTTTTGCAGCCAGCTGCATGCTGGAACCATTTTGGTGAAAACTATTTCTGCTGGTCGATTCTAATATCTTGTGGAATTTTTGTTGGCTTGCGAGTGGGTTTCCTTTTTTTTTTTTTTTTTTTTTCTCTGTTACATAGCTGGTTTAATTTTGTTCCAAGGTTTTTGTTTGTTTTCTTTTCTTAAGATGAGAAGGTTGTTTTGACCAACTGGATTTTTTTGCCCCCAAGATGGGTACTGGCAGGGCAATTGTGGGTGTGTTCTTCAGCCCTCTTGCAGCTAGGATTCAGTTTGGGGTAATGTTCCTGTTTTCCTGAAGTTTTTTGTCGTCTTAGGCTTTTCTCAACTAAACTGATTTTGCTAAGGTTGGCAGCCATAATTTTGTGTATATTTCAACATTCTATGGGTGTTGGAAACCCTGAGTTTTGTTTACATGTTTGTATTTGTTTCATTAAAGTCGCTGCACTGTTTGATTTTTCATACCGTAGGTGTGTTCAATTTGTTTTTTTCGCAAGAGTGTGTCTCGAGATTGCAAGCAGAAATGGTTTCAACTTAAGCCAATGATGTGCGATTTTGGATGTAATGTCACCTGAGCCATGTTGTTGATGGAGGAGTGCACTTGTGTTATTGAATTGGAGGATTTTCTTTAGCTGTAGGCGCCTCATTTCCTTCTGGATTTGGAAGCAGTAATTTGTGCATGTACTTGGTCATTTGTGATTTATAAAGGCTGAAGTGTTGAATTTTAGATTTTTCATGCACTTATAATGGGGAAACTGTTCATGTATAATTACTTGATGTAAAAGTTGATAATTTTCCTTGTTGTGGGTGTGTTGTACTATGCAATTGTAATCGTATTCTGCCCGTATTCACTGTACGGTGCTATTCTGTGCTTTGGGAGGTTGTTACGTAATAAAAGGTGACACTCTATTGTAATTTCAGGTTTGAAAATAAATGTTGCTATTGTGTTGCAAGCTATTTTTTTCCTTGTTCTTTGTTTAATCATCTAGGTGGCTTTATCTGTTTTTCTTGTTAATTGTGCTTGGTTTTAAACACATAATCTCTATTATATAAAACACCGCAAATCATGGATTCCGTATTCAGTTTTAAAATAATTAATTATTTTTGGAATATCATTTAGATGGGAACAATCATTTCCTTAAAATTTTCCCATGAAAAGTATAATAACGGAAGTTTAATCGAATTTTATTTTAAACTTTGGGGCATTAGAAAGAAAGTATTTCTCATGCTTGTCATGAATATCGAATAATATAAAAATATCGAACAATATATCATCACATATTATAAGGACAATTTCTAGATGGTAAGGAAATATTTATTTAGCCATTTGTGCCATAAACTAAATTGCATCGTACAAATGCACATTGGGCTACTAAAGAACACCATAGTATAAGACATAAAAAACGCTTGGCAAATTTAATAAACTAATTTAATTGAAATCTAGTTCATGTTAAAGAAATAAATAACTAAACATGCATTTTCCTAAATTAAAAATTAATCATAAAAATTACAAGGGGGGTAATGATAGCCCCATTTGAAGTGGTAACCACATACCCACTTCTTCTTCTATTAAACACCATAAACTGCTGAAGTGGCAACTTTTAGATTTTAATTCAACCAAACAAACATTGGAAATGGTTATTGGCATGACACTTCTAGCAACAACCAAACACACAGAAGTCTGCACTTCCAACTTAACTATACACTTCCACTGAAGTACCACTTCCAGAAACTCACCATTTCGGAAAATCACTTTCGAATTACACAGCCCTTAAATAGGAATCTTCCCAAAATATAAATATTGACATAATAATATATTGTTTCTTTATTGGTTGTGGAATATAGAGAATACAAGATCATGCACGTATCATCACAAGCTAGCTTTGAGCTCTACATAGCTTATTGGATTTCCACCTGAACCATCTGCAGGTGAGCTAGGGAGTCGACCAAAGCCTTCTCCACTTCCTCCATAACCTTCTTCTTATCTTCATGATCGGCAGTGTGGTCGTCGCGTTTATAAGCTACCAAGCTTGCAAGACCGTGAACCATCCCCTTCATCTTAGCGACCTTAATTATCATGTAATGAATCATGAAACAGTGGGTTTGTGCAACCTTGAGCTTTTCTTCTAACGGATGGACCATCCGTTCTTTCCATAATGTGTTGACAAGCTGCGACAACGGTTGCACCGTGCTGAGGCCCACCACAGGCACTGCACAAGCAGCCACCCCGACGGCAACGGTTGCTGTCATCCCGACGTAACTCACCATATAATTATATCTGGCGAGTTTCGTTTGAAGCTGTCTAGAGAGGAGATTGAGATGACGAATGTATTCGAGTGCGCTCTGGGCGATGGACTCGGAGCAATGGTCGGTGGCGCGAGAAGTGGCAGCCATGAGGCTTGCTGTAAGGGTTGATGATCTTACACTTGGTCAGCGGGCATACAGTATCACATAAACCAAGCCACGAGTGCGCACAGCTGTGTGGATTTGGTGGCACGCGCAGGTGGCGCGGCGCTTGTGTTGTGTCGGGACCAAAGGCGGGTGAAATACCCCGCATGATCATGGCTGAGACCGTGAGGCGCGCGCGCTGGACCGTGGGCGTGCGTGTGGCCGATGAGCGCGTGGGGAGGCGCGCCCCTAACCAAGAGTCAAGTGTCGCAGGACTTCATCATGTAGAGTGTTGGATCTCTAGCAAGTCTAGGCGGGGCGGGACACTTGATCAGGCCGGTTGACCGAGAGCTGATTCCGGATCTGACAAGGCATTAAGCAGGCGTATGCAAGTAGGCACGTGGCCGGGAGCGTTGCCGAGCTAGGGGTGAGGATGGCACGCGGTATTACCGCGCGTGACCGGTACTGCTGCGCGCTGTGACCAAGGGTGGCTGGTTAAAGCTACAGTCGAGTCAGAGGACACTGCAAGCTAAGTGAAGTCAGGGAATTCACGCCAGACCTGTATTGGGCATGGGGCTCAATCAACCTTGTATTTTGGGTAGCTCTTGTATTAGGGTCAAATGAGTCTTTGGGAGAAGACAATGCAGCTTGGTGTTGGTTTTGGCCATGGTTGTAAACATTTCTCAATCTAAGAGAGTTTTATGTTTTTCTCTCTCAAAATGGGTTTCATTGTGTCGTGTTTCTCGTACCGAGGGGTTTTCCGGATTTGCTTGCTTCTTCTTATTTTCGCTGTGCTTTGTAATGCAAACAGGAATCACTAACTGTTCTTGCAAGGAAAGGCTGACCTGTCGCTATGGTGCATGTCAGGTGCCGCACGGGTGAAGGTGATCGGTTGAGGCCGTGACACTTGCCAAGGTGGCCAGTGTGGTGGTCGGATCTACTTCTTCTCTGGTGGCGATTTGGAGTGTATGGAGGCCCTTGTTGAAAAGATAATGAAGAGTGTGAATGAGATCTTCAAAATGAGATTTGGAAATTATGGATGAATTAATACTGCCATAGATCGAGAAGACAAAAGGCCAGAACCGGAAGTAGCGTTTCTTGGGTTTGAAACCATGAAATCCATTGAGGATCCTAACAGTAGGTCAAACAAAGAAAAAGGAGCATGCAAAGGAGGATTGCTAGAGGTAGAAGCCATGGTATGCAATGATAGTGTGTGTATGGAATATAAGGGACGTGGGCTTACCAACTTTGAGCTTAATTTGTCAACTGCCTTTGGGTCAATAGGCATTTGGGTCCCCCGTGAGGACGCTTCGCAAGTGACGAGAGTTAGAATCCTCGGGGTGAGGGTGCATGTCTGAGAATTGTGAGCATGAACTGTGGGTGGTACCAGTGCCCATGTGTGCGCTGCCCCACAGGCCGCAGTCGAGGCATGCGCACGCCCCTGTCTTAGTTTAGCGGCCCATTAAAAGTTTTGTTCTTCTTAACAAAAAAAAACTTTAAGCTTAATTTGTTTTCACGGTTTTCTTTTATAATTATTAAAAATTATTTAAATAAAATAAAGAATGGAAGGAAATGATGGTGAAGTGATTGGACACCGAATAAGGAAGAGGAGGAAGTGCCGCTGCTGGTGGTGTCTATATATACACCCGCACATGTGAGGGGCGTATGATGATGTGGAGGCGGCAGGAATCACTTGCCGGTGCTGGTGGGGTGTATATATATTGTATGATGATGTGGAAGCGGCAGGTATGACTTGCTGGTGCTGGGGCAGGTATACTTGGGCATTTGTTTTTTGGAAAATATAATTTTGATGAATAAAAAAAATATCTCATCCCTTTACACATAGAACTGTCAAAACGGGCCTAACCCGTCGGGCCGGCCCGCCCTGCCAACAAAAATTGGCGGGTTGGGTTGGCCTTTTTTAGGCCCGTTTGGAAGCGGGCCCAAACGGGTCAACCCGTTTGGGTTAGGGTTTTGGGCGGGGCGGGCGGGGCGGGGCGGGGCGGGCTAGCCCGCCCCTTTAATTTATTAAATATATATATATATATATATATATATATATATATATATATATATATAGTATGGCTTTATTAAAAAATTACATTAAATAAAAATAAAATAAAAAATAAATGTATCCATTTTTAATTACATTAAAAAATATTGATTAATTATTATTTTAAAAATATAACAAGTTTTATTAATTATTTTTATTATATATTTTTAAATAATTTAAAATAATAAATTAAAAAAATGATTAATTATTTTTATTATTTTAGTTGTGTGATTTATTATAAGTTTATAACATCATATGTAAAATATATTTTGAAATATGGCATTTGTATTATGTTTTGTGTTTTAATAAATAATTTTTGGTTTGATTTGGTTTGTTAAAAAAAAGAATTAATATATAAAATATATAATTTTTAATTTTTTTATATTTTTTTATTTTTAGCGGGCCGGCCCGCTCAACCCGCCAACCCAAGGTGGGTTGGGTCGGGTTGGCATTTTGCCAACCCGCCAAATGGCGGGTTTTGGCAACCCGCGGGCCGGCCCGCCCCGCCGGCCCGTATTGACAGGTCTATTTACACACCGTCTTTGATATGCAAATAGAAGAAAATGATAATATATAAAATTTTATGGCTTTTGTTGCCATTAATTTAGGTGCTGATGATGATGAAGCAGCAGCAACGGGTGCTTATGGCTTGGTTGCATTGAAATAGACGGTGGTCAACAGCCAGCTGTTAGAAACACAATAACATGTGGTGGAAAGAATGGCTGGCCATTGGTGGGTAAGGGCGGTGAGTCACTAGTTACCAATGGCCAAACGGTGGTAAATGGCCAAATGCTATAATTTTTTATATCTTTATATTTTTATAAAATTATATCAAAAAAACTTTGTTCATTAATATAACTTAATTTTATTTATTAATATAAAAAATTAATAAAAATTAGACGGAGAAAAGAACATATCTTTCGGGTTGTACCTATTTCGTCTCAAATCATTAATAGAGAGATCAACTTTGTATTGAATCCGGCCTCTCTTAAATATTTGCTCTTGAATAATTGGAGATTGAACATATGGTTCATTCATGCTGTTCTGATTCACAAAAGAAAAAAACCGAGCTATTTAATCTGGGTGTTCTCTTGACTGATTTTCATCAAATCACAACAGATAGTAGTGAGACCTTCGTCAATGGACTCTTTGGGTGTCAATGAGATCTTCAAGATGAGAATCTTTGGAAACCAATGAAAGAGTGCTGCTGTAGTAAATAGCAGCAGCAGCTGAATAGGTTGGAATGGGGGAAAGTGAGATAACTGGCTATCTCACTAGTCCCATGAGTCTCACGAGGATGTCTCAATATTGTCTCAGAAAATTTTATTCTGGGCCAAAAATTTAATTAAGACTTTTTAAAAGAAAATGCCGAAATTTCCGAAATATTCAGGTGGTTATAATTTTTCAAAATATAATTTTATAAAATAGAGAAATTGGTCTTTGTAGTATATAGTTAACTGCTTTGAAATAACCATATCTGTTGATGTATATATTTTATAATTAAAGTTTCTTTTTAAGAAAATCCCGTTGAAAAGCAATATTTATTCTTTGACAGAAGATATCTTAGATTGATATTTTATATAATGGGCACAGGATCTCTTCAATTGAATATTGTTTTTGTATGTGTTAGTGGTGGCTATGTTTCTATATTTGTAAGTCTATATTTTACACTTTGACCAACCAACATATATTTTGTAACTCAGCTGTATAGAAAGGTTCGGAAGTTGGGTTTTCAATATTTTAATAATATTTTATTTGTTTTAAATGTCACGTCAACTATTAGGACAAAAACTTGATGAGTAGCGAAAATTATTATTATTTTTATTTATGATAAAAAAAGCAAAAAAATTATCAGTTCGAGAAAGGTTGGGAAGTTGGGTTTTAAAATTTTCAATATTTTTAATAATATTTTATTTGGTTTTAATGTCACCTGCATGCATCCTTGAACTATTTTTTTTAAGTGGACATTGATTATACTTTATTTAAAAAATCTTTATTTCTATCTCATTTAATAAGTGTATCAAATATAGTATAAATATTTATGGTGTCATTATATATATGTAAACACTTGGTTACCAACTAAATTAATTAAGCAAATTTAAAAAGGCTTAAAAAGGACAATAGACTGTTCTTAGGGCCCACCCCGTTCACCCCCGCATAAACAGGGCTTGTTCTGGGCATAGAATTCATTATTTTTTCTAAACAAATTATGTTTGAATTTTCAATTATTATTTTTTCAAACTATAAAACTTATCTCATTTAATTTAATTTATAATAAAATAAAATTATATTAACTTTATTTTACCAGCAACATTGGCTTCATAGTTTTTTAATAGCCACACATTTTATAATTTTTTTAAAAAATTTAATTTTGTGCAATATTATAGAAATAATATAACATTCACTCTTCACTAGATCCTTTATAAAACGAGTGGTATTCTCCAACCTTTCAAAATGGCGGGAAAAGTTTGTTACAAATACTGTGCTTATCATTTTTGTATATATATATATATACACTTTTAGTTTTTTTAATCCATACTTTTAGGTTTTTAATCTATTTTTAATTTATTATTTTCTAAAAATCCATTTATTTTAAAGAATATATTTTTATTGATAAATAGCAACTATTTTGCACATTTTAAAGTCTAATTTATTTTAATTGGTTTAAACAATATTTATTTTAATTTTATTGAATCTACTTAATGTGATTTTCTTTCTCATTCTGCTTCCCATTTGTAACCATAATTTTGTTTTTTATAGACACATAAATATTTTTAACTTAAGTTAACTATTATTATTATTATTATTATTTTAAAAAATAAAATTTAAAATTTATTTGCCTACGTTGTCAAATGTCTTCACTCTCATTTCCGTCCTTTATTTAAATAAAGTTTTAATAATTATAAAACAAAGCCATGAGAACAAATTAAGTTCAAAACATTTCTTTTGTTACTTTACATATTATATATATATATATATATATATATATATATATATCCCACCTGCCTATATTCCACATACACACACACTACCATATATATATCCTATTTCCCTATATCGCTCGACCACATTACCATATATATATATATATATATATATATATTTCACATCTGCTATATATATATCATATTTGCCTTATATCGCACACCCACACTACCATATATATTTATTTCCCATCTGCTTTATATATATCCTATTTGCCTTATATCACATGACCACGCAACCATATATATCACACTACCACACTACCATATATATATATATATATATATATATATCCCATCTGCTTTATATATATCTTATTTGCCTTATATAGCACAACCACACTACCATATATATCACACTACCACACTACCATGTATGTATATATTTATATATATATATGTATCCCATCTGTTTTATATTCCACGGTCACACATACTCTACCATTCCATGCAATGGTTTCAACCTCAAGCAATCCTCCTCCTCCTCCTCTTCCTCTGCCTACTCCTTTGTTTGACCTACTATTAGGATCCTCAATGGATTTCATGGTTTCAAACCCAAGGGAAGCTACTTCCGATTCTGGGCTTTGTCTTCTCTACAGCAGTATTAATTCATCAATGATCCTTTCCAAATCTCATTTTGAAGATCTCATTCGCACTCTTCATTATCTTTTCAGCAACGGTCTCCATACACTCCAATTAGCCACCAAAGAAGAAGTAGATCCGACCACCACACTGGCCACCTTGGCAAGCCTCATGGCTGCCACTTCCGGCGCTACCGATTATTCCTCCGAGTCCATCGCCCAGGGAGCACTCGAAGACATCCGTCAGCTCAATCTCCTCTCCAGACAGCTTCAAACGAAACTAGCCAGATATAATTATATGTCGAGTTACGTTGGGATGACCGCAGCCATTGCCATCGGGGTGGCTGCTTGTACGGTGCCCACTGTGGGCCTGAACACGGTGCAACCGTTGTCGCAGCTGGTCAGCACACTATGGAAAGAACGGATGATCAATCCGTTAGAAGAAAAGCTCAAGGTTGTAAAAACCCATCGTTTCATGATTCATTACATGATCATCAAGGTCGCTAAGATGAAGGAGATGGTTCAAGGTCTTGCAAGCTTGGTAGTTTACAAACGCCACGAAGACGATGACGCGGAACACCAAGATAAGAAAGTTGTTTTGGATGAAGTGGAGAAGGCTTTGATGGACTCCCTAGCTCACTTGCAGATGGTTCAGGTGGAATTCCAATCAGCATTGTAGAGCTCAAAGAACACTTGTGATGACTTTTGATGTTAAGGTGCATGATCTTGTATTCATTTCTGTTTCTGAATTTTTTGAGTTTTTGTTATGTCCTATATCCCACAACCAATAAAAAGTTTTTAAAATTTTCGATCAGTCATATGATGTTTGAATATTAATTTTAAATAGTTTTATTTTTAATTTAGTTTTTTTTAATCTGGGCAGTTCACTACATCAATTTATTTTATTTAAAATTTTAATATTATCATATTTATAAAATGTATTTTTTCACTTATAAAATTTATTTTTATTTACTAGTACGTGTTTTACACATAACACAATAATGCTTAAAAAATTGCATTAAGTTGAGTGTATTTTGATTATTTCATTCCATATTAAAAAGTGTTAGCAGGCATAAAAACTATAAAGACTAATGTCATATATATATATTTCCCCTCATAAAATACCCACGCAGCTTTGTCAAACTAATAAATATATGTGCTTTTAGACATTTGTAGATGTGTATATGCAAAAGTTAAGGGATCGTTTGGAATTATTATCAAATATTTATTTTTATTATTAATTTAAAATTTTGAAAGCACATCAATAAAATAACAACTTTTGCAAGCTCTTTTTATTTCCAAAATTTTGGATACAAGTTACAAACTACAGTACTTATTAAGTTTGAAATTTGATCATCTAATATATATCTATCGCTACTAACAATAATTTCAATAAATTAATTAAGTAAAAGTTTTAAATAACATAGTAGTTTTATAACAAAGTACAACTACATAACATTGTTTTCAATGACATAGTTTATATACTAGCCTTATTTTGTATTAAAAATACACTAAAATACACTAATAAAGGCTTAAGCAAGTTTGACTGAGTTAATATCTTAAACAGTTTAAAGAATAAGATCTAAATTTTCAGAATTAATAACTATAGTTATCAACATATGAATAGGAAATGAAAGAAAAAGAGTACCTTGGTTCAGTAAGGAAGTATTACAAATTAATATTGTTAAATATTATTTATAATTACCTATTAAACTTGTTTCTATAGAATGGTTTTTTTAAGGAAAAGCAATCGGTTTTCATGACTTCCAGAGTACAGAGGCGTTGCAACTTGCAAGGTGTGTTAATTAAAACCCAATTTTAACTTTATTTTATTTATTAGAAGTTGAGTTTTATCATCAAGAAAAAATATAGGACATCTTATCAAATGGATTCCCAGTAACTGCGCTTTTGCTGAAGATTTTTTGATTGCGTTTGTTACTTTACTATAAAAATGTTACGATGGAATTTAATTTGATAAAAAATTAATTGATAGAAAAGTAATTAAAAAAAAATAACATTCTTTTGTTTGGTATGTGTGTGATATTATAATATATTATTGAGAATATTTTGCCAAAATAACATAAATACCTTTGTGTTAGTATGTTTTATTAATAATTTGTCAATCATTTTTAATATTAAAATAATAATAGTATAATAGTAAAATATTTTTAAATGTATAAAATGTTTTTTAAAAATTCAATTAAATAATTGTTTTAATTTAATAAAATAATTTATTAAGTTAATAAAAAAATATAGTATAATAGTAAAATAATTTTTTTAATTAAATAATTTAATCATTTTGGTGGAATTATTCTTCCATAGCAATGTTACTTTCCAACAAAAAAAAACTCTACTAAATATAGTAAAGAGATTCATTATGTTACTTTTCTGGGGAAATTGGGTACTTTTCCATGTACCAAACACAACTTTTACGTTTTTTGGCATTAGAAATTTAAAATTATATATTTATAAAAAATAAATTTTTTATATATTTTTTTAAAGTTAAAATACTTCTTATATATGTATGTATATATCTAAACTCTTTCATTAAAAGAATAAACGTACATATGTCTAAATTTTTTAGACACTTTATTTTCATGGAAATGAATACTATTTAGCATTTTTGGGTATGAGGTGCATGATTATTTTAAGATTTTTCTTTTTTGACAGAACATTTGCTTCTAAACTATCATTTAGCTTCCAGAGTTTAGGCACACTATTTTGCACTCTTCTCCCACTCTGAAGGAAATAAGGTCAAACTGAGTGAAAATTATTGATCCTAGATTAGATGGTTTAGGGGCCCTACTTATACGTTCAATTTGTTGGAATATTTAGCTCAAAAAAAAAAAAAATTGTATTTTAAATAGTGCTGCACATTCTTATCTTTCGATCATATGTAAAATTGAGCATATGCTAATTGTTTTGATAAATGTACAAGCAAGAATAAAAGAAATTATCCCACCAATCAAAAGAGCTTTGCTGGATTGCTGATGACCCTATCACAGAAGACCGAGATCTCGGTACCACCGGAAGTGTTATCCTCTTTGTTAGTGTCCCTTGTTTGGTCTTTGATGTGCATGCATTCGCTCGTTTAGATTTATCCATTTTTTCCAATTAAATTGTATATAATTAGGATTTGTCCTTCAGAAATAGAAATAAGAAAACAAGCAGAATATCCAATTAAATTGTGACTAAGTTTGTTTGTCATCAAAGTTTAATATGAGAAACATGCTGAGAAAATGAAGAACTACATGCAGAAAGAAGCACACAAACTGCATAATTGCTCATTTTGACACCAGAAAAAGGCAGGCAGAAAGGATCTCCATATCCTGTTGCTTCTATACAAACTGAAAAGAAAAATGTGATCATCAAAACAACAACCCTATAATCTACAAAATTTCAACAAAGAGCCATTTTTATTCATGTATCAGTGATTCAGAATTTACCAACAGTAATCAGGAACAAACTTGGCAGTAATTTTCTTGTTTCTTAATTCTAAGAAACACAGTTTTATAAGATTAGAACAAGCAGCATTTCACTAAATTTCAACAAGCAAATTGAAATGAAGCACACAGTTGACCTCAAATCAATTAAGAAAAGCTGCTCCTGCACACTTGATGAACCTTATGCAGACCAGGACAAGCAATTGCCTGCATTAATGTTTGAGGTATTACAAAAGATTAAGATCATTGAAGCATGCCAAAACTACTTCTTGAACATTTTCCGTAGCCTTGACAAAAGGGTTCTTCTACAACATTAATCCATATTTACAATCTTGTGTCTCAGAATGGACCAAAACATAACGGCCTTTGGGTCAATTGGCATTTGGGTCCCCCGTGAGGGACGCTTCGCAAGTGGCGAGAGTTCGAATCCTCGGGGTGAGGGTGCATGTCCGAGAATTGTGAGCATGAACTGTGGGTGGTACCGGCGCCCATGTGTGCGCGGCCCCACAGGCCGCACTCGAGGCATGCGCACGCCCCTGTCTTAGTTTAGCGGGCTCATTAGGGGTTTCGTTCTTCTTGACAAAAAAAAAAAAACAATGAAAGAGAAACCACAAAGACACGAACACAGTATATTCCAACATATATAAATAGCCTCACAATTAATTAATATCCAGCTCAGCAAGTTTAAATGCAGCATTATTTTGATTACAGTGTATTAATTCCTTAACCACATAAAAAAATAGTTCATTCAAAATCAAGAATGATAGAAAGAATTCAACAAGAATCTCATTAAGGAGTAACACTAGCAACAAGGAGTGATATTCTGGTTTTATATCTGTGCTGCACTAACTATGCAATATATATATATAACACATAGTACTCTAAACCATATTTTAATGTGTATAAAATATTATTTTCATACTGTATAAGTAGTGCTAAAACCAGGGACTTGCTTGGTTTTAGAACAAGACAAGTTCAACAATTTGTTCTCACCCCAATCTAAACAAATTTTAAACCAATTTTAGATAAAACATCATTCAGCAAAATAAAAATTTCTTTATATTTTTCTTCTGGTATGTAATTTCCTAAAACAACCATCAATCTCAAAGCCCACTTAGCAAAAATATTTATTAGACTTGCTCCACCGTTATACACGTCCTAATATGTGCAAGCGGGATAAACCACAACAAATAGTATTACAAACACAAGTACAACAGGATGTGCACTATTTTCCATTCGGTTCATCTTCTTTTTTGTTCCGCCATTGTCTGTTTCTCTCTTTTATTTGTTTCGTTTTATACGTATTATTTTGTTCTACCATTGCCTACTGTACCAACAGCATTAAATTATTTTTTTCATTTTGTACCGTCTCGCCCCATTACCATTTCTACCTATACAAACATAATTGCACTATTTTTATTATTATGATGAAACATGTAAAAAATAAAAAAAAACCATAACTTATTCATATTTTAAAAAAAAAACTAAATTATTTTTTATATACTCGTTGAGTTTGCTTCGTATCTATATTCATCTCTAAAATCTTTTAAGTGAGGGCACTCATTGATGTTAGGAAAAAAAATTTGTCTCTCTATATATATATTATATTGCGTATAGAAATTGTTGAGTATTTATCTCTCACACTAACATAATCATTTTAAAACATACTTTCAAAACATAAATTGTTCTCGTTAGACGCAACCAAATATAATGTTAACACCTTATAACAATTATTTAAATAAAAAACTATAAAATAATTAAAAAAAAATGTCCATGAACCAAAGTTTTGTCAAATATTCCCTCCAAATGTCCTTTCTGTGACCAAATTTAGATTGTCATTAAAACAATATGTTTTAGCCATTACATAAATAAATACAAAAGTATAATATTACGTTTTGGATAAAGTATTTTTTAAGTAAAAAGCCATGCTTATCTAGGTGAGCATAATGATTATCTAGAATGATTATCTAGAATGTCAAAATTTAATTAAAAAGAAAAATAAATAAATAAGGCGAGGAGTTCAAAAAAGTTACGCAACAAATATTTTATTTTATTTTATTTGTGTATCTACTAAGAAAAAGAGTTTCATTAGCGCACTCAAACAAAAAAATTCTATTTGATAACTAATAATTGAAGGCATTTTTCACAATACAATAGCAAATAATAATTTATTTTTATACTATAATAATATTACAATGCTTTGACAACATTTATTAACTTATTTAATCAATATAAATTAATAAATAAATAAATATGAAAAAAAATTAATTATAAGTCCATGTATGTTTCCAAACATCCCGATCAGTCTCTCTGACACTTGAATATCCATGTCCATCCTTCTTTTTTAAGTTATCTTTCCTTTCAGTCCCTCCGTTCAACTCCGTCACTAGGCTTTTTTCATAATACCAACTCTACCCTTGGCTTTGGTGGGAAAGAGCCCGCCCTTTCTTGTCACAATTTTTTGAAAAATTATACTGTGAAAAGAGAAAAGCAGGCTTTTCAGGTAGCTTTTCACTTACCATGCATGCTTTTGTAAATGAGGTTTTCATCCTTCGTCTTCTTCGCCTTCGTCACCTAAAGTTCGTGTGAAGTTTGTCACCTCGGATGCACATCACAAGGTCTACCCCTTAGAATGTGAGATTGATTTTCAGCGAATGTGTTACACCAACTGTCCTGCCGTCGATCTTATTGTTACATCAACTGACGATGCCATTTATGAGTCCCCAAGCTCCTCCTTACTTTCGTAAATATAACACCTTTGTTTACGCATACAACTGAGGCAATGACATACTACTTTCCGCATAGTATTTTGGAGTTTCCATTTAGCCTATGCATTTTTCGTTTAGATTTCAATGTTTCTATGTTTGTGAGTTTACGTTTTACGTATGGGAGTTTCGGTATACTTTCGGTAGTTTTTATTTACTACTAGGTGTTTCGTTTATTTTTGGGTGTTTCGTTTATTTTTGGGTGTTCCGTTTACTTTTGAGAGTTTCGTTTTTATTTTTGGGAATTTTTGTTCACAATTGGGAGTTTCCATTTACTTTTGAGGGTTTCGTTTACTTTTGGGCGTTTCGGTTTATTTACGGGAGTTTCGTTTACTATTGTGAGTTTTCGTTTACTTTTGGGGTTTCCGCTTAGTGAAATTTGTTTCCGCATAGTTTTTCCGGAGTTTTCATTTAGCCTATTTACTTTTCATTTAGATTTCAACGTTTCCGTTTATGTTTGGGAGTTTCTGTTTACGTATGTTAATTTCGGTTTACTTCCGGGAGTTTTTGTTTACTACTGGGAGTTTTCGTTTATTTTTTGGTGTTTCCGTTACTTTTAGGAGTTTCTATTTATTTTTGGAGTTTCTGTTTACTTTTGGGAGTTTCTGTCTACTTTTAGGAGTTTCTGTTTATTTCTGGGAATTTTTGTTCACAATTGGGAGTTTCCGTTTAACGTTTCTGTTTACTTTTGGGCGTTTCTCTTTATTTCTGGGAGTTTTTGTTTACAATTATGAGTTTCTGTTTCTTTTTCGGTGTTTCTGCTTAGTGAAATTTGTTTCCGCATAGTTTTTTGGAGTTTCCATTTAGCTTATGTAAATTTCGTTTATATTTCAACGTTTCCGTTTATGTTTGGGAGTTTTTGTTTACTACTGGGAGTTTTCGTTTACTTTTGGGCGTTTTCGTTTACTTTTGGGAGTTTCTGTTTATTTTTTAGAGTTTTTGTTTACTTTTGAGAGTTTTCATTTACTTTTAAGCGTTTCTGTTTACTTTTAGGCGTTTCTGTTTATTTCTGGGAGTTTTTGTTTACAATTATGAGTTTTTGTTTACTTTTGGGGTTTTCGCTTAGTGAAATTTATTTCCACATAATTTTTTGGAGTTTCCATTTAGCCTATGTACTTTTTGTTTAGATTTCAACGTTTCTTTTACGTTTGGGAGTTTCTGTTTACGTATGAGAGTTTCGGTTTACTTCTAGTAGTATTTGTTTACTACTTGGGAGTTTCCGTTTACTTTTGGCCATTTCTGTTTATTTTTGGGAGTTTCGGTTTATTTTTTGTCGTTTCTGTTTAAGTTTCCGTTTACTTTTGGGCGTTTCCGCTTTGTGAAATTTGATCCATTTATTTTTGTGCACTAGTAGCAGGGATTCAATTTCGAATAGCCTAGCGTTGAGTCGGCGCATAATGTCATCCGAACCACACACGTCAGGTGCCTATCTATGGTAGTAGACCAATCTGACCAACCTGCAAGTGCATGTCTTGAAGTCGGACAACGATTTTGAGATGGTGATCACTTCAAAGTGACGCTGCGAAGTGTTGCTATAAGTTGGAATTTTAATTTCACCTTGGTGAAGAACGACAAATAGAGGGTAACTGTCCAATATGCATCTGCTGGTTACCAATGGCGTGTCCACGCGTCGAAAAATGGAAACCAAGAGACGTTTAGGATTAAGACGACATGCTCTGCACACATATGCGGCGGAGATATTGGCACTACTTTGCACCCAAAAGCTTCAAAAAAATGGGTAAGCACTCAGGTTATGCAAAGGATGAAGGATCGTCCCCTCTGCTTTCGTGTGAGAGAAATTGAAAAGAAGCCAAACCGTCGTTTAGAACTCTAAAAAATCCCGGTATCAATAAGCTCCAAGCCCTAATCCTCGGAACACGCACCGTCAGCGGAGGGGTATAACTGTCACTCCACTCAAGTTTTAACAGCGTTATCCCACGCAGAAACCCAGATAGAAGTAAACCCAAAAAAAAAGAATGTTTTGTTCATAATGAAAATGACATGATTTATTTGTGAATTCTTGAATTTCAGAAGTGTGTTTTGTTCGTTATGACAATATATATATATATATATATATATATATATATATATATATATATATATATATATATTATTACGTTTTATTTTTCTAAATCGGATTAATATAAATAATAATAGCATAAATTTTAGAAGACACGTGTCTCACGTTGAGCCCACAAATACGACCAAAGATTCCATGTGATCAATCCACGTCAAAGCCGCGTAAAGGTGAGATGTCAGCAACCAACCACAGCGGTACACGTATCCGACCTTTCCGCCACTTGGTCTCCCAATCTGCTACTCAACATCTGAACAGCCAATACCTTCCGATTCACCAGAATGTCACCATCTCCACTAAAGCCACCCACGTGGCCTATGCCTCTTGGATCGATAGTTATTACCTCACAGCGGATCCCTTTGCCGCCCTCAGCAAATCCGCCCGCATTCTTCGCTAGCCATGATCGATAGATTACGGCCACGTGTCCGCATTAAATCCTCCTATTCTCCAACATCCCAAAAAGCCTTCCCGGTATCCACCAATTCCCATTTGTCCCATATAATTACCAAACTACCCTCACATGACCCTCTCCATTATCTATCAATCAAATTAGTAAAAATCTAATAAAAATTACCACCGAATTTTTAAATAGATTTAAAAAAAATATATTAAGAGGAGTTTATTTCCGTGTAAGTGAGAAGAAGTCAGAAAATAGAAAAAATGCCAACTTTTTTAAAGTGGTTGAAGTATCAATATTGATTTTGTAAAATAAATGTTACTTCCATAAAAAAATTTATTTTCTCACCCTCAGTGTTCATTGTGATGTAAGTGGTATCAATTCTCAGATATTTTTTAAAATAAGCGAAGTGAGCTTATACAGGGGATTTATTTCCCAACTTCAATGTAAAAAATAGTAAAGTGAGTTTTAATTAAAATTCACTTCATCTGAAATGTGAGAAGTGACGATTTCTTCTATTTAAAAAAAATAACATCACAATGAAAGAAGGTAGTCCACTTTTCTCACTTACTTCCATTTACACTGAATCTTCTTAATCAATTACTTTTTACCCCTATTTTAGTTTAAATTTAGAAAAGGTATTATAGTCATATAAACCTACACCAACAACTAAATATAATAGTTACAAAAAATATACAATTAATATTTGTTAGTAAATTAAAAACTAAAATCCGGCTGAAATTTTCAATATAAATTAGAGATAAGGGGCAAATTAGTAAAGTAGCATATAAAAGAAAATTAAAATGAAATTTTGTGGCCAGAAATGAACTGCCACGTGGAGGTACCTTTTTCTTTTTAATCTAAAACCATCCTCCCCATTTCTTATACTCATCCTCCTTCAATCCCTAATTCTCAAACCATCTTCGCTCTCCCTTCTCTCTCTCTCTCTCTCTCTCTCTCTCTCTCTCTCTCTCTCTCTTTGTCGCTAATGGAGATTTCCATGATGAGCCGGCAAGCAGGGCTCACCACGCCGGACCTTTTTCCGGTCCGAACCGGCGCCAGTTCACGTAGCTCGACCAAGCTTATCTACGGATCAAACCGAGTTGGGTTTTGTACGACCACCGTCAAGCGGAGAAGCGCCGGTGTTATGACCGTCCGATCGGAGATTACCGTTGATGAGAAGCAATCACCGCCGTCCATTTCCAAACCAGTACGTTTTCTCCGTTTATTTTTTTTCAATTTTTTTTGTTATATTTTATGCATCGTCCTGCGAAATCTTGAAATTTTGCATTTTTTTAAGAATTATATATACCCCTATGAATTGATTTTTCTGATAAATATTTTTCATGCGACTATAACTTTAAATCATTTAAAAATATATCAAATAAAATTATGTGGGGAAGATAAAATATAGATTTTTTTTATATAAGTTATCAATTTTTTTTATTTTCAATTTATTTTCAAAATAAGTTCAACAAGTGTGGCTGGACCAGACCATTGAGGGTGAGGAAATTTTGATTTTTTTTGATAAATATTTTTAAATATCTTTTAATCATCTCTTGTAATTTATTATAGATCTATAAAAATAACAAAATAAAAATATTTAAATTAGTTTCATCGCAAAATTTTATTAAAAAATTATTTTTTTTCGTGGATAAAGTGAAAAGAATATATAATAATGCTTATATCGTTACTTTATTGGCCTGACCCATCTACCCTTATTTTGACATCTCACACCTAACTTCAACTGCTAACTGTGCTTATTTCACGTTTTTTATACATCTATATATTTGTGTTATTCCACACCTGTTTTATCATATTTAATAAAAATATAAAAATTATTTTCCAAATATTTATTATCTATAAATTATAATTAATAAACCTTTTCTATTTTGATGCAAGGGTTTATCCACGTTTTTTGCATATAGAATATTTTTTCTTTTTCATTGGTATTTCTTAAAAAAAAAATGTTTTAATTTTTTCATTAATATGTGCTTATCTTTTGGTTCAGAACCAAACCGGTCCGGTTCGGTTATTTGTGGGTTTACCAATCGACTCGGTCTCCGATTGCAAAACGGTGAACCACGGCAAAGCAATCGCAGCGGGGCTCAAAGCGCTCAAACTATTGGGAGCCGATGGGGTGGACCTCCCGGTTCACTGGGCTCCGGTTCAACCCGACTCACTCGACCGATTCGATTGGACCGCTTACTTCACCCTGGCCCAAATGGCCCGCGACGCTGGTCTCCATCTTCGCGTTTCCCTTAACCTCTATCCAGCTACGTTTCCCCGTTTCCCTCTCCCTGAATGGCTGAAACGCGTTTCCGAGTCCGATCCCGATCTCTTTATGACCGACCGCTCTGGCGGCCGCCGCCAGGGCTGCCTCTCCTTCGCCACCGACGAGCTCCCCGTCCTCTCCGGTAAGACTCCATTGCAAGCCTTTGAAGCCCTCTTCGCAAGCTTCCGCGATTCCTTCTCCGATCTCTTCGGTTCCGTCATCACGGTATTAGAGCGATGAGTCTAGCTAGCCTTCTTCTTCTTCTACTACTTCTTGTTCTTGATCTCTTCCGATCTGATCGATTTCTTGGATTTCAGGATGTGATGATCGGTCTAGGACCGGACGGCGAGCTCCGGTACCCATCGATCCCGGCGAATGATGCTAGATCGAAGACTGTCGGCGTCGTTGGGGAATTCCAATGCTACGATAAGTACATGCTTGCAGATCTAAAGCGTCACGCGGAGAAATCCGGGAACCCGCTTTGGGGGCTCACTGGCCCTCACGACGCGCCGGCGTACAACCAGACGCCAGAGAACGGCGGGTTCTTCAAAGACCATGGTGGATCTTGGGAGACGCCGTACGGTCAGTTCTTCATCTCTTGGTACACTGATCTCCTCCTTGCTCATGGAGATCGGGTTCTCTCGATCGCGTCCAAGGTGTTCGGCGATTTGCCTGTGAGAATGTCCGGGAAGATCGCGCTCGTGGACGCGTGGTACCGGAGCCGCGCTCGCCCGGCGGAGCTCACGGCTGGGTACCGCGACTACGACGCGATCGCGCGAATGTTCGCGAAGAACTCGTGCGGCGTTGTGGTGCCGGGAATGGAGATGTCTGACGGGGAGCAACGGAACGCATCGTCGAGCCCGGAGAGCGTGATGGCGGAGATCTTGGCGGCTTGCAAGCGGCATGGTGTTCCGGTCACCGGAGAGAACTACGGCGCTGGCGGGTTTAGTAGGATCAAGAAGTGTATTGTGTCTTCGTCGGCGTTGGAGGCGTTCACGTACCAGAGGATGGGGGTGGAGTTCTTCTCGCCGGAGCACTGGCCGCAGTTCACGGCGTTCGTGAGGGGGATGGCGGATGTGGAGCTCACCGGAGATGATGTGGTCTCCTCCGGGGAAACGTTGGCGTTGCCGATGAGTGCCGCTGTGGCTCCGGCAGCAGGTGCCCACCGAGAGGAGCGCGAGATGCAAGCGCAGGCCGTGTAGAGGGTATCAGTTGTATTTTTTTTGTATATTTGTATTAATAAATAAATAAATATAAATATATGCGATATAAATATATGATTTTTGGGGTTTTTTTTTTTGTTATTTAGGTTTGTGATATTTACAAGGTTTGTTGTATTTTATAATTAGATATTTTTAAATTTTAGATTTTTATATGAAGTTTGGATATTTACATTTGAACATGAACTTTTTTTCTTGGAAAATGTAATTACAGATACACCCTTGGTTTTTTAATTTTCTTTTACCCGTGGTTGTGAAGAATGAGTTATTTCACTGATTTATTAATTTATTTTTATAAAATAGATATGGACTCGCCCTGGTAAAAGGTGAAATTTTATAACATAAAAGAAAATGTGTAATTTTGAGTTTTTGTAGATATATATAAAAAAATATATATAACTCTTTGTTGTATAATTGTCAAGGTATGTTACTGAATTAGGTTGATTTTTAAGAAAACTGTATTTTTTTAATTTCAGTAAATCAATTTGATTTTTTTTTAAATAAATGTGACATTACAAAAATATTACTCTTCAAGACTCAGCGGGAGTCGAAAGAATTAGTATGAAAATAATGAATGTTGTCCTATTCAGCTAGGAGTAAGGTGAATCGTAGGATTAAGTATCAGAGGTTTAAGTTAGACTTGAAGTTAAACCATAGTTAATAATAAAATGTGAAAAATATATATTATAACAATTAATAATTATCAAAAATATGATGTAAAATATAATTACAATATTATTAAAAAAATTACTTAAATTTGATATTTAAATACCTTTCATGTTTAAATAAATATATACTAATTAAAATGAAATAGTCAAAATTACATATTGAAACAATAGCCACAGTTACTTAGATAAGCATTCCAATACAACCAACATGTACCAAGGGGTCGTTTGGGTCCCAGATAGGGAATAGAAAGGAGTGAGGGAGTAATGGAAATAAAGGGAGTGGAGGAGGATTGAGAATCATACATGTGTTTGGTTGGTAAGGTATGAGAGTGTAGCTTTTTGGGAATGGGAAAAGTAAAAGAAAAAAAATAAAGTAGCTTGACTTTTATACCATTGAAACAAGTAAATAATATTTTATATAAAATAAAATGTTAAGTTAAATAACGACTATTTTTAATTATAAAATATTTTGAATATGATTATTTTTAATTTTATAATTAAATATTTTCACTTTTAATTATTATTAATTATTAAAATTATATATTTGATTATTATTTGATTTATATTATTATTTTAATTATTAATTATTATTTTAATTGTTAGTTGTTATTATTTTACTTTAATTATTATTTATTATTATAATTATCCATTTAATTATTATTTGATTTATATTTTTATTTTAATTATTAATTATTATTATTTGAATAAAATTATTATTTTAATTGTTAGTTATTATTATTTTACTTTAATTATTATTTATTATTAAAATTATCTATTTAATTATTATTTGAGTTATATTATTATTTGAATAAAATTATTATTTTAATGGTCAGTTATTATTATTTTACTTTAATTATTATTTATTATTAAAATTATATTATTTGAGTTATATTATTATTTTAATTGTAAATTATTATTATTTGAATAAAATTATTATTTTAATGGTTAGTTATTATTATTTTACTTTAATTATTATTTATTATTAAAATTATCTATTTAATTATTATGTTAATTAATTATAGCTTTATTTATTAAATAAGGGGGCAAATTTATAATTCCACCCTCGATGAGTGGAGGAGGAATGAGCAATCCTCCCAATTTTGGGAGAATTACCACTCCCCACTCAATCCCCCCTCATCCCTCACTCAATTCTCTCTCACTCCCACTAATGATCATCCAAACAAAAGAGTGGAATGGGAGCGTAATGACTCCCATTCCACTCTTTACAAACAAACACCGCCCAAATTCATGAACTTGGATCAATGCTCATTATCACTATCAAATTCTTGCTCCAAATGCTAAGAATCATTGGTTGCATTATGGAGCAGCAGTCTGGAGAATGGAGCAGACAAGGAGAGATCGAAGGAGAGTGATAGCAGAAAAGATCAGGAGAGAGGGAGTGATGCCGGATTTGACTTGATTTCCAGAATATTAAGCAAAACACAAAGAACTTGAGAGGGAGAAGAAGAGGAAGGGAGGAAGAAGGAAGAGAAAAGAGAGATAGAATAGAGCAAATTCGTCTTGCTTTTCCATTCATCCAATCCCTCGTTATATAGGGAATCAGTTACAATGATAATTTGTAACAATTCCTGACAGCTATGCCATATAGGCATTTTACAAACATTACTCGTGCCAGAACCTTCTCTCCACTAACAACACCTCCCTCTTACAACCTTAATGCAGAAATTACAACTCTACCATTTATATTAATACTACTACTAATATACTTCCATTAATACTAAACCTGTATCCATTAATTCTCACTTTGCCACACAGTCCTTGAATTTTCTGCTGGGTTTCCCCAGATTAGGCTTGCTGCTCCTTCTATTACCCTTGCCCACTACTGCTGGATTGATGAGAGAATCAAGGGAGAGGAGGAAAAACCTTTTCTTGTCTTTTCCATTCCATTGTAATCATATATATATATATATATATATATCATCTTGATATCTCTGAATCCAGAACCACTTCTCAGGGGCAATTATCCTGCATGTGTAATTTTTTTAGTAAGACATCAAAGGTTTATTTTTATTTTGAGGTTTAAATTTTAATATGAATCAAAATGGTTATTCAATTTCAATTCTATTCATTAACTGATCACTAGTGAGATTTTAATCTATTTTTGATGATGTTGATGATAGTAGTTTTTTAATCAGTAACTGACATGAAATTATTAGCTACGTTGTCATACATGTATTAATGGAGAAAATTCGGTATTTATATTATAAAAAATAGGTCAAAATTTTTTGAATGACCACTCGATGAAACAAAGTTGAAGTTGGATAACTATTTTTATTCAAATTAATATTTAAATCTCAAAATAAAAAAAACCATGGTTTAATGCCTTATCAAAAACTTTACCTGTATTTTAACAAATATTTCATATGCAAAGACATCACCCACTATTGTCTATAATTCCTAACAGACAAGAGATCCTGATTACATTGCTTTCATAGCTAATTAATCTACTTAATCACTATAATTAACTAACATCATTAGCCCATAATGAAATCATTAAAATGTTTGGACCCCATATCCCTTGTCTATTCTCGCCCCTCCAACACATTACCTCCAATATCACTAAAAAACACCCAAATTTGCATCTTCTTCAATATCTACATTTTCTAATAAAGAAAATAATTTTGTATTATAAAAATTATATATTTATTAAAAAATTCATTATTAAAAACATAATTAAACTAATTGAAGATTTTAGGTCTTTTTTTTTTCTTGAAAAAGACATGTAGTTTTGCTTTAAAACTACAACATTATGGTTTAACCAAACAAATTAAGAGTTGATTTTTTGACATGTAACTTTGATCACTTACTCTGATTTTAATCTAATTAGTTACGCCACTTAATTTTGGCTAAGTTTTATTAAAGTTAGTTCAAAGAGAAATTATTAAATTAATTTAGGTAGTATTTGTTTGGAGAGTTTTGAAATTACATGTAATTTGAATTATTGGATTTTTAAAAATCCAGTGTTTGGTTCACAAGATTTCAAAATTTTATGTAACTCAGATTATATCCAATAAAAGATTTGGTTAAAAGCAAATTCATTATCTTTTTGTTTTATCACATGCATGACTAAGTAAGTTGAAACAAATATTATTAAACATTCATGCATAATGGGAAACTTACAAATTATAATAATAAGTTTAATAATTAATTTAATAATAAAATTAATAGTTAAATTGTAAGTACAATAATTAAAACTAATAAATAAAAATCTTAGAAATATTTTTTCTGTGGGTTAATAATTAAATTTAAAATTTTAAAATATAATAAAATTTTAATAAATATACTAAAAAATTTTAAATTTAATAGTTAAACTAATCAATATGTACTTAAAATCATTAAAATAATATTAAATTTTATAATATAATATTTTCAGATACATCTAACCAAATATTAGATTTGATTTTACTGAATTTTAAAATTAAAGTATTTTTAGTTATAATATAATTAAAAATACACTATATTTAGAATTAGATCCAACCAAACGCCACCTCAATACCCGTTTTTTGAAAAAGAAAAACCCAGCTAAATCTGTATACACATATACATATATTATTTTGTAAGAATAATAGAATATATGTGTGTTTGTTTTTTGCATAATTTTAAAATGGTTTAAATATAGATAAAAAAATGGGCCTATCTGTACTCAAGATTCAATACGTCCACACATTGGATTCTACTCTTCCGATGCACATTTCTTAAAAAAATAAAATTCTTTATATTCCTTTTTTTATCTAATAATTTTTTGGTTAAATTAAATTTCCAATGAGTTCACCGAGATTTTAGGCTCATGTGAACCGCATATGTTTGTTAGAGTTCAGGTGGGCATGATGAGCTCATCATGAATAAAAAAGCAAGCATAAAATAGTAATTAAAAAAAAAAGTTTAATGTATATATATATATATATATAATTATAGTAGATGCAAGTTAAACGAAATTAAGTCATTTGATTTAAATAGTTACCAACCATAATATGGATCTGAAAAGTAGACCTAAGATCTCTTGTGTAGAAACTACGTGGTGAAAAACGAAAAACGAGTTCATTCTAGTTAATAAAAAGAAATAAGTTTTTTTAAACAGTTGAACATAAAACAAAATTTTTTAGTCTCCTGAACTCACAGTAGATGTTGCATCTCTCATTCATGTGCATCTACGAAGTGAGAGTCTGACACCCCCAATGACAAGCGTATTCGAGATAATAATTTATGAGCAATAAAAATACTAACTCTTGCTTATAGTTTTTGTGGAAAAATTGCAAGTAAAGTCTTCTTGAAATTTTTTCCCTAAGATGAGCGATTTTTTCTTTTTTTTTTTAAAAACAAAATGTGAGCCAATAATTCATATAGAAAAACATTCAAGGGTCACATCTGTTCTTAATATCAAAACTATTATATGTATACAAACCATTAATTTTTATTGATCATCTAAACAATAATAATACCGAGATATCTGGAATGATTTACGCATTAATAAATCATATTTAATTATGTGGGTCACAAACTACTTTTATATTTATTTATCAAACATTAATTTTAATCGGTTTATGGTACTCGCACTGTTTTCAAATTAAACAATTTAGTTTGCACTGAGTGTGTAACACAATTGTAATTGATAATAATAAGGGCTTTTTTACAAACTAGCCCTCCTTTTTTTAATTAAATCAAATGGCCCCGGGGCCATTTTAATTGTTAAAATAGCCCTAGGAACATCACATCACCCATATGAGTAATGATGTGCTGATTGTGCGCGACTCGGCCGACTAGGCTGGCGACGTGGTATTTTTAAATAAAAAATCATAACTTTTTACATTTAAACCCGTGAGTTGTTTTATAATTAATAAGTTGATTTATTCTTGGGTTTTTTAACCAAATTTTTTAAAAAAATTATAAAAATTATTAAAAATTTAAATACCTTTTTAAAAAATATATAAGTGTGTTTTTTAATTTAAATATTTTTTGTAATTAATAAATTATATTTTTTATTTACTTGTTTGACGTAATTTTTTAAAAAAAATATGCAATTTCCATAATTTATTAAAAATTAATTTTAAAGAATATATATATATATATATATATATATATATATATATATATATATATATATATATATATATGAAAATAAAAGGGCTTATAATTTTAAAGAATATATGAAAAATTATAAATCATGAAATCAATAATAACTTTGAAAATTATTTGAAGTTAAAAAACATAATTGCATTTAAATATAAATAAAGTTACATCATATATTTCTCCTTTGCCTAGGGCAAGTAGTTCTATAATGACCGGGTTGTTTACGTATAGAGCATAAATTACGTCTAATGGGATCATGATTTCTATCCATATGCATTCTTCTACGTCTGATCTTTGGTCGGCCAGCAGTACGTCGGCCAACAGGTGGAACCATCTTTGGCCCAGGTACAGGTTGCCAAAATTGTGAACTCAGTATCGGATGAAAATATGGAGCATAAGTTTGTCTATATAACGTTACAGTAAACCAATGAGGGCATAACACATATGGGTTAATGTTTGCATGTGTAGCACTGCAAACCCTCAATACATGTATACATGGGAATCGACGAGCAACCATAAATCCACATGTACATGTGGATAAAACTCCATTAATAATAACTTCATAGTAAATTGTCTCATCATTAGCATGTTCTGTTACCTGAAATTCATTGTGATTAAAACACGGCACGCTTAAATATCTGCTTTTCTCGATACTATCATTCAGCCTTGCTTCTTGCCTTGTTGTTAAAGTTCGATCCATAGCAAGTCCAATCTCACGGTGTTTAAAAAAATACATTGCAGTACGATGAAAAGTGGATGATACGAGAGCTCTTACCGGTAAACCACGAGCACCTTTAAGAACTGAGTTAAAACTTTCCGATAAATTAGTGCTATGTCGTCCACACCGTCTGCCACCATCATGTGCCATTGTCCACATTTGCCTTGGCCCAATAGTTGATGCGAAATCAGTAAACATAACATATAATTCTGTTAATATATTGATCAACTCTTCAAACTTCTGTGAGGATACAACCGTTGATGCCTTCCAAAAAATATCTGTACCAAATTTACTTTTGCAAAGTTGTAAAAAGTTATCAGTCATATGCCGCAAACAATATCGATGAATATGGCCATATTGTGGAGGAAAAGCATCACGAACAACATTGACGTTGCCTCTAAATCTATCGGAGATGATGCACATAAGACGAGTATGATCTAATGTTTTGTATACATTATTTAAAAACCATGACCAACTTTCCCTATTCTCACTTTCAACAATAGCAAATGCATAAAGAAACAAATTTTTTTCAACATCTTCTCCCGTCGCCATTAGCAAAGTCCCTTTGTACTTCCCATGTAAAAATGTCCCATCTACCGAGAGAACAGGACGACATGCATTGAAACCAATAGTTGATGGTCCAAAAGCCCAAAACACTCTCTTAAACCGCTCCCATCCATGACCCCAATCGAATCAAAGTCAACAATAGTGCCGGGGTTGCAATCGACTAAAGTGTTAAAATACATTCATAATTCAACATAAGATTGCTCCCATGATCCGAATATGTATTTAAGAGCTTTATTCTTACCTTTCCAAGCTTTTCCATAACCGACATCAATATGGTACATGTCTATAATTATACAAGCATGTACATCTTTTTTGCGGTGAAATCATATTCTCCCTACACCGAAACCTATTTCTTAGGCAATTAATAGATGTCATCTCTAATTATACAAGCATGCACATCTTTTTTGTAGGTGGAATCATATTCTCCATACACATGAAACCTATTTTTTAGGCAATTCATACATGTTGTCTCTAATTATATAAGCATGCACATCTTTTTGTAGGTGGAGTCATATTCTCCCTACACCGAAACCTATGTTTTAGGCAATTAATACATGTCGTGTCTAATTATAGAAGCATACATATCATTCAAGCAAACAAGTTATTATTGATTTCATGATTTAATTAACAAATAAATTATAAGCCGTTTGTGTTTTCATATATATATATATATATATATATATATATATATATTCTATAAAATTAATTTTTAATAAATTAAGAAAATTACATATTTTTTTAAAAAATTGTGTCAAACAAGTAAATAAAAAATATAATTTATTAATTATAAAAAGCACATCATATTACCCATGTGGGTGATGTGATGTTCCCAGTGCCATTTTAACAATTAAAATGGTCCCAGGGCCATTTGATTTAATTAAAAAAAGGAGGGCTAGTTTGTAAAAAAACCCTAATAATAACTTATTTAACTAATTAAATTTCCTCTAAAACAACATTTCAATTTATTACAAAATTAGGTCCAGTCCAACAACCCCCATTCATCTTATTAAAAGTTAAAAAAAAAAGAATATTAATATTAATTAATTAAGAATAACTAATCATGCCTTTACATGTTATTTTTTCCCTTAACAAAATTAAGATCATCCAAAGTTGGTGAATTTTAATATAATTTGTGACAAGTTGACTGATTTGGATACTAACTGTTAATTCACATTATATTTTATTTATTTATTTATTTGAATATAACGACAAGTACAGTTAGTGAACGGACATATAAGTATAAAGATGCACTAATTACAGTAAATTAATAATCTCACACTATAAGTAACTTCAAAACACTCTTGTATGCAACGCTGAAGGGAAGAAAAAGTATTCGTTATACAAACCTAGAACAGGGGATCTTTGTACTTTTGTGCTTTCTGAGACTCAAACTCAAGATTTGTCAAACATAAGACTTGATGATTACCATTGGGTTACACCCTAATCCCCTCACATGTTATTTAGTATTTTGATAAAAAAAAATAGATTGGATCGTATGAGTTTTGTTCTTCACACTGTATATGTATACGGTGTATATGTATAACAAATATGTTGCTTGTCTAATCATACAAAAATTAATGGCATGTTTCTTGTTTCACATTATGTAACTCGATGATGCTACTAAATTATATTATTTGTTACTAAGAAGAAGTTGATAGAGTTATTAAGTCTAACCAGGTGCGAAGCTAGAAATTATAGAGTAGGGGGCAAACTGCAAACTAAATAAGATCAAGAGGACAAACAATAAATTTTCATAATTTTTTTAATATATTTTTTATATGTTATAACATAGTTTATAAAAATCAAAGGTTAGATAATAAATTTTACAAAAACTCTGTTAAAATATAATTTTGTATACTATATTAACTAATTTATATAACTAAAAGGATAAAAAAAATGTGGTAATTGCTAAAAAAAACCCCTAAGTTTGTGAAATGGCCAAAAACACCCCGCTAATTTGGCAATCCTTAAAACCCCTTCCTTTTAAACATAATATTTTCTAACCCCCCAAATCATATAATGATGGTTAATAAAGTTATTTTTGAATTTTATGGACGAAATTTCCCATTGCATGAGAAGTCGTGGCACTCCAACATCTTCCTTGTCATCGGCGTCGTCAACGGCGACATCCCCTCCCTCGCCGTCGACCCCGCCAAGGTGCTCACCTACTTTCCAGCCTCCTCCATCTCCATCGTCTCCGTGGGCAACGAGGTCCTCAACTTCGGCGATTCCTACCTCACTTCCCAACTCCTCCCGGCGATACAAAACCTTCACTCCGCCCTCTCCACCGCCCTATCTGTCAAGATCTCCATCGTCCACACCATGGCGGTGCTCGCCCAATCCGATCCCCATCCACCGGTGCCTTCCACTCCGATCTCGTCCCCGTCCTCAAAAGAGTCATAGGGTTTCCAAGATCAACTACATGAACATGTTCGACGCCCAGGTCGACGCCGTGCAGGCGGCATTGAACGCCACCGGATTCCCCGCGATGGAGATAGTGGTGGCGGAGACCGGTTGGCCATACAAAGGCTCTCTCTGTTTAAGAATTGAGGTTTCTGTTTAAAAATGTATGTCTTTGTTTAAATATTGCAGTTTTTGTTTAACAAACTCGGCTTTGTTTAACAACCGATATCTCTCTTTAAAAACTTATATTTTCGCTTAAATATTGCGGTTTCTCTTTAAGAAACTCTATCCCCGTTTAACAAGTGATATCTCTCTGTTTAAGAATTAAATTAAAATGGTTTAAAAAAAACACTTGGAAACCTAACACCTTAAAAATCTAATTGGATCAAAGAATGTGATCGGGTCCCAATGACATCATGATCATCTTGGTCAACTCAAACACATTAATGACGATTCACTTTACATGCAAAGGGAGAAGAGCTTGATTTAATGTGATCAAGTCCCAATGACATCATGATCATCTTGGTCAACTCAAACACATTAATGACGATTCACTTTACATGCAAAAGGAGAAGAGCTTCATTTAATGCCATTTTAAAGATTCACATTCTTCAAAGACCCTCTCTGTTTAAGAATTGAGGTTTTTGTTTAAAAACGTATGTCTCCGTTTAAATACTGAGGTTTTTGTTTAACAAACTTAGCTCTGTTTAACAAGTGATATCTCTGTTTAAGAATTGAGATTTCGTTTAAAAACTTATATTTTCGCTTAAATATTTCCGTTCAAACACATTAATGATGATTCACTTTACATGCAAAGGGAGAAGAGCTTTTATTTAATGCCACTTTAAAGCTTCACATTCTTCAAAGACCCTCACCATCACCCATGCAATGCAATGCCATGCCATGCATGCATGCAAACAAACAACATCATGATAAGCTTTGCCCTCCTTGTAACAATGGCTGCTTCTCTTCTCCTTGTTTCAGCTTCTTCAAACTCTTTGCCAACTCTTTTTCAAGTGAAAGCTTCATTCTCTCATGATCCTTTGAATTTGCTGGGGAACTGGAGCTTGACAACACTGATTATTGTTCATGGACTGGAATAACTTGTGATGGTGACGTGGTCACCGGTGTTAACCTCTCGTCAACGTCACCGGCAGTGGTGTCTCGCCGTCACTCGCGTTTGCTCACCGCCTTGTAAGTTCTTGACCCCGGACAGCTCGCAAGCGCAACATAGTCGACTCGCCATAGATTGAAGACTTGATTCAAGGCATCATAGACAGCTTTTGTTTTGTTTTACATTTTCGTATGTGTACACGATCGAAATAGTTTTTCGATTGTTATGATTTGTTTAATGTTTCTAATGTATGTTTCCCCTTCATTTGATATGGTTGCAGTTTTACAAATGAAATTTTCGTTTAAAAAATGAGTTTTAGTTTAAAAAAGTATGTATCCGTTTAAATGTTATGGTTTCTCTTTAAGAAACTCGGTCTCTGTTTAACAAGTGATATCTCTCTGTTTAAGAATTGAGGTTTCCGTTTAAAAACTTATATTTCTGCTTAAAACTTTATGAATACTGCTGAATTTATTTTAGATATTTAGATAAGCATTAAAAATTTAATTCTATTTTCTTTAAAAAAATTTAAAATTTAATAAATGTTATTATATAATAAGATTTTGATCATTGATACATTACTATAAAATATTCTAACATTCATGAACATGAATTTAACATCCATTTCAATTGATTGCATATATATAGATAGATGGATCATGTGAAAGAATATTAATTCTCAAGAATGGATTTAGCTTGTTTTTTTTTTTGTATTAAGATGTTTAGGTTGTTCCATGGTTAACTAGTGTGATCAAAATTTTAAACAGAAACATAATAATTGAAACGGAAAAAACAGTTTTTAAATGAAAACTTGATTGAGTTAGACAGAGACTGGGATAATTAAACAATAAGGCAAAAAAAATACACACTCGTATGCATAAAAGGTCGACATGATGTGATTGGGAGGTATTTTTCCCGCCATTTGCATGGGCAAAAATGAAATTTCATAACATGGACCCACTTGAAGTGACTAATAGGGGTGAAAGGGAATGTAAACTATAAAGGAAGGGTTTATCCAGGTGTGTAAAAGTTTGAGGGGGTTTTTAGAAAGTTTTGAAATTCCCGAGGGGTAAACAGTAATTTTCCCTAAAAAAATTGATGTTTTTTAAAAGAATTGTTTATACTATATAAAATAATTTATAAAATATCATTATATCAAATAATAAATTTTTATAAATATTATTTAGAAAATATTATTTTTAGAACATAAATATTAATTTATGAAAAGAATCACTATATTATAATAATATTATAATATATTTATATGTTTCGATCTATCAAGTTAAGTCAATCAAATATACATGGCTCAAACTAAAATTGAACTCTAGATCAAATCAATTACTTAAAATTTTGAGCCAAATTCGAGGATTTACTAAACAGTTAGTCATGATTTTTTTATCATTTTATTATTATGTTTCTTTTAGTAATACAAGCAATTGGATATTAGATTAAAAATAAAATAAATATTGATTTTAATTAAAATCGAAATGATACATTTATAGAAAATTATATTTAATAATTAAATATGACATATGTCCACGTGGGCACATTAATGAGTCCAAAACCTACAGCCTGTTTCTTGGCCCTTTATTTGTTCCCTTGTCTTATTTACTATTTATTTTTATTCCATATTCACTAAAAATAAATAAATAACTAATATATAATTTAATTGGGGAAAGAATGCTTTCTTTTTTTTTTTTTTCTCAAATTACTCATAGTTTTGAATGTATTAATACAAATCAAAACAAATTCATTTATAATTAATAACATTGTTTGTGTTGTTAATAATTAATTATATTACATTATTAATAATCGCCAATAATTACACATAATCAATTTAATCAAATTTGTTGACGGAAATATGGTGCTAAGTGCAACCAAACCCAATTGATTTCTTTTTTTTTTTTTTTAATTTGAAATAAAATGACTTAGTTTTGAGTTGATTAATATAAATCAAAACAAATTCATATATAGTTAATAACATTGTTAATTAGTTACAAGTTAACTATATTAAATTATTAATAATTTCCAATAATTACACATAATTAATTTAATTAAATTTGTTAGCGGTCAGTCAAACCAAACCCAATTGATTTTTATTTCTTATTTTAAACAAATAACTATATTCTTTTAAGACTTTAGGGCCTGTTATAATCTCCACTCACATCATCATCATCATCATCATCATATATATATTAACTTAAAAAAATTAAGTCAAAATAAGCCTGCCAATTTTCTATTTTACTTTTAAAAATATTCCATAGAATTTGCTTCAGTTACAAGTAATTATTTTTTTAGGGAGAAAAATTAATATATTATATAAAATATCTTGTTGAAGGTTTGCTTTCATCGGATTATTCACAAATTAAATAATTTTGGACTTATATATGAAACTATATCAATTGATGAGATATGCATGTCCTTGTCATAATAATAATAGTAATCAACATTGTGAAAAGGAAATATTTTACATTGAAAAACTTGATTTTTTTTATTTTCCCACTATTTCCCTCTGCTCCATTGGTCAATAAAAAAAATATTTATTTTATTTTGTAAAAAATATTATATTATCCATATACCTATATATATATATATATATGTATATATATTTAATTTTTTGTAAGTACCAATATATGTAGGTATTTAAAAAATTAATTGGTTCACAACTAAAGTGTAATTTTAGTTGAGCGAGATTTGATCACTGAGAGTTCAAATTCAACTAAAATTCATCTTTATTTTATAATAATAAGCAATTTCCGTGAAATTAAACTTTGATTTGACGTTGCATGTATTTAATTGATTCCAAATTAGGGTTTTGGGAATTACAATAAACGGAGATCTTGAACATTGAATTAATGCATATCTTTACAAACTATCTCACAGGATTCATGCACCCTTCAACTGTAATTTGGTTCACATGTTCCATTAATTCATGAACGACCCACAAACTTCCAAAATTAAATTAAATTAAATTAAATTATAATCTGATTTATTTCATTCATAAACACAAAATTCACCAAAATTAAAAATCAATTAAAAACCTAATATACAATCAAATCAATAGCTTTTGGTCTAATAACACTAAACCTATTGTTAAAAACTTGATTTGCGAAACAATCAAAGATGTGCTACTGTAGATGTGAATTTTCAGCTCAATTTTTATGTCAGTAGTTATTATTTCATGTGTGCATGCCCTGATGTACATGGGCTTTTTTTATTTGTAAGAAAAAAAACTTGTATATGTATTCGCTTCATATCTATATATTTTAATAAAATAAAACATTTATTTCTTCCAATAATTATTAAATAAATTGTTCCCCATTTTTAAAGAAAATATCCTATTAATTTTTTCACAAAATAAAAAAAAAATAGTTTTTGGTTTTTTGGAAGGAAAGTGTCGGGAATACACGTGGACACGTGTGTAGACACGGAAGAAGGCTGTCGTTTACCGATGCAGTCCGCCGCCGAATCAACATCAAACGACAACGATTCCCACTTTCGTTTCCCTTTCCCGAACTTTCTCCTCATCTTTCGGTTATCATGTTTTTCTCAATCGCGAGGCAAATCAACGGCTGATATCCATCTGCAAAACAAATTACCCCCACAAGCTCATACTTATTAAACCAAATCCCCTACGTGGCCGTTAATCATTGGCCGTGGTTTCATCTGAACTGTAAATACACGATCACATCCTTCTTTCATGGGCACCACGTGTCAGTACAAACTAATAAAAAAATACCATTAAAACCAAATCGCGAGGCAAATGCAACGGTAGATATCGCCCTTTGAACTTACGTGTCACTGACGAAATGATTACTTCACGAGCTCACTCTTATTAGAACTAAGCATCCGACGTGTCTCGATTTCATTCGCTCATATGTTCATCTGAATTGTAAATACACGACCAAATAAAGCTTAAAAGACAACCACGTGTCCGTGAGAGTTTAATAAAAAGAAAAACATGGCGGAAGGGTGCTCGCCCACTCATATCCCCGTCCGAACAGTTGGAAAACAGTAGATGGATTAGCTATGGATCCAGTAACAGCAAACAGATATTTTAACCAATGTGAGAGTGCCACGTAAGTATACGTCTCAATGTTTGGCCCTTCTTATTCTTGAAGCTAAGCGCCATTGTTCTAGAGATCGAGAGAGAGAGAGAGAGAGAGAGAGAGAGGGAGAGAGAGCGAGCGAGCTTTGTGGAATTAAAATCCTCGAAAATTAGGGCTAAAAAATCGATCTTGCTGTTGTGGAAAATTCGGAAAAAGAGGGGGGAATCGAGTGGAGGTGAGGGATCCGGAATTGGCCTCGGAGATTTTGATCGGAGGCCCAATCCGGCGGGCCTTGGGGCTGAGATTCAAGGAGAAGGTGGATGATGGGGTGGGATATCGGAGCGATGATGATGAGAGTGGCGACGTCGGACCACGCGTCCGTCGTCTCCATCAACATCTTCGTGGCGTTGCTTTGCGCTTGTATCGTGATCGGGCATCTCCTCGAGGAGAATCGGTGGATGAATGAGTCCATCACTGCGCTTATCATCGTGAGCATTTGCTTCTTTTTTTGTTTAATTCTAAGCTTGATTTTGGTGGAGTCTGAGGAAAAAATTGGTTTTTTTGTGGGGC
Organism: Dioscorea dumetorum; assembly: GCA_902712375.1. NCBI lineage: Eukaryota > Viridiplantae > Streptophyta > Magnoliopsida > Dioscoreales > Dioscoreaceae > Dioscorea > Dioscorea dumetorum. Next base: position 1,348,150 of record CACTHL010000561.1, on the reverse strand, counting down.
AGGGAATTTGCTCGGGGGTGGTGATCCTGTTGACGACGAAGGGGAAAAGCTCGCATATTCTAGTGTTTAGTGAGGATCTCTTCTTTATATACCTTCTCCCCCCGATCATTTTCAATGCAGGGTGAGTTTTAAGTTATCAGGATCGAATTTCATTCTGTTTTATTTTTATGTGTTGATGAATTTGAGTTGTTTAGGATTTTTTTGTTTGTTTTTGTTCTTTGTGCCTTGTTTGTTGTGTATTTTTGAGGTTATAAGGGTTTCTGGAGTGGGGTCTTGAAGAAATAGTTCAGATTGGAATTAAAAGATCGGATGGTTTCTTAATGATTACGAGGCAGTAAAAATGTAAGCAGGAAAGAGGGAAAATAAAGGTTTTTGAAAAAAAAAATTAAATTTTTTGATGTGTGGTCTAGATAACCATATTTCACTGATTTGAGGATGTTAAGAGAGAGCTGTAATTTTGTAATGGTGTCCGAATTAGGGGGCAGTCCATTTGTCACCAGGAGTGCCCTTTAATGTGTTTTGAATGTCCTTCCTGTTGGCCCACGCTGGGTAAGCTTTTGGTCAGCAGGCTTTTTATGTTGCATTTACTGCTTTCTTTTTTGTCATCAAACTTTGATTTTTCTGAAAATTTCACAGGACTCATTTTATATTCGTTTGACAATTTTGTATGCAGGTTTCAAGTAAAAAAGAAACAGTTTTTTCGCAATTTTATGACAATTATGCTATTTGGTGCTGTTGGAACACTGATATCATTTTGCATAATTTCAGTTGGTAAGTTCAAATCAATCTCAAAAGCACTGCTGCTTTGTCATTGAATCAGGGGTTGTAAATCAATTAGTTTAATTAGCTTTCTGGAAATTATACTGCTTTGAATTTGTTAAATTATTGGTTTCGATGTTGCCTTCGTTTCTCGGTTTCTAGAAAGATTTATGTATCATTTTGCTCAAATTTCAAAATGTTTCACATCATCTGTGAAACACACCTATACGTTATATTGGATATTGAGCTTAAATTGTTGAATGGATTAGTTGCAGATACTTATGTGTAGTTTTACATTGTTGTACATGAGGAGATATCTCGTACATTTTATTTGTTGCTCCCTATTTTGGATATCACTTTAGTCATTGATTGGGACTTGCTTCATGAGATGCAATTGTACTCATTTTCATCTTACCGTTATTGCTTAAGAGGTTCTTGAGCTATTATAGAGATCAGCACATGTTTTGCGCATATTACTATGATGTCGGTACTATCCAACATATAATATATGGTAATATTGTTCTCAGGTCTTTTCAACCAATTTTACTTGTACAGAGTGTATTTGTATGGTGTAAAATCCTCACTTTGGTTAGATGCACTTGGGTTTTTTCTACTTCCGATCAAACTCTCCATCTTTTCTTTTATCCCTTGAATTGAGAGTTGTTTTGAGACATTGATTAATAAAGGCCGAGATCTCATCTATGATTTCATGGGTGAAATAATTGGCTAGAAGTATCTTTTGTGGACAATGAAATGAAGAAATGGACAACCATTTAGTTCTAGAAATGTCCCTATATACATCATACGCATTCTTCAATTGCCTAAAGATATTTCTTGAGCAGAAACATGACCAGAGCTTGGATTAATCAATTCTATACTACATATCAAATTGGGTATTACATGTACAAATGCATGCCAACTCATTCACACTCCTGTGAAGAAAAATAATTGCGTTGCAAGTTTTGGTAAGCTGAACAAAATGATGTGTGGCACACATTACTGGGATAGATCACATTTATAAAGACTTGGCAGCATCTCTTAAATTAGTCAATGAACTATGAGCATAAATGTTTACTTATAATGACCCAGGAATATTTTGTGATTGGAATATTTTGTTTCACTATTCGAAGTGTTTTATTTTTGTTGTAATCGGTTTTCATAGTCATGCTTTTGCTTTCCTTCTGCCAGGCGCCATTGGACTTTTCAAAAAGATGGACATTGGTCTGGATATTAATGATTATCTTGGTATGTTCTCTTTGTTCTTCTCCATCTGTGGATTGTGTGTCTGTGCATGTATGGATGCGCACACTTGTAATTGTAAAATATTTTACATTTCACTTGATTATTCTTTTGGGAACTTATTTCTGTTGAATTTTTCTGTACTTGCAGCAATTGGGGCGATCTTTTCAGCAACGGATTCTGTTTGCACTTTGCAGGTCAAGAAAATTTTGTCATGCTGCTGTCTTACCTTATGCAAACAATAACAATGACAACTGAAATAATTTCTTCTGTAACAGGTTCTCAACCAAGATGAGACACCTTTGCTGTATAGCTTGGTGTTTGGTGAAGGTGTTGTTAATGATGCCACATCTGTTGTCCTTTTCAATGCAATTCAGAATTTTGATCTGGGTCACATTGATGCTGTTATCGTGCTTGAGTTTATTGGAAACTTCTTTAAATTATTTGTTACGAGCACCTTACTTGGAGCAGTCGTAAGTAGACTTGTGCTTGATCTTAGTTGTGCATTGTTATTTCTTATATACACACATTTTTGTTGGACTAAAAATTTGTGTTGCGGTCTCTTCTACACAGGGAGGGTTGCTTAGCGCATACATTATAAAGAAGTTGTACTTTGGCAGGTTTGTGTAATACAATTGAAAAATTTGAGTTGACTGACACTTTCTCAGCTTTTTCTGTTGTGCATTTATCAGAAATCATCAAAGCCTAGAATAATATGACTTATCATCTGTTTCCTTGCAGACACTCCACAGATCGCGAAGTTGCCCTTATGATATTGATGGCTTATCTTTCATATATGATAGCAGAGGTGAAATTCTAATTTAAGACTATGAATATTTTTCATAATCATGTCTTTTCTTTCGCAAGAAATATGCAAATCAGAATGAGGCAGAGATTAATGTTACCTTTGCTGAAAAATTGATTTGTTCTGCAGCTTTTGCATTTAAGTGGCATTCTCACAGTGTTCTTCTGTGGGATAGTAATGTCACATTATACCTGGCACAATGTCACGGAGAGTTCCAGAATTACCACCAAGTACGTATTTGATCAACACAACTTCTTTTCTCAAATTTACAACGCTAATTTTCTTGGTTATCTTCATAAGTAGTAATTTTGGATCTAATGAAATATATTCTATTTGTTGTTTCTGATTATTACAGGCATGCTTTCGCAACATTGTCATTTATTGCTGAGACGTTTCTTTTTCTTTATGTTGGGATGGATGCATTGGACATTGAAAAGTGGAAATTTGTCAGTGACAGGTGTGTGTGTATTTATATGTATATATCCAATAACATTCTGTTTTGTGTGTGTGTGTGTGAAATTTGCTAAAACCTTAACAACTAGTTCCTATAATATGCTAATTTATTTTTTTAAATGCTAAATCCTGATGTACATATCATTGTGCAATCTCTGAATTTGTTCAATAGCTAATCAATTATCTTATTATATTGTAGTCCTGGGAGGTCGCTTGGAGTTAGCTCGATTTTATTAGGCATGGTCTTGGTCGGAAGAGCTGCTTTTGTCTTCCCATTATCTTTTCTGTCAAATCTAGCTAAGAAATCTCCAAATGAAAAAATTCCCTTTAAGCAGCAGGTTCGCGCTTAAAACTTCTTTTATCTTCATTAATATCTGCTGTCTGGTCTGTAAGTGTATCATGCACTATGATTTCACTTGCAGATTACAATATGGTGGGCTGGTCTAATGAGAGGCGCGGTATCAATTGCCCTTGCATACAATCAGGCAAGTCTTAAGACAACACAAATTTTGATTTGCTTGTTTATTTTTTCTTGGGAAAAAAATCTTATTGAAGTCATGCAGTTCACAAGATCTGGGCACACCCAAATACGCGCGAATGCTGTCATGATCACCAGTACAATTACAGTTGTACTTTTTAGCACACTGGTAAATCTTAACTTAGATTTTATGCACACCTGTTTGCATCCGAAACTTTGGTTCTCTATGCGCACTTGTTCGCATCTGAAATCTGTTGATGTTGATTGATGATTAGGTGTTTGGAACAATAACTAAGCCACTTGTGAGGCTATTATGTGCAAAGCATTGCGGCATACCCTCTGAACCCACAACCCCGAAATCTTTCCTCTATCCACTCCTCGATAATGGGCAGGGCTCCGAGGTAGAAACAGGAATCATTTGTGTTCCACGCCCGTCAAGCCTTCGGATGCTTCTAAGGACACCAACTCACACTGTCCACCATTACTGGCGTAAGTTCGATGATGCTTTCATGCGGCCTGTTTTCGGTGGCCGAGGATTTGTTCCATTTGTGCCTGGTTCACCTACTGAAAGAAGTGTTCACGGAGGTGAAAACTGAAACCGAAGATATCACATATCTGATCATGCTCAATTTTGTGGCTTTGCAAGGTTCAGCCATGGCAATATGCAGTGTAGTATCTATTTTATCTGATTTATTTATTTTTCCTTCGATCTCGTCTGCTAGTCCATGAACCAATGCGCAATGCCTGCCACCGAAATTTCGTCTGTCTTTATTGATTAATGTATCATCTTCTTGTAAAATAGCTATTGCTTGTGTATTTATTATGCTCATTGGCCAGTTGCTGTGTGATTTACAAAACAAGGCTTGTATGTTGTATCAATAAATTTTCGTGTCACTGGAAATCTCTGACTTGGTTGTATTGTCCTAGAAAATTGTTTTGTGCTTCTTGTTTACAAAGCAAGGTCTGCATGTTGTATCCATAATTTCTTTTGTGTATTTATTTAATGAATTATGTGAATTATATTCATTATTATAATTGATTTACTTAATTATTTCAATGCATTGTTTAAAATGAAAGTATTTGAATTTTGTTGTTGAATATAATAAGCAGGGAGTTTAGGTGTTATATATATATATATATAGAAAAGCAAAAACATCGAGGGATCATGCTGTCAAATTAAAAGTATCCGGGCGCTTTTCCACAATTTTGTATACCGGGTTTCGGGTATGTAATTCGAATCCGTTAATGGATATCGGATGCGGGTGCACCCGTTTGGCGCTTCTTCTACTTTGTTGATTTCTAGGGTTTAAGACTCGCAAATCCCATGGATGGTGGCTTGACGCTCGCCGCCCTTTCCGACTCCGACGACGACGCCGTTGGAGCTCTCCGAGGTACTCTTCCATCATCCCCACCTCCCCTCCGTTGGCGCCTGCCACCAGGGCCACTTCCAAGGCCCTCCATCTCCTCATCCATGGCGGCTCTCTCAACCCCCGAGCCATTGCAACTCGAGCCCTGGCCGCTGTGCTCATTCCCTCTCCAATCGAAAAGGATTCTCCAGCTGAATCCCCGGAAGAGACTTCAGCTGGAGTTCTCTACCTCAATTTCAAACCTGCGCGCGCTTCCGATCCCCCGATCGGCGCCAGCCCTACCCGCCGTCATCCTATTGCGTACAACCAGCTGATGAAGGCTTTTGGGCATGCCGGCGAGGTCGATCAGGTCCTGAGGCTGCTCCGAGAGATGAAAGACTCCGGCTTGGCTCCCAATGTCTTCTGCTACAACACTGCTATCAATTCCCTAGTGTCTGCGGATCGTTGCCTTGAAGCTGAAGAACTGTTTATGGAAATGAAGTCATCTGGGGTCTGTCCCAATGTTGCCTCCTATAACATTTTGGTAAAGATGCATTCTTGCTATTTGTTTCAATTTGATAAGGCTTGTGGTGTCATTGAGGATATGATGGCAAATTGTTTAAGGCCGGATTCAACCACGTTGTCAACGTTGATCTCCGGGTTGTGCAGAGTTGGAAGAACTGACATGGCTTTGGATTTTGTGGATAGCATGTTGGACCCGCCTAGTGTTCAAACTTTTACTGCAATTGTTCAGGGTTATTGCTTCCAGGGAAATTTAGAGGACGCAAAAAGATTTATGAAGCAAATGGAGAGTAGACAATGTCCTCCGAATGTTGTGACTTATAATGTATTTGTTGATGCTCTTTGCAAAGTTGGACGCTTTGATCAGGTGGAGAAGATATTAGAGGAGAGCAAACTGAAAGGCTGGACGCCAAATGTTGTCACTTATAATACTTACATGAATGGTCTTTGTAAATGGGGAAAGCCTGGAGCAGCATTTCAGTTGTTGAAGGTTATGCTTGAGAATGGGTTATGCCCAACAGTTGTCACGTTAAATATCCTTCTTGAGTGTCTCTGTCGAGAATCAAATTTTTCGGAGGTGAAGTATTTGCTGGAAAGGAGCTATGAATTGGAATGGGATATTGGTGTTGTAGGATATAACACCGTCATGAGTCGGTTGTCAGATGTTGGAAGGTGGTGGGATGTTCTTAAGCTTTTCGTTGATATGGTGAAGAAGGGTATTAACCCCAATACGAGGACATTCAATATTTTTATTCACTTCCTATGCAAAGTTGGGAATCTTTGCCTTGCAAAACATCTCTTTGACAGGGGAGGGTTTGTTGCAAATGTTGTTACTTACAATACATTAATTCATTGGCTTTACTTGGAAAGGAACAAAACAGAAATTCGGGCTTTGAGATTGAAAATGGCAGTGGAGGGTATTTCCCCAAATATTATCACGTATTCTATTCTGATCAATGGCCTTTGTAGAGAAAGAAAGTTTTCTGAAGCGACAAATTTGTTCCTGGGGGAGTTATTTGATCTGCTTGAAGGAATGGCCAGACAAGGTTTTACTTTTGATGCATTTGTATTCAATGGGATTATCAGGGCATTTTGCAGGAAGGGAAGTTATAAGAGTGGTGACTTGCATATATTATGTCTTATTATCGACAAGATTCTCACATTCTGATGAGCTTTCCCTTGCCACTGCTCTGGATGTGTTTCTTGCTTGGGAATTATAAACCACAGAAAGGTTTGTTCCTTTTTTATTTTCCTTTAAATATGGGCTTTTCCAACCCATTAAAAGTCTTTGAAACCTAATGTCAAACTCATATTTGTTTCAACATTGTGCAAAAATTGAAGAGACATCTAAATGGATTCATGATGCTTAATCTGACTTGTAAACCTTTTTGTTTATTATTATAATAAGTGCTACTGAAATGTGTGGTTTTTGATATTGATGTTCTTCGTCAGATCCATGATCCATATCAATGATGTTTTTTATAAATATCATCTCTGAATGTGCGCGACATAGTTTTTTTCTTGATTACACTCTTGCTGTTATATTTCTATAAATTAGACGATCATTTCTGCAATAGATTCTGTTTGCTCCCTGCAGGTTAAGGAAATCTTGTTGTGCTCCTTGTTCATATTATGCAAATGATATTCTTTTACCAGAAGTGGAAGCCTTATGCACATAATAACATTTTTGGCCGAAATCATTCACTTTTTGAACGTGTTCTCAAGGAAGATGAAACAGTTCCACTCTATAGCTTGATGTTCTTTTGGTGAGGTTGTGTTTAATCTCAGTCCCTGGGTACTTTTCAAAGCAATTTAGAATTTTAAATAGTGTCGGCGAGCTGAAGTTTGTCTGAAACTTCTTTTAGTTATTTCTCACTATCACCTTGTCCGGGGCACTTCTGACTTTCTTGTTCCCCAAATTCCCGCTTTAACTCTTATTTATTAATCTATTTATTCATTCATTTATTATGATCCTTGATTTGTCAATTCTGAGAATAAATTTCATTAATTGCCCAATTGTTAGATATATCATGACCTGCAACTGTTTCTTTGCAGATATTCCACAGATGGAGAAGTTGACTTGTGTTGGATGATCTTGATGGTCTCGACCTTGTGTTCTGTATGAAGTTTCTACTCTTGAGACTGGAAAATATGTTTTCGCATCACGTTCTTTCATTAGTTATGATATATAAATAAAAATATTTTTGTGTGCTTAGGCCAAGACCCAAAAGCATACTTGCTTCTTTTCAGTTTATGACATTGTAGAGGAAAAATTAGACGGTAGGATCAATAGATATGATGGGAGGTTTTACTTGCTTAATAATATACTTACTATTAATATTTTAAAAATTATTATGTGATCATTTTTTTTTGTCAAGAAGAACGAAATCCCTAATGGGCCCGCTAAACTAAGGCTTGGGTGTGCACATGCCTCGACTGCGGTTTGTGGGATCCACGCACACGTGGGCGTTGGGACTACCCAGAGTTCCTGCTTACAGCTCTCAGACATGCACCCTCACCTCCAAGGATTCGAACTCTCGCCAGTTGCAAAACGTCCTCATGGGAGACCCAAGTGTCAATTGACCAAAAGACCGTTGATTATTATGTGATCGTTTAACACCACAATCTCTAATGTAGCTCTGCCCTTGGGGTGAAGGCAGTCGTGATCGGAGCGTTTCAGATGGAGATGGAGAGGGTGTTGGTATTTTGATCGTCATAAGAAGCTACTGCTATGAGAGGGAGTTGATCATTTGGACTCACTCTAGAGAGAAAAAAGAAAGGAGTTGGAATTTTTATTTCTGTTTTTTTTTTTAAATTATGTGTTGATCTTAAGGATTAATGCAAGTGAAATTATTGGCTTTTGTTTTTGAAAGGAAGAAAAATAGCTTCTAAAACTGCTTGCCTTGCCTGTTCAAAACCTCCTTTTTTTTAATTTAATAAATTTTTTTAAGTATTATATTGTCCTGGGAGCTAATGTTTGAGCTACTAGCTCAAGTGAGGAGTGGTGGGAAATCTAGGCCTTGAATAACTTACTGTCAGCTTATGTGGAAGCAGATGTGCTTAATCCAAACAAGTATGAATTTAAAATATGTTGAGGTTTACTCCTCTATTCCTATTTATTGCATGGTCATAAGTCAATGTTTCTTTTTGTTTGTCATTTTATATTGTATAAAAATATTTATGAAGTATTTTTTTGATTTACCCTTAATTATGTTAACTCTATTTTTAAACTTTTTTTTAGTTGGGATTGTAAAAAATTAATTGCAATGGTTGAAGCATTAAGGGCAATTTGGGTAAGTTAAGTGAATAATATATTAAATCTTGAAATTAACTAAATTTTTCGCTTAATAGATTCTTTTATTGTGGTCGCATAGATAGAAACTAAAGGAGTGATATATTTTTTATTTATTTTTATTTTTATAAATATATTAAAAATAAAAAAATAAATTTTAAAAAAGAGAGAATTTTCTAGTATAAAAAAAAATAATAAAATCCATTGGTGGTGTCTGTGGAAGCCACCCAGTGAATCCGATGAGCTTATCAAGAAGATAGAAAAAAGTGAAAAAAAATCCAATAATAGTAAAATATCAAATTTTAAAAAATTGAAACCTCAAAATATATTTTAAAAGACAGAGAGAGACTTTTAAAACTCACCAAAAGCTTGCATATATTTTCCAACAAAAAAAAAATCCTTTATATATATATATATATATATATATATATATATATATGAGACTATATTTCAAAAATAAAAAAATAAAAAAATTCAAAGAAGCAGCCCAGAATCCAATGTACTTGGTCCAACCCATAAAATTAATGACCGTTGAGCCGTAGGATGGCATTCTCGTAGATATTTGAGCCAATTCGGGCATTCTTATTTTTCTATCATTGATATTTCGATGGCACCCCTCACCTTTCAAAATATTAGAACAACATCACTTCACTTGCTAAGAATTACTTTTTTGTTGCATTTGTGCCCTTTAAAAAAACAATTCCATATGATTATCATTTCAGAAACTAGAGATAATTTTCCATTATTCAAAATATCTTTTCAATTACTCATTGGATTTATCATATCATTTCACACTAAAATAAATCACCAGATGCATCCCCTTGAGCTTAAACTCTAATTTAAAATTTTCATAATAATATGTCAAGTATTAATTAATTTGATTTGCTTATTTACAAAAAAAAATTTGAATCATTTATATATTTTTTGCATTGAAATCATTTGTAAATTTACTATTTACTATTTGACCAAGTAAAAGGACTAGAACTGAATTCCAAAATTTAGTAAGGGGTTTAAAGTGAAAACATTGTATTTTTTCCAGCTTATTTGCCTCGGTAGTATCCTCCGTCTGGCCACGTGGCTTGTTTTAATTGGTTGACTGTTTGATGTAATTACGAAAAAGGACAAGTGGAGATGTTTTCAAAAACAAGAACCCAAAGAGCGGTGCACTCTGTCCTGTGCTTTGGCTTGCCAGAGGAGGACCATTGAGGAGAAGAAGGAGAAGAAGGAAAGGAGGAGTTTTTCTAGATCTAAAGAGGTTCTTTCATCTAGTTGCATCTTTTCTTCTTTGCTTATTTAGGGTTTTCTTTGAGTTATGGAACTTGTTTAGATGGTTTTGATGTGAGAGTGAGCTTTTGATTCTTGGAGCTTTTTTTTTTTTTTTATTTACAAAAATCATTCTTGTATTTTCTTTGTTTCTTTAGGTTTGTTTGAGTTATGGAATTTGTTTAGATGGTTTAGATGGGCGAGTGAGCGTTTGTTTCTTGTTCTTCGTGTTTGTTTCATGCTCTCGTTTTGTTTTTCTGTTTATTTTGTATTCTTTATTTGGTTAGGAGAAAAGTTCTTGTTTTCGTTGCAGAATGTTTTTTATTCATTTTTTTTAATATGCTGATACCCTTTTCAACATCTTTTTAAAGATTTAATTTTGGGTGTGTTTTGATTTTTTTTCTTTTTTTTTTGTCTGTTTGATATCCTGTTTAATGTTCTTTTTTTTGTTGGTATTTAAAGATGAGATTTTGAGCAAAGATAATAGTTTTGATCTTGGAGGGTTTTGCTATTTTAATCTGATGCATTGTTTTCTTTGTTATTTTGGATTTATATGTAGTGTTATGTATTGTTTTTCATGTTTGTTTGGTGTCTTTCAAAAAATAGTGATTTTTGATTGCACAGGAGGAGTTATTTAAATCTGATGCATGATGAAAGACCAAAGAGAGCCTGTGACTTTAGTCCTGTTTGCTGATTTGTTTTCATTTGATTATTTTTAATTTAATTCAAAAGGAGTTCATTGAATGGTCAAATGAAAATAAAACAGAGATTGTGGTGTTATGTTTTTTTATGGATTGCTTTATTTAGTGATAACTGACGCATATATAGAACAGAGATTGTTTAAGTGACTAAGTTGTGTTTAAATTTTTTCAATCTACATTTATTATGTTTAAATCTGTTACACTTTGTTTTTCTGTCTTGAAATTTTAGATGTGACATGTTTCTTGATCTTGAAGAATATTGTTGTATATTTTGCAATATGAGTTTGAAAACTAATTTTATTTCTGACAATTCATGCTTAACTTCTGAAGAAAATCACAACATACAAGTTGAGCTTCAATAAACAGGCATGATATATGATTGTTCGAGCTTTCCATGTGTTATATATTTTCGTATTTCTGATACATTATCTTTATATGTTGTTCAGGTAAGAAGCAAGAATGGTAGTAGAGCAGAAGAAGAAGCCATTGTATTCTTGGTGGTTCGACAGTCATAAGAACCAAAGGCACTCTCCGTGGTTATCATCGGCTATTTCAGGTTCGCCTTTCCTCATTTTCCATAGTTCAAGTGTTCAGCATCCAAATGCACATTCTAAACATTACTGACTTAGAATCATATATAACGGCAATGGTTCTGGCTAGGTTCTTATTGTTTGTAGAATTAAAAGAGAATACGAATGCCAACTCTGGACCCTCACAGACTTATGAACCGTATATAGTCTAACAAATTCTTAGTGGCACAGTGAACATGACAATGTCTTCGGACCGAGTTCTTATTGATATGTGAATTTTGTCGGTTTTTATTGTTTACAGATTTAGAAGCGAACACAGAAAAGATACTGAAACTGATTGAAGAAGATGCGGACTCATTTGCTCAGCGCGCGGAAATGTACTTCAAGAAAAGACCAGAACTCATAAACATGATTGAGATTCTCTATCGATCACATCGGTCACTGGCCGAGCAATATGATCAGTTGAAATTTGAAGGAAGATTGCATCGAACCACATCGTTTAATTCAGCTTTTTCTGAAAGAAGTTGGTCAGTAAAGCTAAGGGATGAATCGAGTAAATCTTCGGGCAGTTCTTCTGTTACTGATGATGATGAATCGGAAGAGTCTGAAGTCGATGATCCAGAGAAAGATAGTGAGGAAGAAGAAACACAATGGAAAGCCGATAACGAGATGCTGAAGGCGGAGAACGAGAGACTGAAAGCGGAATTACTGCAGAAAGACGAAGAGAAGAGAGAGGCCATAAGGCAGTTATGTTTGTCGATCGATTTGTTTCGAGAGGAGAATGAATATTTGAAGAATTATATCAAACAATCCAAGAAATGGTCATTCTTTGATTTCAAGAAGATCAAGAAGGGAGCTCTGACTAGGAAACTCTTTGGTGGTGATCACTGAAGGATTAACAGAGATCATCATATGTTACTGATACTAATTAGATGTTTATGTGATTATTGATGCAGTAATACTTTTGTTAATTCATATATATAGTCAAGTACATTGTTAGGACAAATATTCAATTTTATGTGATTATTCTTTGTGAAATTTGAAGTATATTGTTAGAATAAATACCAATGATCTCTTGGTCTGTATGCATTTTTGAATTTTTTTTAAAGGGCATGTTTATGGTCTATTTATTAAAATAAAAATTGTTTGAACAAGTATGATGTTAATTGAAATTTGAAAATGAAAAATAATAAAAATAAACTTGAGATTTTTATCCTTTTTTTTTTTTCAAATGTTGTAAAATCATATAATTAGGAAAAGCCACAAATTTTGCTATTACGCCCCATTTGTAATATAGAACTTAAAGAATTGTTATTTTATTTTAGTATTAATTACGAGGGAAATTATTACTCATATTTCTTTTTAATAAACTTTAATATTTTTTTAATTAAAGTTAAAGCTATTTGCTTGGTTGGTTATGGTGTATTTTAAAATACCTCAAAGGTGTATATTTGCCTAATACCATCACGCCACGTGTACTTTGAAATGTCGCTAATCTACTCCCGAGTGCACTCAACCCTCAAAATGGAACAGAAACCCTACCTTGAGAAAGCTCTAGAGAGATCAAACGTGCGCCTTGTGAAACCCTACTCTCAAACTCCATTTCTCGTTCTCTCCTCGTTGTTCTCCTTCTCCATTGGCATTGCTTGATCGGCTGAGGAGAAGCATCGAAGATGTCTCTGCGAGTGCTTAATCCGAATGCTGAGGTGCTGAACAAGTCGGCGGCGCTTCATATGACCATCAACGCCGCCAAGGGCCTGCAGGATGTTCTCAAGACCAATCTCGGGCCCAAGGGCACTATCAAGATGTTTGGGCTTTGTGATTCGTTGTTCTTGGTTTTTTTTTCTTCGTGATCTCTTGTTAATTTTTTCTTGGTTTCGATCCAGGCTTGTTGGGGGTGCTGGAGATATCAAGCTCACCAAAGATGGGAACACTTTGTTGAAGGAGATGGTGTGGTTTTCTTTGTGGAATCTTTTGGTTGTGGATGAACTCGATGTATTTTTTGTGTGATTTATTGTGGATGGTGGCGTTATTATTGCAGCAAATCCAAAACCCTACGGCAATCATGATTGCGAGGACGGCGGTGGCGCAGGATGATACAAACGGGGATGGTACCACTTCGACGGTGCTTTTCATTGGGGAGCTCATGAAGCAATCAGAGCGATACATTGATGAAGGTTTCTTGATCTGTTTGAAATCACATTTGTTCTTTAGATTTCAATCTATGCCATGCATTCTTTGCTTCAAGGTTCAATTTTCTGCATTCTTTGAGTTTAATTTGTAGAAAGTGGAATCTTTGGTGTTTGCTGGCGATGGTGGTCTGAAAATTTTTCCTTTCAAGTGTACTTGTTGCTCAACTTTTAAATCTTGTGGAATTGCATTGATTCAGGGATGCATCCACGTGTGTTGGTGGATGGTTTTGATATAGCTAAGAGGGCAACACTTGAATTCATTGAGAAGTTTAAGACACCTGTTACTATTGGTGAGACACCTGATGCTGAGATCTTGAAAATGGTGGCAAGAACCACACTCAGGACTAAAGTAATTCAGTCTTTCATTCTTTGTTTTCCTCTTGTTGCTTCATTTATTTATGAACTTCTCCTTTTTCACCTGCCTTGTGGAAAATGATTTTGCATTTTTCTTTCGACAGTTATATGAAGCTTTGGCTGATCAATTGACTGACATAGTAGTGAATGCGGTATGTTTTGTTCTTTAAAGTAAAATGCCTTTCGTTTGTTTTCTTCTAATAAGCTGTATTTATGAATCTAACACCTATTTTACTTTTTATACAATTTAATATGAAGACATTATTAATCTTATTTATCTTCTTTCTAGATGCTTTACTACTTTTTTGTCCATGTATATTGCTTGTAAACTATTCTTGACCTGAATGTTTTTATTTTCAGTTGTTCTGTCATCTTCCAAGTCCCAGTGTTATCTTATAGCATCATTCTTATTTCTTTAACAATTTGTTAGTTGCACATGAATGTGTTGACTTTCATGCGGTTGATTAGGAAGGAAATGGGTTGGGTTTGGGTAGAGTACTATACTACCTATCCTTATACTCGTTTTGTAAAAAATTATTTGTATCCAGTCTCATACCTCCTGGATAACAATTCTAATCCCCATCTCCGTAACCGTTGGGTATCCATATCGCCATATCCATCTCCATTACCCATTGTTAGCAACACTTTCTTCTTACTCCCTTCATTTTGAATACAAGATGGTTTGAGAAAATGTTTTTTGTTCCAAAATTGTTATCATTTTATAATGTCAAGACATATTTATTTGTTTTTCTCAATTTTATCTTTCTTCAAATTTTTAAGTTATATAAATGAAATGAGTCATATTCATGTTCCAAAAAATTGGTATGATTATTCCAAAAAGGGGTAGTCTACTTTTTTTTTTTAATTTTGTTTTAAAATTTTTAAAATTTAATATTATCCTTCATTCTTGTGCAATATACTTAAAAGACTAGTATTTAAGAATGTAAGGGGTAGGGATTAATAAAATATAACTACCATTATAAAATAAATAATATTCATTAAGAGTGAAAAGACTAAAAACGATTTGGCTTCTTTCACTCACAAATCCAAAACATCTATTTGAACTTTTAATTTGATATGTTTATTGTAATTAAATAAATAACCCATTCAGTCTATTTTAAGTTTTAAATAAGTAAATAAATAAATAAACAAACACACACACACACATATATATATATATATGAAAATGGGTACTATAGTACCCATGCAAATACCCATACCCATACAATTTTGCGGGTGTTTACCGTAACTGAATCCAAACTCATTAAGCGGGTATTTACCTTATCTATCATGGGTATTTTTTACGGGTACCCATTGGGTTTGAGTCTGATTGCTATCCCTAGTCTATCTGAACTTCTAATCAGATGTATTTATCGTAATTAAATAAATAATCCATTCAAACTATTTCAATATATATATATATATATATATAGGATGCGGGTAAATGGGAATGGGTACTATTGTACGCATGCCATACCCTTACCTATACAATTTTGCGGGTAGTTACCTGAACCCAAATGAAACCTGAAAAGTGGGTATTTACCTTATGATGGATATTTTTTTTGGTGGATACTCATTGTGTTTGGGTCCGTTTGTCATCCCTACGGTTGATCCTTTCAGTTTTATTGCTTTTGTTGCATTTACTAAATTGTTTTCCACTCTTCTAAAAAACAATGTGATTCACTTGTTCACTTATATATATATATATTGATAAATAGTTGTCTACTTATGATATATGCATCTCTGAGGTTACCAAGTCAAACCTTGGCAACCTTAGATTTGCATTTGATATGATTGCTGGGCATTGCGTGTGTTGTTCAGTTGAATGTAACCTTGTGTCATGTTTCTTACTTTTTCGACAGGTGCTCTGTGTCCGTAAGCCTGATGAACCTATTGATCTATTTATGGTTGAGATCATGCACATGCGTCATAAGTTTGATGTTGATACCCGTCTGGTATGCTTTTTGTCTTTAGTGTGCTTACTGTGATATATACTCATGCTTTGTGATACTTGCTTGGTGAATGAGATGTCTCAATAGGTTGAGGGTTCAATGGTATGAATACTTTTAGCTCATACTCAAATGAAACACCTCATAATGGTCTAATTTGTATGGTTGCTGTATGGTCTACTTTATTTATGTCCCAACTTTGGATATTTTAGGATGGTTTACTAAATATAATAGTATATTTATATGGTTGCTGTATGGTCTACTTTATTTACGTCCCAACTTTGGATATTTTGGGGTCTGCTTAAGCCCTTTGTGCAGTGATTGTTTTATTTATACAATTTCTTACTGACTCCATCATGCCTTATTAGGCCTTTCTTGTTATGTTGGTCACACTAACTTGAATCACCTCTCTTATCTAGACTCATGCACTGATGCACCAGTATGTGTGTAATGTTCAAGGGACAACTATGTTAAATGAGTCTTTAATATTTTGTCTATAGAATATTTATTTGCATGTTTTTGGACACATGGTCATTCTAAACTATACTGATGCCTTTATTAACTTATGAAAGTTTCTGGTTTGTGTTGTTTATATTATTCTTAGTACATTTTATCAAAATATTTTTCTCTCCTCATCTAGGTTGAGGGTCTTGTCCTTGATCATGGTTCTCGGCATCCTGATATGAAGCGTAGGGTGGAGAATTGTCATATCTTGACTTGTAATGTATCTCTAGAGTATGAGAAAAGGTATATGATTGCCTTTTGTTTTGCATATTTTCCTTTCCATTTGGGATGGTTTGGAATGGTATTTCCAATAATAACTATCTCTTAAATACAATCTGTAAAGTCTTTACGCAACTAAATTTTGTTTGTTATATAGTCATTGATGAGAACAAGGAACACCTCTGCTTGCAAGTACCTGTTTTAAAATGCATAAAACAATGAAGTTATGCGATCATAGATACGATGAATTTTAAGTTGATCATAAACCCTCATGGGTATCCTTTATTACTTTCTTCTTGTTGAATTTTAAGAGGTATTTATAGGAGTCAAGGGATTGTGCAATACATGCTTATGTTGGAGAATATTGTATATCTATTTTTAGCTAACAATTTCTTTTGTTTAGTGAGGTAAATGCTGGATTTTTCTACTCCAATGCTGAGCAGAGAGAAAAAATGGTTGCTGCTGAAAGGCGCCAAGTCGATGATCGAGTTAGGAAAATTATAGAATTGAAGAACAAGGTGAAAAGAATTACTAACCATTTTGCATTCATGGCAGTCTTCCTCTTATTTTGAATTAATCAACGACTTTTCGAAATGTAGGTCTGCTTGGGCAATGACAGCAACTTTGTTGTGATTAATCAAAAGGGAATTGACCCTCCTTCCTTAGACCTTCTAGCTAGAGCAGGGGTTTGTTATTTTTCTTCTCAACACTTCTACCGACCATTTTATATTATTTTATTTTATGTTCTTAGTTGATTAAGCCTGTGTGTGTTGCAAATCTTATGGTCTGAGGCCACTTGTCTATTTTCAAGATGTATGACACTAGCAGGGAGAGATGTTAATGACATGGTCATTCTGAAAAAGTATTTCAATCACGGCCACTTTCTTTTTCTTTTTTTCTCCTCTCATTTTCATGTAGTTGATCATTCTCATCTTTCATATTATCGGATTTATGAATGATAAGAATGTATGCTGGTGTGAAGCTACTGTTAATAACTTTTAACTTTCCTATTCAAGAGCCCATTTTTCTTCAATTCGTATGAATTGGATTTGTGTCCTGTTGTGCAGATAGTTGCTCTTCGAAGAGCAAAGAGAAGAAACATGGAGAGGCTTGTTTTAGCTTGCGGAGGAGAGGCTGTCAATTCAGTTGATGACTTGACTCCAGATTGTCTTGGTTGGGCTGGGCTTGTATATGAGCATGTCCTTGGGGAGGAGAAATACACCTTTGTGGAGAATGTGAAGAACCCGCATTCTTGTACGATCCTGATAAAAGGTTGTGTGCTTTCGCTAGCAATTAAATTTTTTGCACACTTGTCCATGATGTAACATAAAAAGTCACATTTGTGCCTTAAAATCTGTTGCAGGACCAAACGATCATACCATTGCTCAAATTAAGGATGCTGTTCGTGATGGCCTAAGATCTGTTAAAAATACCATTGAAGATGAAGCTGTGATTTTGGTGAGATCCATTTACTGCTTTTTATGTCTTCTGTTGTCCATGCATGGTCAATCCACTTCTCATATCTGACCTAACAAGTGCCCTATTTTGTTGGTTCCCACTAACCCCATGAATTTAGGTTTGCAATGCACTTTTATTGATTAATTATTATTCTTAATTGTTGTAACAATCAGTTTGCTCTCAAATACATATTACTCTTAAGGTGTTAGGAAAATTGAATAGCTGACTGAGCCTAGTGTAATTCCTAGTTTCAGGTGTTAGGGGAAGTTAAGTAGTTAACCTTGCAGTCTTCCATTCATTCTGTCATGTTGGCAGCTATGTAAATGGTAAACCATGCAGTTAATACCAGAAAATGAAATAGTTGAATTTATGTACGGCCATGTGTAATATTATGGAATTTGTGTTGGTGATAGTAATAAATGCCACCTCTCGTAAGTTGCATATCCATGATCTTAGTCGTGGTTTTGGGCTTGTGCATTCGATTTAGTAACCTCACTATTTGAAAATTTACCATGTATATGTTGGTGAGTGATCATATTTTATGTTTTTGGGGTTGGATACATGCATTTATAGCTGCTGTGCTGTTCTTGTAGGTTAACTAATTCTTGAGCATTTTACCTTTAACTGAGCAAAATCTTTTATGAGTTTGTATTTTTACTGCATTCATGCTTTTTATCATTTAGATTTACGATTTATATATACATATTTCAATATAATGCAGGGGGCAGGTGCGTTTGAGGTGGCAGCTAGTCAGCATTTGGTAAACAATGTGAAGAAAACTGTTCAAGGGGTGAGTCACATTTTAACATGCACTTAATAAATACTTCTTACTGGTTCTTGTGGGGATTGCTTCTTGAAATGTTATTGAAATGTTAAACAGCGAGCACAACTTGGTGTGCAAGCATTTGCTGATGCACTTCTTGTGGTTCCAAAGACACTTGCTGAGAACTCTGGTCTTGATACACAAGATGTCATAATTGCTCTCACGGTAACTTATTTACATATATTTGTATATAGTCAGCTGCTCCATTTGGCATCTGTAAAGCATAAATTGCAAACCTATTTTATCAGGTAGAGCATGACAAGGGATTCATTGTTGGCTTGAATCAACACACCGGAGACCCAATTGATCCTCTCATGGAGGGTATCTTCGATAATTACTCAGTCAAACGCCAAATTATAAACTCCGGGTCTGTGCATCACCCTTAGATGAACTATGAATGGTTTCTTTAACCTGCATTTTACTACTATTTTTTCTGACACAGGAATAGTTAATTTTGCAGGCCTGTGATTGCGTCCCAGTTGCTGCTAGTAGATGAGGTTATCCGGGCTGGTCGGAATATGCGAAAACCCAGTTAAGCCGGGTGTAAATCATTTAGATTTGTTCTTGGGCACATGTTTGAAAAGAAAAAAAAAGAAAAAGAAAAATTGCATCCGGGAATGAGATAGTTGCCCACTTGCCCTTATTTACCGGTTTTGAGTCTCTCCTGTAGGATTTTTGGATTAATGATGATTCTGGATGACATTATGTTTTGAAAAACAGAAGCTTAGGTTCTCATTTAAAAGCTTTTTTTTTTTTTTTTTTTTGAACTTTGCTGTTTTGCGATGGTGTGTGCGCGTGTGTATTGTCTCAGCAGTAGCATTGAATTTCCTGCTCATTGCCTCAGTGGTATTGCCATGAATTTTTTATGGAATGATTTTGTGATATATATATGTAGGCTTGTTTACGGAATCCGGGAGGTATATATATATATATTTTCAAAGGTTAAGTACTGCATTGGTATATGTACTGTTTGTAATGCAACTTTGATTAATGGAAAAAAAGTAAATTTCATTTATACATGTACACACGCGCGTCAAGTTGGGACTAAAATAAACAAAATTTCTCCATTTTCAAGAATGGCTTTGGAGTAAATGAAATTATAGAAATTATACAAAAGCAATTGGAAAGAGCATATGAACAATGTCATTTACTATGCAAGAGTCCGTCATATTGTTAATCTCTGATCCCAACTTGAATAACATAAAAAAGAAGTCAAAAAAAAGAAATACTAATTTAATTTTACAATTTAGAAAAAAGAACTTGGGTCATATTGTGAATCTCTCTGATCACAGCTTGAATAACATTAAAAGAAGTCAAAAAAAAAAAAACTAATTTAATTTTACAATTAAAAAAAACAATTGGGCCGTGGGGGCATTCCGAGAATCGAACTCGGGACCTCTCGCACCCAAAGCGAGAATCATACCACTAGACCAAATGCCCTGTTTGAAGCTTTGTTATGAATGATGCTTTTTCATTCAAATAGTTTTAACTTTCCCTCCAACTTTCCAAATTCCCTCGCTATCCTCGGGAAGGAATGAGAATAATTCAGCTCTCTTCTACTCCTTCTTGGGATGCATCAACGCTCTGGATCTTCATGGAGACATCTGGTGATCTTCTTCCCCTTCTTACTTCTTTCATTGCTCTTGTTCCTCGCCTTGATCCTGTGTTCTTTGCTTCATATATTTTGTCAATCTGAATTTGAAATGTAGAATTCTAGTTTTCATTTATGTTCTTAGTTATGGGGTCTTTTCTCTCCTATGTTTGGATGTTTTAGGGTTTGCGATTTTAGTTAATCCTTGTCATGCTTGTTTGTTGTTTTTTATTGCTGGAGATCATTTCCGTTGAGGAAGGTTTCAAGTTTAATTAAAGGTCTGTTGGATTTAAAGTTTGTCAAAATTGCATCCTGAATAGCAAAATAAGGCCAATATGAGAAAGAAATTGAGATTTTTCTCATGTTTGAAGATGTTTAAGGGTGATAAGATTATGGTTTCAGAACTGTTGATTTTTTCAAAGGTCAAGCTTTCTGATTGAACACTATCCCAGTTTAGGTTTTGATGTTGCTAGTTCTATGGTTCTTGTATAGTTTGATTTGTGTGTCAATAAGGTTAATGTGAGATAGAAATTTAGGACCTTCACATGTTTTAAGGATTCAAAGGATGATGATGTAGTTGTTGCAGTACTGTTGAGATGTATAGGATGGGTCTTGTTCAAGCGTTTCCAGTGTGGATTAGTGAGAAGCTATATAATTTTTTGTTGCCTTTCTGAATCAACTAGCTAAATTCTGTGAACACTAAGTCATTTGAATTATGTGTTAGTGTAGATCATAAAGAATGATTTTTTAGTTGATATTTGTCATGGTTATACCTTTGGCTTGCTTTGTATGGTGAGAATCACAAATGAAATGTCTTCAAGAATAAGGATTTGTGTTTTGCCTTGGACTGTCAACATTGGGTTAATTTGTTGATGGAAGTGTCTTCTGTTGGCTGTGGAGTCTATTTGCTTGCATGGCATTCTTTCACTTGGCATAAGATAGTTAATCATGGAATAAGGCGGTGCCTATAGCTTGGGTTAGATATCAAATGTAGTGCCCTGTTGAATGTCTGCATAGAGCAATAGATCTTCAATTGATCATGAACTGCTGAGCTCAGTCTGATTTTATGCAAAACTTGAAATTTCTCCTGTAGACATGAACTTTGAATACTCTATTGGTCGCAACTCTCATGCTTTGCTACTAGTTTGTTGATAAACACTTAATGCAAAGGTTTGAACAGAGCATGTTTAGCTCCAATCTCATAGAGTAACATATTGCCTAGTTATAGGCCATTCATTTTAATGTGGTTTAAAAGAGAAGAAATCACTTCATGTTATTATATTCGTATCTGTATAAGCCTATCCTGCCAAATCATTGCAACTTATTTTTATGGATTATTTTGTCGTTCCATTTCAAGTCCATATGCATCGTTGTGAAATCATGAACCAGATTTATTATATGCCTGCTAATTATAATTGAAGTGGGCTGTTATCTTTGATTCTAATGTAGCAAAACACTTCTCCAGTGCTAGAGGCATGATGTTTCCTGCAAATGCAACGTTGAAATGATTATGCTTTTACTCATGAAAACTATCTATTACAACTCATATTCTAGTTGATATTTGCGCTCTTTGTCTTCCCACTGATTGGATCAAGGTCCTTAACTTCAGTGTCATTCTGGTTATTTGGTTCGGCCGTTGTCCATACATTTACCCCTATTGCAATGGATATTGATGAAAATTCTTCTTCCAGAAGTAGCAATACTGGAAAAAATCATGAAGAAAGGACAGAAGCAGTGCGTGGCAGAAAAATCATCCGTTTGGATGTGAGCCAAGTAGCTCATGTCTGATTTGTCTGACCCCCAGTGCAGGTCAAGTGGATAGTGATATAATTTTCAATCCAGCAGATGGATGGAGATTTACAGTGGCAATGAGGAGAAAAGCATTGGTGGCATTTTGAGGCAAAGGAATTTGCCCAATGAGGTCTCATCTCCGGTAAAGAAAAAAACTGCTGACAATGTTATGTGCAACTCTGATCATGAGGTTGCAATACTAGGATATACTTTATCTCAAGAACCTGGTGTTCTTTCCCAAGCCAAAGCATTTGATGTTGTTAATAATTTTCTATTCGATAATGACTTGGGTTCAACTCAAGAATTTGGCTCTGGAAAAAGCAAAGGGAGTAAACCACCTTCTGTTTCAAGTTCAAAGGGGCTTCAGTATTTGGCCAGATGGGTTGATCATCAAAGTCTGGCTGCACAAACTACAATCTTTGACTGGGCTGAGAATATTGATGATGAGAGAGGCGAGCTCTTCAACAGTACCAAAGGTTGCTTCTCAGAAAGAAGAGCTGATGCGTTGCAATTACATAGCCAAGTCAATAATCAGAGGCATTGCAGTTCTGCAGTCACTAGAGCTACAGTTGATATGAATGGGGATGAAGATGCATATGATCATTCAAATTTAGAAGTTCTCCAGCGGCATTTGAAAGATAAAGATGCTTATGAAGGTATTCCATGCATATATGATGTTGGCCCTGCTACACAGTTGGCTGCTGAAGCCATGGAGGCTTTATGTTATAGTCCTTCTCTAAACAATGAAATGAAGAAAGGCATGTTTCAGCCAAATAACCATTCACCTAGAGATTCCAGCACAGAGATGACAGTTGGCAGGAACTTAGGGGATGCTTTGTTTCATGAAAGAGTTTCTTCTGCTCATGATTTAAGAGTGATGACAAAACAATCTAATCGAGGGAATATGGCGTGCAGTATATTAAGTAGGGGAAGGCCCCATGCTTTTCGAAAACAATCTAGTAACTCAAGAATGGAGAAGGTGTTAGAAAATGCAACAGGAGAGACACCAGCAAGAAATATTTTCTCCCACTCTGAGTTGTCAGGTGCTGTGAAAATGCAAGAGAAGGAAAGTAAAGCCACTTCTCCAATGGAAGCATCTTTTAACCACCCCAAGAGAAGGGGAACCAATCACATTACTCATCAAAATTATGCTGTTGATAACTTCAAAAAGTCATCACTATCAACTGCATTACATTTTTCTTCACAACAAGGAACAATAAAAGCCATTGTGAACAGCTTTCCTGAAATACTTGCTACAGTAAAGAGGAAGAAGAGATCCATCCGTAGATACCCTGCTGCCCAAAATAATAACATTTTTTTCAATATAAAAGAGGAGCCATTATTATCTAGTTTTGGACAGAAGTCGTTGCTGTGCCCATTATCATCTAAATCCTTTTCAGGAAAGAACTTGGAGAACTTTTTTACCGAGTCAACTTTTGAGGTAGCTGATTCCCTTTCTTTCAATAGACATGCAGATGTATTTAAAGAAATCTCGCCCGTCAAGCAGGGTGCAGATATTTGTTTTCAGGGGGGAGACATGCCTGAAAATTCACATACAGGAAAGCAATTAAAGAGAAAAGATCAGCTTTTGGGTATGGGATGTGGGCTTCCATGGAACAAAGCAGAGAAATTCTTACCATTCTACAGAGCTAATGACCAAGAAATTTCACAAAATAAAGATTCAGTAAGGTCATCAATTGCCGAAGAATACAGTACACTTGAAACTGATAATGTATTCTCTAGGCAGATAACGAAAGATTTGCGGAGGAGAAAATATATGACTGATGTTCGTGTTATGTTCAGTCAGCACTTAGATAGCAATACACTCAAGAGACAGAAAAAAGTAACCGGAATCATTATTTTTCTTTTTCTACTTTTATCTTCGCATATATCTTCTGAATTATAGTAACATGAGACATGGTGCTTATGGTGATCTTTGGCAGATATTGGCACGTTTAGCATTGACAACTGCATCATCAATATTTGATGCCACACACTTTGTCGCAGATAAGTTTGCACGCACAAGAAATATGCTGGAAGCAATGGCTTTAGGCAGACCTGTTGTGACACATATGTGGCTTGAAAGTTGTGGACAAGCTAACTGTCTCATCAATGAGAAGAACTACATTCTAAGAGACTTGAAGAAAGA
This sequence comes from Dioscorea dumetorum, assembly GCA_902712375.1. NCBI lineage: Eukaryota > Viridiplantae > Streptophyta > Magnoliopsida > Dioscoreales > Dioscoreaceae > Dioscorea > Dioscorea dumetorum. The sequence goes on along the minus strand of CACTHL010000561.1, from coordinate 1,323,732 downwards.
AAAGCAACTCTGCTTTAGCATGGCTGTTTCACTGGCTCATGCATGCCAAAATCCTCTCTTGAAGGTATTGCTGATCATCTCTTGATTTCTTAAGCTATTTATTGAAAGACTTCACTGTAGACTAAAGTTTTTTTTGTAAACACTGTTAAGCTATTCATAAATCTTCAAGAATGACTTTTGTAGGGTAGAAGGGTGTTTGTAACACCAAACACAAAACCGGATCAAGAACTTCTTTTGAGTTTGGTAAAGGCATCCAGTGGTGAGGTGCGTGGTTTTTCTGTCTCGATGCTGCTAAATTCTTTATTATGTGAAATAGAATGTGCATGATTCCATTGTATGGTAAACATTATTGACAGGTCTCAGAAAACATACAGAGAGATTTATAATGTAACTGAAAATCATTTGATACCTTTGGATAGAATACTTTTTTACTGATTACTTCTAACTCCAGTCTAGAATTAATATTTCCACCGTTGTACCATGTGATAATCTATATTAGACAATCATCTGACAATTTTTCGTTACCTCTTCAAAGTCTGGAACCTTTTTCATTTTAGCCAAGAATCAAAATTATCGTTAAAGAAAGTCCTTTTTTTTCCCTTCAAGTGGACTCTTCTAGAAACTTGGCTAAGGGTTGTACTCCAAATCATGGCTAGATAATGAATATCACGATATCGTTGATGTTAAGTCAAAATTTTTAGTTTTGTGACACAGTGCCTTCTGTTAATTCCATTGCACGTATCTGTTGAGAACCTGGAATGATCCTATTTAAAGTGAGAAGATCCTTTCACATTATCAAATTTTTGGTGGTTCCCATGAAGAATTAATAGAAAAATATGAAGGAAAAATGGATGCATGTGTATATTTTATTGTTGTCATCTCAATGTGATATATACTGAGAGTGTTCAATTTACTCAGCCAGTGGAGATGACTGAAATGTATGCAATTAATGATGACGAACTACTGGAGATTCTGATCATATCATGTGAAGAAGATCATGCAATGTGCCAGCGTCTACTTGATAAAGGTGAATGCCACCATTGTTCCTCTTAAATTTATTCTATAGCTATGAAAATAAAACAAACTTGCATGCAGGCGCCAAGGTTTACAACTCAGAGTTTCTACTTACCGGCATTGTCATTCAGAAGCTGGAATATGAGAGGTTTCTGATCTTATATAACTTTTATGTATATTTTTAACTTAACTGATGTAGTTCACTCATTCAAAATCTAAATAATATACACAACTTGTATCTGACTAATTTAAATTTTTATCTTTTGCAGACATGTTCTTTTTACAAGCCATGCCGAAAATTTCTAGAACATATAGGTAAGACAATATAATTGCAAGCCATCAGTCAAGTTCATTTCTCTTTGCATACATGAAAAATCAGTGTTCATATTTTGTTTGGTGATGCATCCATTCCCTTTTGAAAACTGAACTTTTGAATAGATTGCTTAGTTCTTTTTTGATCTTGTTTGATCGTTTAGGGTTTCCGTTACAGATCCATGAGATTTTGGAAGGGTTTTAGACAATACACCATAAAGATGAACTCACAAGTTTGTCTCTGTTATCGTTTGTTTATCTTTGTTCAGTTGATTCTATTATTAGATTCAAAGCCAATACTTATTTAATTCAACCCAAAAGCTTAGATTGAGAGAGCTAGATTTTATATATACATACTATTACAGCTGTGGAGGGTATTCGGGTCATTTTGCGGGATTGGAGTTAGGGGTAAATGGGTAATTTCTCCAATCATGTAACAGAATTTTTACCTCCGTCAGTTGCTTTTGGACTGAAATGAAAACAAACATAAAGGATGGACGTTTTGGAAATACCAAAACTTCGAGGGATTTATAGGGAATGTGGAAAATATTAGGGTGTTATTAATTACTTTCCTGTATTTTTTTATCATTCATATATTAAAAAAAAAAGAAAGGAAAAACTAGAAATAGTCAAACTAAAAGAACAGTTATTCTTATTCTGTGTTCTTTGCTTGTTCCATTCATTTTCTTATTCCACACTTGACCTTCTCATTGACTAGATTGGAATATTATATTTGACGTTTGAATTTTATTTGAAGGAAGTTTCTGTAATATGATTACTCCTGTAAGTTTTTAATTTTAAACTTTTAAAATACATATCTGAATCATAAAGAGTGAATATAAAAAAAATTTTAGTACCATGATAAAGAGTGAATAGACAAAATCATTAAAAAAATAAAAAGAATTTGAAAAATGTGGGATAGAGTTATTGAAAATATTAAAAACTTTCAAGAATTGATAGATAATTTTTTTTATAAAGATTTCTGGATGGGAACATATGCACCATGCCCCCTTTTAAATTGGTTTATTCATGTCCACAAAATTGCACAATGTTTTAATGACAAAACTAGGTGCCACCTTAACAAAGCTTCTAGAAACAAGCAAGGGACATGCATTAATTGCATGGATGCGTAGCCTCCTCTTTCCATTATCCCTTCTTTGTATTGTCATGCGTGTCTTTATCAACAATAACAAAAGCATAAATCACACAAAGCATCAACCACAAAGGCATGTCAATTTGGCCAAGCATATAATTGTGCCAACTTGGCCACATCCCTTTCAGTCCACTTCTAGAAGAAAAACTCGCCACCCTTTATATATATATATATATAATTTCAATCAATCATGGGGGTTTTATTGAAATTTAAAAGAAAAACATAACTAATTTTATAAAAAAAATCCAAGTTTATAAAAGTATTATCTCCCATTTTTTTTTGTTAAGAAGAACGAAACCCCTAAGTTAAGACAGGGGCATGCGCATGCCTCGACTGCGGCCTGTGGAGCCACGCACACATGGGCGTTGGTACCACCCATAGTTCGTGCTCATAATTCTCACACATGCACCCTCACCCCGAGGATTCGAACTCTCGCCACTTGCGAAGCGTCCTCACGGGGGACCCAAATGCCAATTGACCTAAAGGCCGTTGACAAAGTATTGTCGCACTACTTGAGGTCACGTGTAACATATATATATATATATAATATTTAATAATGTGCACTAAGGATAGACAAGGAATATTTGAAAAGGTGAGAAGGTGGCAAATAATTTTGTTGCTTTCATGGGTGTGACAAGTAAAAAGCTCAATATTTCTAGAAGTACACAAAACCCTAACTTAGACAAAACCACACTCCTCTCATCAAATCAATATCCCTTGATAGAAACCAATACCAACTTCACCACCTCCTTTCCATATATATATATAAAGCTAACAACCCTTATCTTAGTGCTAACCCTAATGCAAGTAATGGACTTTACTACTACTCTTCATGCACCTCCAACACCACCACCACCACCACACCACCACCATCACCACCTTCTTCTTCTTCTTCTTCTTTGTCTTCTTGTCATGAGCTCATACCATTAACATTTTTAATGGAAACAGTTGGTGACTCTGAGTGTGGAACTTCAATATGCCCAATGAGAAGCCATGGCTTGTTAATGATGAGCTTGAGAGAAGGAAGTGGTGAAGATGATCATGAAGAAGACATTGAGTCTAGTTGTACTACTTATAGTTATAGCCATCCATGTCTCAAGGAGAAGTTTGGTGAAAGAGTTGTTGACCAAGCCAATAATGATGATAATGGTGATGATGACGATGATGCTGATAGTCTCCGGGGATCTCCTCCGGTGAGATCAGAGAAGGAGAAGAAGAGGTTGGTGGACTGTAGAGAAGAAGATAGACTCTTTTGGGAAGCTTGTTTGGCTAATCGTTATCCTTAATACAAGTTAACTAAATAATTAATTAATTAATTAATTAATGTGTATATATATGCATGTATGTAGAAATATTAATGGTTCTTTCTCAAAGGAGAGGTTTGTATTTGTTTAGATGTTGGGATTTCTTAATTCTTGTGATTAAGTTTAGGGTTGATCTATCTCTATATATTTTTGTTTTTGATTAAATGTTTAATTGTCTGTTTTGTATAATGTTGTTTTAAGTAAAGTAAGTGTGGTGTTGTTGGCTTGTATGTAAGTTAATTGGTTTTGTACATCTATATATATATATATATATATATGAGCATGTTTCTTCCTTGACATTATTCTATTTTCATTTATTAACATTATATACAATCTCATTATCTTGCATTTTAATTTAAAAAACCATGATTTCTTCATCCAAACTAATTATGCATCTTGTTAATTTTTATAACAATCTATAATATCATATCTTAATTATATATGTTTTGCATTAATTTTCACTAATGATATGCTTCATAAATATTTTTTTATAAAAATGATGTCATATAAAGTTATTTTTAGTAAGTTAAAACACCAAAAATTAATCCAAGATTATGGAGTAAAATAAGAGTAAAAAAACAAGTGGTAATTATAATTAATTAAATGCAAGCACAACATCCTTTTTTTGCACATTTAGTTGGTTTATATAATAATAAAAGCTTAATTTGTACACTAAAATTTTCATTATACCTACTGAAGAATTAATCCTTCAACACTACCTTCAATATTTAAATCATCTAATGTAAAATTTTTGCATAAAATTGATTGATTCAATTGGTTAGGGTTTGAATGACAAAAGATCATCAAAACATCAATTGACCAATTTTTTTTTTCCCAATGTTTCAATTAAAGTTATTCTTGATTACTAATTTCATGCTACTAAAATTTACTCTTTCAATTTTTTTTATTAATGAATTATTATTTAAAAATTTAATTCACAATTTAATACTACTAAAGAAATTTTGGATCATTATTTTAGATGGCTAAAAAACGACAAAATATTTGACTATAGCATTATGTTCTTCCTCTATATATATTGAAAAAAAACTTAGTATAATATTGATCTCTAAATTCATGGATGAATGAACATGCCACCAATTTCATTAGCAACTTGATCTATAGTTATGTAACTTCATAAGGAGACATTGATGCAAATCTAAAGCATCTCCCTTATTTAATAAAAGTAAAGCTAAAGAAGCAAAAATAAATAAATAAATAAATAATCAAAGTTTATATATTATTAATAAGAGAAGGTACGGGCCATAGGATTAATCCAACAACTATTATAAATAAGCAATAAATTTAAGCCATTTGTTGGCACAAAAGTTGGTTCAAGCTTCAAACCCACTCTTTGAATGTCTTCCATAGATGACAATTGCTTAGAGTTTCAATGACTTTAATTAATAAGAAAAAAAAAACTCTTTTCAATTTAATTTTCATATTAATTAAAACATTCACACTAAACTTGATAGTATTATTAGTTTTGAACTCTAAGTTCAATATATAAATAAATAAATAAATTGATTGTTTAGTTCTTAAACTATAAAAATCTAATTATTTTTAGTGTTTTATCCATTATTATTTTTAGTTCTTAAACTAAATAAGTAGTGACCCAAATTATAAAGACTATTAATAATAGTAATAAAAAAAATGATATTATATCTATATAAATATATAAACCCTTTTTGAGTAAATCTTATTAAGGCTTTTTTTGCATTTAACAATAAATAAAAAAAATACTAGAAATACATTTGAAGGTGTCATTCACTTTTTCCTCAATTGGCAAAATAATTAATAATGCTAAATATTATTTATTTAATCCCAAGCTAATTCATCAGCCATTTTGCATGCAATTGAATGGTGGCAAGCTTTTGCTTGTTATACAAATAAACTAGATGACCACACATTAGCTTTTCAAATATTATATTATATTGTTCAAAATCTTTTGATTGATTTGTTTCTCATACATAATATTGAATTTAGATGAAATATATATATATATATATATAGTTTTTGGAATTTAGAAAAAAACTTGAGGTACAAAAATGTGGGAAACCAAATGTTATTTATAAAGTTATCAAATTTTAAACATTATGTTGACACAATGATTAGATAGGTATTTTTTTAGTTTTTTTTTTTTTGAGTTGCATACTATTTGAAATAAAATTTTATATATTCCTTTAAAATGTTGATTAAAAATTTTTATTAAAAAAATATATTATTTGTGGTGTTTTTTAAATCACTCAAGAGAACTCTCTCTATGATTGGATTGGAAACCTACACTCACAATATAGAACTTTTGGTACCATTACGTCCAGCATGTTTCTAACTCAGGTAATGAGCTGGCTGCAAACCAAGCCACAAAACATGTGGATTTTAATACTTTTCATTTTAAAATTTCAAAATTTTCAGTTTTGTAATATAAAGTATTTTTTTTTTTTTTGATAAAATGTGAACAAGCCATATCAAAGACATACACAAACGTGGAGTTGATCCCTCAACATATATATGTATGTCTGCACCCTACATAAGATGAGCTTTGAACGTATCTTTTTTTGCATGATACAAACACCTCACGCACAAAACTCAATACCAATAGATCAAAAAATCATTAACATTACCATATATGCATTCTGTAAGTAATTATTCAGTTCATTTTTTTTAATATATATATGTGTGTGTATATATATATATATATTGTATTCGAGATGTAATTATTCAGTTCATCTTGTTTTAATATATTGGAAACCAGACAAAGTTCAAATGTTTATACCGGTTAATCTAGAGAGGAAAACAATCCAAATGTTTGACCTGAAAGAGAAAAGTTTGACCCATGATTCCTTTGACTAGTCAAACTAGCACGTGTGTGTAGGCCCTTTAACGGCAAACACGATTGATAGTACGTTTCGGTATTTTTTACTTCAAAATGGGCTTGTTTTGAAAATTAAATTGTAGTAAATAATTTTGAACTTTTTCCAAGGGACTAATGATAATTCTAACCATAAAAAACCAATGTGTAGAATGAGAAATAGGCTGTTTGAATAAATGCTTCGAATATAAAATTTATGGGGTTTTTTTAAAAATCAAAGAAAAAATAGAATACCCTCAAATAATTAAGCGAGTCATATAATTTTAATGAACACGTCCACATAGTTCAGAATAAATAAATAAATACACATTCAATGCATACAATTAAAGAAACATTTATCAGAAGCTAAATCAATTAAAAGTTCAAAAAGAACAATAAAACTCAGTTCAGAATTTGAGATTATGTACTTTTTATGTGGCATCATAAGTTGATATAACCCCATTAATAAATGAAGAAATTATACTGGTACACAACCCCTACTAAAAATCTTCAAAGCATCAACAAAAAGGCGACAAAGTGATAACTAAACAAACTCTGATAAACACAAGAGGGGCTTGCACCGAACTTATTTATGGGATATAATTCAAGAGGCCGCAGCAGCCAAGGAGTCGATCAGCAGCTGGTAGCCTTCGGGGACTGATGTTTGGCCGGTAACACATTCGGTGAGGGCTGGGATGTCTGCGTTCACGTCTAAATACCTTGCAAGCAGAAGCAGCAAATGGAAGTCGGAGATGCGCTTGACAAAAGGAAGGTGTTTCGTTCGATCGAGGTGGCTCTTTAATGCCCTCATTGTTACAGTTGTGATTCGGTTCTCCACTGGAAAGTTTGTTGACAGAGGCCCCTGTTTGTGATAATCAAGTTACATTAGAATCCTTTACCGATATGTAATTTCAAGAATAGTATACATAACGAAAATAAGCAGCTATAAGATACCGAAATAATAAGGATCCTGAAAACTTGGAAAGTTTTTTGAGTGGTTCTATATCAAGTAATTACAATGTAATAGCCACATTGAACAATGAAGCACAAACTAATTGAAGTCAAAAAAAGGACATAGGGGACCAACTGAAACTTAAATCCCCCATAATAGCCACATTCATTCGCACTAATGAAAAATCAATATTCTGAATCTTCAGAGTTTTATATTTATCAAAGGTAGCCAATGTAAAGTCTGTATTCTGGTTTTGGATTTATTGAGGATTCAAAATGGAGTGGCTATCAGAGAATTGTTCTTATTCTAGATTTTATAAGTAGGGTCTCAAGAATGAAGTGGAAGCAAATGATTTAAGAAAAATGTGGAAGCCACTAGTGACTCTTGGCTCAAACTCCCAACCTACGACTTAAAGCAAATTGCCCTAACCACCATAATCACCACGGTAGAGTGACTTGATATAAGACACAAATAATCATGGGTTAGACATACATTTGGAAAGCCAATGATGGCAAACCCATTGCTTGAGGTAGCACATTTATAATTTAGGCTAAATTTCTAGCTTGAGGTCAGCTTGTTTAAGAGTGGCAAGCCATTATCAGGTTTAACATTGGATTATCCCCCATCACCCCTTACCTATGAGACCAGAAGAAATCAGAACAGAGGGATTAATTAACCTTATTGATTAGGTTAGGAGTTTACCTTAAGTCAGAACTTTATCAGTCAGGCCTATCTTCAAAAGTAATAATTAAACAATTCTACAGAGAGTTTATAACCAAAATAAAATTCAGTGAAAATTATTTTCTTCTTTCTCAAAGGAAAATATGTAAATAACTCAAAGCCTTAGTTCATTGCCAGATCCATAGCAAAATAAGAGGGGAAAAACCCCTGAAACCAGACAGACTCATTTCCTAATCTAGATCTAATTTTTGCCTGATCCCAAACATCCAACCATCAAAGTTATTAAAAAGATATGCCCTATAATTTCCAGATATCAAAAAGGGCATTGAAATGCATATAAAAAACTTCTAAATCCAACTTATTCCAAGTCATCAAATAAGCTTCTCTGCTGGTTACTTGAATATTAAGGCTGGATCCACTTCAAGAATCAATTTATCAAAAAAAAAAAAAAAAAAATTGATATGCCAGTTTACCTTGCATAGAAGCTAGTAGATTTGGCTAACAAAATCCATGCAATGTCTATGATGTAAACGGATGAAAGCTGTATTTTCCTACAATGTCTGCAATCTAGACTGAGCAATGTTTTACATAAGCTAGACAGAAATATAAACAAGTTCACAAACAAGAGAAGATATTCTAGGAAACAAGATCCTATACTTATGTGCTATATGGAGCAGTATATGTTTGTCATATGGGAATAATTCTCACAATAAAATCAGAAATATTGAGCTCAACTCACTAAATACAAAGTCTTATATCAGAACATCTTGTTTTCAAGCATTCTCTACTAAAGCGAAAATCCTTGATACTAAGTTTTGTGGTTTGGACAATCCTACTCTAACGTCATTACTAAGCAGTGTTAGCATTATCTGTTTCAAACATAACAGCAAACTACAATAGAAACTCCAGTGTTAACACCAAAATTTTCAAGTGTCACTACACACAATCGCAAGTTACACTAAAGATAACACAGCAATTCAAATAGCACTTTAAGCATCAGAAGCATAATAAGGACAACAAGCAGCAGCAAGAGGAAAAGCAAAATTCAGCAATGAAGCAAGCTCACCTGATGATCAGAGATCTTCAGAGGCACCAAGAAGAAATCATTGTCAACCTCCATGGTATCCTTCACTCCAACAACAACATCCTTCTTCATCGTTGAAACCCTAGGATTATCATCGTCACCAATCTCAGTGACAAACCACCCATCCTTGAACAATTTCACACAAATATCACTCATCTGGAACGCCTCAAAGTGGACATCAGCCGCACCATCCTCGTTCACTTCTAGTTTCACCAATGCAGTCACCCACTCCTCAATTCCACCCTCAGCGTGCAACTCGGCGGCCTGCAGCACCTCCCTCGCCGACAACGTATACTCCCCCTTCCCCGTCCTCCCCACCGACTGCGTGAACACAAACCCCACTCTCCGCATCCCCAACCCGGCCGCAATCGCCTCAACAAGGGCTTCCTCATCAGGATCGCGGAGGAGAAAAAGGGAATCTTCAGTGCCCTGCTGCGGCGGCTCATAGATGAAGTCAACCAAGACAACGCCGCCTTCCTCAACGCGGCCATACATGAATCCCCCACGTTTCACGGCGAAGGCAAGCGTCTCATTGATATAGAGCTGGAAGGCATTCGCTGCGTCGCGATCGAAGGATGCAGTGTCGCAGTGCGGAGTCTCCTGGCGAGAAACACGGACCTGGCGGGCGATGAGGTCATCCATGGTCATCTTTCGGCCAAACGATCCAGAAGGGGTGACCGGCGGAGCACCAGAGACAGAGCGGGGGAGGTCAAAGTAGGAGAGAAAGACGACAGAGCCATGGGCGACGCCGATAGAAGAAAGAAGCGCAGCGGGATCGGCGAGGTCGGAGAAGCAAAGGGCATCGGCAGGTGTCTTGGCGAGGAGGAGGTCGCGGTTGAGGGAGAGGAATTGGGCGGAGGCGGGGACGGCAAGCTGTGCTTGGATGAGGGACTTGAGGGTAGATACGGTGGCCCGTGAGGGGTCCGGGATGGAGACGCGCTCGAGGCCGTCGCGGCTGCGGACGCGGACGATCATCGCCGGAGATCGGATCGGAGACTCGAGCTTTTCGTATAGTGAAAAAGCCGAAGAGAAGAGGATTTGGGTTTCGGGCTTCCCGACTTGGGCCTTTATCTAAAGAGTGAGATAGACTCGGATTTCGGAATCCCAACTCGCGCTGGATGTGGACCCGAGTTTGGATTTGGACTTCGACCCGGACTCGGATGGAGGGTTTATTTTACGGTTTAAATATCTAAATGGTCTCTCTATTATTCGAAACCCGTCCTTTGAGTCCCTCAATTATAATTTCAGCATTTTCAATCCCTCTATTTTAAAAATCTGGCAATTCTAGTCCACTATGTAACGGGCGTCTCTTTTTCCGTGAGACGTTGTTGACGTGGATTTTTTATATATTAAAAAATGATTAAAAAAATAAAAAACAATAAAAAAATTATATTCAACTCATGGATTCGGATCTGATTTACAAAATCCGAATCCAAAAGTGAATCATTGTTGAAAACCCAAGCGGTTTTTTTGCTGAAAATCAGGAAACGGGTTGGCGGGGCGGGGATTTTTGGCGAGGGGCGGTTTTGGTTTTACCTTGCCCCGCCCCGCCCCGCTCCAAATTTACATATATACCCCTATATATTAATATATACATATAATTTAAATTTTTTAATTTATATGTTGAACTATGTAATTTTTTATTTTTTTATAGTAATTTTAGTAAAAACAGAGCAGGGCGGGGCGGGTGAAAAAAACTACGGAACGGTTTTGGTATTAAGAATGTTAAAAAAAAAACGGAATGGGGCAAGCCATGTGATTGGCGGGACGGGGATAGGGCGGGGCCACCCGCCCAGCCCCATTATCATCCCTAGATAGGACAAAACATGTCACGAGCTGCTTACCGTATCATTAGTGCCATAAGGGAGATGTTATGAATAAGCTCTTTTTTTTCTTCAAACCCACAAACACAACCAAGTTACTTCACCACATGATTTTTTTACTGTGAATATATTAAAAATTAAAAATAAGAAAAGGAAATTACACATGTATCCCTCCGTATTTATTTAGCTGATGAAAACATAGAAAATTGGCTATAATCACCATTATACTTTAGGGTTTTTAGATTACCCAAATCACATTAATCCCTACCGAAAACATTTACATATGCACCCAAAATATATATATAGTCCCTGGCTGATTTTGAATCCACACAAGTCCTCGGAATCCCCCTCTCCTGAGGCTGAGAATATACTAATTCTAACGCAAATATCTGTTCTCTCTCTCCACTTTTTTAAAAAAATTAATACTTTTTTAGCCCAAGTAATCCTAGTCATAATCTTAAAAAATTTTAATAAATTAATATTTAAATCAAAAGTGGAAATTCAGACCAATGGAGTGCATCTTATGAGTTTTACACATTTTCAATGTTAATTATATAGAATTTTATATTATTTTAAATAAAAATACTTTTAATTATGTTTTTTTATAAAATAAATAAACTATAACAAGGAGTTACCCTTTCAACACATTTATATTTCTATCCATATGATTTTATGTTCAAATATATCTTTTCAACATGGCACAACGTCTATTTTTTATTATTTAAAAAATATTTTTTGAACTTATTTTATTATAACAATAAATTCATATTAAAAAATGAGTTAGAGGGGCATGTTCCATGCCATGTTAATTTGCATCATGAATCACATACATATATTGACAAATGTGGACAACTTATATGATAGCACAAAGGAGTGGATTTTTTTTTTTTTTACAATCAGACAAAAAATGCTCCATTTAGAGAAGTGAAAGATACACACAAATGTAAAACAAATTTAACAAGTATTTGTCCTCTCATTTTATATGAATTTTGAGTTTGATTGCTGGTCCTCCTTGAACATTTTATATAAAAGACTCAATATTAATAGACCAAGAGATTATTGACAGTGTGTAATGTTTTTATACGAATGCAATATTTTTATTGAGAAAAAATTAAAAGTGAAAATAATGAAAATAACTTCTAAAAACACAAAGGTAAGAGTTAAAAAAAAAATACAAACAAATATTTTCTTAATTATATTAAATATTGTCATCAATAATTTTTAAGACAAAAAATTAAAAACAATAAAAACCCTTTAGTACACTTTCCTGTAAAAAAAAAAATGTCTCATAAGGGCTTTCATTATTGAAGGTTCAAAGCAGGTCAGACATAAAACACAATGGGCTAATATCTGCATTTGACAAGTGAGTGCACATGAGCTGGAGGATCAATTTATAATAGTGCATACGCCCATGACGGATGGCTTGTCCGCTTTGTTAAAAAAAAATAATAATAATAAAACACTCTTTGAAAAATTAAAACAAAACTTTAGATATTTTTATTTTTAATCCTTTTTTTAATAAAAAAATTAAACACATATTAAGTAAGAAAATAGTTATAAATGCATAATAAAAGGATTTGTAATCTTATGGTTTTTAATATAAACTTATTTCAAAGTCCATTTGCTCCCAAAAACATAGACACCATAATCATTCATTAATCACTATAATAGATTGTAGGCTTTTACAAAAAGAAAAATAGTTTTTTAAAAAATTTATAGGCCAAATTGTAAAATATCAAGGGGTTATTTAAATGTATTTACGATGTATTGAATTATCAGAAAAAACTTAGAATTATCAATTTTAAATTTTAAAATTTAAAGATTAGTTACATTATCGATTTAAATTTGAAATGATTAGTTGGTTCTTTATGTTTAGATTAGTTGCATTATCAATTTGTTAATTTTTTTATACATAATTATCTAATTTTGATGAAATTTAAAAAATTAATATTAAATCAATCAAGATTTTTTTCATTTATACTCTATCTAATTTTTAAACAAATTTAATATATATATAATTTCCATTTAACGAGTATAACTATTAATAGTTTCCACCCCTTTCACCGTGCTGGAGTAGCTCAGTCGGTTAGAGCGTATGGCTGTTAACCATAAGGTCGAAGGTTCGACCCCTTCCTCTAGCGAGAATAATCCATAAAATAGTAAATGTTTTTAAAATTATTTTTATTTACTCATGTGCATGCTACCATAATTAAATATTAACTTAATTGTCAAATTAAAAACATATTTATTTATTTCTCTCTCAAAATAGAGCCAACTGTTCATTGTAAATCAAATATGTGATCTTAATTTTTTTTTTTTAGCCTCCCTATAAAATTATTTACTTTATTTGGATTTGAAAAATACCGAGCAAACTCAATAAACACATGTACTTTTATATTGCATCAGTTTTAAAATTTGATTTCGAGTTTTTCTAAAAATAATCAACCTATAAAATAGATCTAAAGCCAAGAGGCTATTGATTTTAACAAAGATTTTATATAGAATTCTGTGTTATTATTTATAATAATTAAATCCATTATTCAATTTACATCGAATTATTTCACTTCCACTGTTTTTTATGTTTTTCTCTTTTACAATATCAAATCGTTCTCTATTTTTTTCCCGCATATTGACACAAGAATTTATCATTTCACCATTAATTACTGTGGTAATATTGAAAATAGTAAATTTTTATCTTCATTCATTAATTAAATTAGCTTGATGAGTCAATAAAGTACTAGATTCTGAATTAATAAGCTAGATTTGGCTGTGTCCAAGGAATAGAACAAGCCAATCAGAAAACTTATATCAAGCCATCTTATCAATGTAACAATTAAGACAATAGAGGAAATTGCCACCAAAGATGGTAAAGTCCTTATTATTATAAATTTTTGGGGGAAAAAATTAAATAGGTTGAACATTAATGCCTTCATCATCCTTTTTTTTTTTTATGGGCTACATACCCTTGAATAATACATATAATTATGTATATATCCCTGGGGTTCGAATTAGTTGAAAAATCGTCCGTTAACGAACAGCAGATATATAAAATGACCATTATACCCTTTGCATATATACCCTTGAAAAGTTTTTTTATTATGAAATAGGAGAGAGATTGGATATTATTGGTAAAGTTATAGAAGGTTATTTTAGACATTTTATATATGTTAATCAAGATTATAACTATAATTAATAAAGTTAATTAACTATATTTTTCAGGGGTATATACACAATTATATTTTTTCTGAGGGTAAATATGCAATTATAGAATTTTTAAAGGGTATATACTCAATTTTCTTTTCTTTTGTTTTTTTATTTATGAGAGCAACCTAAAGCTAAAACATAGTTAAAGTGAATAAATAGGAATAACCTCCCCTAAATAATTAAAAGCTTGTTATTTTTAGCTTTTTTCTTTCTTTCTTTATTAGAGATAAAGAAAAAGTTTAAATAATTAATAATTAATTTTTTAAAACACAAATGAGCATGTGGTTCTAGCATTTCCATAATTCCATGGTACATCTAATTTGAATGAATAATATTATTGTTGCCACATAATAATTTACTAATTTCTTATCAAACAAATTTCCTCAATTATTGTAGCTGTCTTATGGTACTAATTTGCCTTCCACCCAAAAAAAAAAAAAAAAAGAAAAACTTTTTCCAACCTTCCTTTACATATACAATGTGGTGTTGTGAAATTTGAGATCACAAAAATAAGCTTTTTTTTCTGTTTTTTTTTTTTTTTTTAAGTGTTATCAACATCATGAGATTTATAAAACGAAGGGTTGCAATCCTCCGAAGTGTTTATCATTTCATTCCTGCTTTATGCTTTATTAACATATTGAGAAAATAGACAAGCACCTCGAAGACATGTAAAAACATGAAGTTTATATTTCAATATGTTTATGCCCTAGTTATTTGAGCTGAAATTCAAATGTGTCTTTCTTCTTACTAACGGCACAAACACCCTATGCAAAAGACCCAGTACGAATAGATTAAGAGGTTATTGATATATGACTGATATTTTCATATATTAATCTTATGTTTAAACTTCAAGAATTATGAATAAAATTTTTTTTCTTTTACTCATGTCTAAATATATACATTATAGTCCTTTTTTCTTTTATATTGTCAAGTTTCTATTTGGTTTTTTAATGATTAGATTCTTATTTTTATGAATTACTAATATTCTCATATATATGAATCTTATTTTCAAAACTCAATGATACATGTATATATATATGTGGTTATTCTTTTAATTCTTATAATAGTTGTGAATAATTTTTTTCCCCTCATGTCTAATAAGGTGTGGTCCTTTGTTTTTTAATATTGACAAGTCTCAATTTATTTTATCAAATGATTAGATTTAGATTCTTACTTTTATGCTTTACTAATATTTTCATATATATATATACTAATCTTATGTTCAAAATTTATGATATTTATATATAATTATTCATTTCAATAATCATGAGATGAATCAATACTTAATTACATGATTGATATATTGACAGGGGTATTTTTTTTTTTTCATCATCTCTATTCTTTTAGGGTTTAACCGATGAATTTCATTCATATATTATTTTAAAAATAAACATAGCAGATAAAACATGATTAATTATTAAGCTATCGCCGCCGTCGGCACACTATAAAAGACAAGAATTCAAACAAAAACAAAAAAATTAAATTAAAATAAAATAAAATAGTGTTCTAAGACCAAACGAAATGAAGCCCTTTTTATCTCTTCTTTACACTAAAGTTTTGTGCACGTATGATCTCATTCATGCATTGTTGGCATTTATGGAGGAAATCAATCAAAGAAGGATGATGACTCAAAAAGCAAAAGGATTCAAGATTGATTTCAATGACGCAATCTTTGTATTATGAAAATAACATGTTGCAATTACCATGAAAATTTAACTCAAAAGTTTTATAAAAAAATTAAACTTAACAAAACCAAGTTTTACTATTTTAATTTCTTGAATTGTTCAATAGAGATTTAAAAAAAAAAAAAAAAAGAGATGGTTGAAGATAAGAGGATTAGGTGTTTGGCATGATAAGAATTCAGAAAGCTAGTTTTATGGCAGACCAAAGAAGAGATAAAAAGATGAATGTATCCAATTTTTCCGGCCCCACTTTTCTCTAATTTTTAAATTTGTGCCTATAATTATTTATTAATTCAATAAAGGAGAGATTGCATGTGTTCATCTCTAATTCCAAAAACATGTTGTTTTTTGATCCATATATATAACAGTTGAAATTTTATTTTATTTTAATTATATGTGATGCCATTGGAGCAAAAGTCGAAAAATCAATCATTGAATAAAAGAGAGCGATGACGATAATTTTTCCAATAGGAATCAATGATTAAAGTATATATATCAATGTTATCAATGCGCAACAACTAAAGCCTAGTGTTGGCATGTATATACATACGCTTTACATGTATAACTAGAGTTTTAGATCAAATTCTTCGAGAGCGAATTCGAATAAAAAATAATCTTTTCTTTGGTGTAGGAAGTCTAGTATGAGATTGTGAACAAGTTGTTGAAGTCTTAGCTTTATTTATTTATTCATTCATTTGGATGCCATTGGACGTTGAATGAAGTTGGCTTAATTAATTTGCCAACATGAGATTTGCATTTAATACAAAGCTTGCTTTTTAGCTAAATTATCTTGTCATTTAATTGATGTTGATGGGCAAATGAATCGTGCATGATTGATTCCTAAAGTTCAAATTGATTGGGTTGAATCAACTTGGTTGAAGTCGGGTCAAATTAAATTATTAGAAAAGGACCTACATATATTTGATAAATTTCAAAATGAGTCCTTTGTTAATATTTCCAAGCGTCATTATTTTCTTCAAAATATACCTCATAAATTTTAATTTTTTTAGAAAAAAAAAACTATTTTTCTATTTTTTTTTTCTGTTCTATTTTTTCATTTTGACTGAAGAAGCTCTGGTCTCATTCTTATTATTTCATGATTTTATTTTACATGAACTCAGTCTAACAAGTTCATATATAGCAGGGGGAACCAAAAGAAAGAGATGATTGAATTAAATGAGAGTGAAATACTAATTTTTAAATAATGAATGAAATTGATAGAATAATAAATTAAAAATAAATAAATAAGTATGGGATCGAACTTCTAAAATATTAAAACAGTTGAAGAGATTTTTTGTTTTTTTTAGGTATATTCGACTAGATGAGATTATAAGTCGCTTTCAATAAATTATTTCCAAGAAGCAGAGAAATAACTTGCTTGTTATGAACTTTTAATAATTAATTATAGAATCAAATGGAAGTAGGTGAAAAATTCTTAATTATTGAATTTCATTTAAATGATAATGATTGATTATGAAAACTTCTAAATGGGTTAATCCAAACTCAAGTTACGCTAGGTTGGGTTTACTTATCAAGGCAAGGGAGATATAATTTGGAATTATTTAAAATATGGAAATTATATACATTTATAAAGCAACCTATTAATCACAACCTTTTTCCATTAAAATTTTTTCTATCACAACAACAACAACTACTACTACTACTACTAAAAAATAAAATAATAATAATAATAATAATGCAACATAATCTTTTATTTATATAAAAAAATGATTTTTATTATTTTTAATTTTTTTAATGTTTTAAATAATCATAAAATGCAAAAGAAAATTACACTTGTACCCTTATTTATATATATATATATATATATGTCTCTCAAGATCTTAAAAATAGTTTAGAAATGACTAAAAAAATTATATTTAAATTTTCTTTTAAATACTGTAAAGTCTCGACACACAAACTTTACATAAATAAGTAAATAAAATCCTTAAACATAAAAGACAAACTCTCAAAATAGTTCCCACTTGACTTAAAAGTCCTCTAGAATATGGTAAAGTTCAACCCACAAACTTTATAGAAATAATTGTGGCAGGAGGGTATATATGTGAAAGACAAAATAAAGTTATAAGTGACCACAAGCTTTAAGAAAAGCAAGGAGGTAAAAATAAAAATAATAATAATTAATTAAATTTAGGACATGGGCACATGAGGAATGTCATGTTATGGTCATGCTTGATATTAGGCATGCACACATGGCAAAATGTTGGCAACTTTAATTGCTTGATAAGAATAAGAAATTAATAATTGAGTGATTGGATGGCACTTGAAGTTTCTATCAATTATGAGGACAAATATTTTGTGAGTATATAAAGACAAGGAAGGGAAGGAGGATGCTTGTGAGGAGCAAAGAAAAGATTTGAGGAGCTTTGTTGGCTTCTTTGAGAACTCTTGAGTTCTTTGAAGGCCAAACAAAGAGAAGAAGAAGAAGAAGAAGAAGAAAAAAAGAATAATACTAAGTTAAAAGTAGTTATGGGGTTCACAAATATTGATAATCCTTGGGTGGTCATTGCTGGTGTATTAGGTTTAACTCTCTCTCTCTCTCTCTCTCTCTCTCTCTCTTTTTTAGTATAGTTTTTACATGCATGCATGCATGCATGCAATCAATTATAATATTATAGATTTTTTTAGCATGTCTTTTAGATTATATGTTAGTAAATTAGTAATGTGCATTTCATTTCTCTATTTCTCTTTCTCTCTTGCATGCATGCATGGATTATCTTAGTGTTTATGTATATAGTTTATATAACCTCATAAGACTCATATGTTAACATGCATTTCAGATCTCTGTCTCTCTCTCTCTCTCTCTCCTTTCTCTAATATATATGTCATAGAGAAGATGATGATGCCAATATGCATGGCACTCTATCTCCTCTTTTTTATATAGCCTTTCTTTTTTGATATCTTTTGTGAGAACCTCTTTCTCTTTCTATGATGATGATGCTAATATATATATATATATATATATATATATATATATATATATATATATATATGTCTTTTTTTTTAAAACATTGCATTTATTAAAACAATTGCAAGGCTAAAAATGAAGAAAAAGGTGAAAAAAAAAAAGATGTTTTAAATATAAGTTTTTTTTTAAAGAGTTTTTGGACCTTATCATGTTTGTTTATTTGAGATAAAAAAAAAAGTGGTATGTTTCAAAAGATACAACATATAATTAACACTGGGGGTTTATGTAAACTATGAATAAATCCAAATAAAACATGCACACTTTATAAACTTTATTATGATTTAACATCACTACATTCAAGTGCTTAACAAGTTTCTAATTCCTTTTTATTTCTTTGTTGGCTTTACTCTGCAGGAAATATCATATCATTTCTAGTGACCTTAGCCCCAGGGTAAGAAGCAATCACATAAATATGATTTTATTTATACTGAAACATTGTTTTTATAAATAATTAATGATATGAATTATTAACTAATCAATTTATTTATTTTGTGCGGTTGTGAATAGGCCAACATTTTATAGGATTTGCAAGAAGAGGTCCACAGAGTCATTTCAATCAACACCTTATGTTGTGGCCATGTTTAGCTCATTAACTTGGTTGTACTATGCCCTCCTCACCTCCAATATTTTGGTACTCTCCATCAATGCAATCACTTGTCTCATTGAATCTATCTACATCTCCATCTTCCTTGCATTTGCCCCTAAGAAAGCCAAGGTATATATATTTTTATCTCTCTTCCTTCCTTTCTTTCTTTCTTTCTTTATATATATATATATATATATATATATATATATATATATATATGTCCATATATGCTTACTTAATGTGTTAGGGTAGCTAGATAGGAAAAAGGAGTAAGAATGAGATTGTTTTTTTTTTTTAGTTGTAATTTTTACTAAAGTATTTTGCATGATAAATTAATATCAGTAAAAAATCAAGAATATATATATATAGTGGAAAATAAAAGAGGGGAGTAAGATGAGTTCAGCTTTAGTCTTAGTCTAGGCTTTAGGGGATAGTGTAATATTATACATGAAATAGAGATGATATTATAAGCCCTTTATTCATTAATAAAAAAAATAAACACTTGTAAAATGTTACTCAAGAGACCTAATAAAGTAAACTAATATCATTTGTAAAATTAATCAAACAATATTCTTTTGGTCGGGTTATCTTATTAATTAATTAGACTTAGGTTTGAAATAATAAGTTAATATATCATAATATATACTTATTAGATGACTAATTATACTTGACGTAAAATCTATTCTTGATAATGATAATGATGTTTTTGATGAGTGATTTTAATTATTAATCGAAGATATTCTAACAAGAGATTATGGTTGCAAGTTTATTTATTAATACAAGCAATCAAACCAGAAAAGCAAAGAAATTCAATAATACAATTGAGTTTCAAGTTTACTAGCTAGAAAACCTATACATACACTTCCCTTTATGAAAAGGTAATCCATGATAAGGATTTGCATGGTGTTAGAAACATATAAGGACCATCTTGGAAGAAATATTGGTTGCCCTAAGGAACATGGAAAGAGGGCAAGTACAGTGTTTCTCTTTTCATTTACTCCCTTTATGTATTTGTCCATTTGGTAGGTTTATTTATATATATACGCCTATCTTTTCATTCATATATATATATTTCATCAATTAATGTTGATTTATATGTAATGAGGCAGGTGTCAACAATGAAGTTACTTATGTTTCTAAACTTGGGGGTATTTGGAGCTCTTGTCCTTCTCACACTCACATTATTGAAGGGAGCCCAACGGACTGATATTGCTGGCATGATTTGTGCCACCTTTGCCATTAGTGTCTTTGCTGCCCCTCTCAGCATTATTGTAAGATTGTTTTTTTTCTTTTCCTCTTTTTCTTTAATTTAATTATTAATCTTTAATTATTTCATCATCTAAAAACAACAACAATAAATAAATAAATAAATAAATAAATTGATTTCACTATTATGCTTCACTTTTTATATATAGTTTAGTTGTTATAGATGGTTTATTACATGAGAAATGCATGCATGTTTTATGTTTTAAATTATTTTTCGGAAATTATTGACTATATATTAACTAATAACTTTGAATTTTTTTTTTTTTTTTTTTTTTTTGAAGAGATTAGTTATAAAAACGAAGAGCGTGGAGTATATGCCAATCTCTCTATCCTTCTTCCTCACTTTGAGTGCAATCGCGTGGCTTAGTTATGGAATTCTCCTCAAAGATTTGTTCATAGCGGTTAGTAACTCTCTTTTTCTCTTTTATTAGTGAATAAATAATTAATAATTACTCAAATTTCTCAAATTCATAGTAATCACTTAATTAGCTGTTCTATGTTTAAAATCTTATAATGAAAATGAGCATCATTTATAAAATATGAAGATAAAAATAAATATTAAAAAAAAGTACATCATAAAAGTGATTTTATTTTTATTTACAAATTTCTTTTTTTTTTCATTGAATTTCAGTTGCCAAATGTGGTGGGATTCATGTTTGGACTGGCACAAATGATCCTTTACTGCCTCTACATGAAGCCAAAGAATGATGATAAGCTCAATGGCAATAATATTGAGCCTCTTCCAATCACCACAAAGTCCACAGAGATGGAAGTCATCAATCAAGATATGAAGAGTGTCTGCATTGATCCCATTATCAAAGTTGATGTAGTCTCAGAGACTACCACTAATGATCTCACCCAGAAACCCTAACTTTTCTTCTCAAGTTCCACAAGTTAATTAGTAGAAGAAGATGATGATGATGATAATGATGATGAATTTGTGTGGCTCTTAACAAGCTTTAAACTCTGTGAAAATAATAGCTATAACTTGGCTTACAATGGTATCATGTAAGTGTGTTTTTGTTCAAATAAAATTGCAGTCTTTTACTGTTCTTGAGATCATGGAATGAATAGCTTAATTTTATTTTATTTTTATCTCTTCAAAATCTATATATAGTTTATATGGTTTGATTTATTAGTTATTGATACAATTTATCAACTTTAATCAAAGTTACAAGTGATTAAGAGATTAAATTAAGTCTCCTTAATCTTAAATTTAATTAGAGTTTATATGAAAACATGGCCCACAATATTATTCCAATAAGAAGCACTTTGTTTCTTTTATTCCATGTCCCTTAAAAAAGATACATGACTACCAATTAAGTATCATTTTTAATTTGATACACTCATGCAACTCTTTAGCATTTTGTTTTTAAAATTTTAGACGACTAATCTTAATGTACCTAGCTAATATTATGTCAATGAAATAATATGTTTCATTTGTGATCTTAATTAATTTTCTTTTTTTGGCAAAAAACAAAAGAACATATCATGTGATCTTTAATATATGTGCATGCACACTGCTGATCTTAGACAAGCTGAAAAATATAAAGGAATGAAAGGATCAAAGACTTCATAATCTTCATCATTTCATAAAATCAAAAGATCCATATAAAGAGCCTTTTTTTTTTTTTTTGCTCTCTTAGGGTTATGCATGCATGCATGCATGGGATCATGACCACAAGTCCTGAACTCTAAAAACTAAAAACTTAATCACTAGTACTCAAAGATGCAAATCAAATCAAACCAAAAGAAAGCAATTAATAAAGGAAAGCAAGCATGCATGCATGAAACTAAACAAACTTAATTAGAAAAGATGATAACTCATATCAAAAGCATGATCATGAGTCATTGAAGACACTGATGAAGAGGTTGTACCATATTCCCATAGATTAATGCCATTGTCTCCCATGCTACTGCTATCTGTGATAGTTGTAGCAGTAGCAGTAGTAGTTATGGCTTCATTCAGCTCCCACAGTGGCTCATCAACCCAAAAGCTACCACCAATCTCATCAAAACAAGGTAAACTCTGTGAGCTTGTAGTTGTCATTGTTGTTGAAGTACTTAAGGGAATGTGGGCCTTATTAAAGTCATGGTCATGATCATGATCATGATCATGGGTTTGAGAGGATGAGGATGATCTAAGGTAGCTCTGAGGGATGATGCTGCTCAAGTAGCCAGAGTTAGAGTCATGGGAGAAGAGGAAGTCATCGGAGACCGTATCGGTGGCGGTGGTATCGAAGGACTGCAAAGGGAAAGGATTGGTGGTCATGGTGGTGATGAGATGGTGAGGTTGTGGAGGAGGAGGAGGAGGTGGTGGTGGAAAAGATGGTGGTGGTGCTTGTTGTTGTTGAAGTGGAATTAGGGTTTGGATTTGGAAAGGAGTGAGCAGTGGGTGGAAAGAGGAGGAGATATTGGAAGTGGAAGAGTCAGTGTAGATGAAGTTGGTCTTGGCTTGAATGCCCTTCATGGAAAGGGCAGCCTTGTCATAAGCAAGGGCAGCTTCATGGGCAGTGTCAAAGGTGCCAAGCCAGTGTCTCTCTTTGGTTGTAGGGTCTCTTATCTCAGCAGCATACCTACCCCATGGCCTTCTCCTTACACCAAGAAACCTACCTGGCTCTGAGGGCTTTCTTCTTCCTCTTCTCTCATTGGGAGATGTTGATGTTGTTGTTGTTGTTGTTGTAGGTGATAATGATGGAGGAGTTTGAGGGTTAAGTGATAGAGATGATGATGATGATGATGATGATGTGTTTGAGGACATTGAGGAGTGAGTGAATATGAAGAAGAAGAAGAAGAAGAAGAAGAAGAAGAAGGATAAGGATAAGGATAGAAAGAGTGGAATGTGTGTGAGTGTGAGTGTGAAGCGATCATTCATTTGTTATATATATATATATATTACCATAATCTTAGAACTATATATATAGTTCTCATTCCTTATATATACATACATGTGTATATAGATTATATATTTTTTGAATTTGTATACACTTCATGCATGTAACTTTAGTGATCAAATTAAAGTGTTCAATATATATATATATAGCTTATGCATGCATGCATGGGAAAGTTATAGTGATTAAGACTAGACTGTAGATTATATATATATTTATACACACATGCATGCATATATACACCTCATACATAAAGTTAAATAAGTTCAAGTTTTTAGAGTGCATGGTGTGACTGAAGTCATGCATGTTGAGAAGAATATATATATATATATATATATATATATATATATATATATATATATATATATATATGTTAATTAAAAATATATGAAACTTGAAGCATAAATATATGAAATAAAACATATATAATGGTTTTATCGATTATCGATTCAGCATGTGATGATTCCCGCATTTTAAGCAAGAGAAAAAAAAAGGATAAAAATGGTTGATGGTTGGTTGTCTTCTTCAAGACTTTCAAATGGAGCAGTTAGGGTTTGTCAAAGAGTTCATAAGGCAAATAATAATAATAATAATAATAATAATAAGAAAAAAACTCAATTGGATAAAGACATTCTTGTTCATGCCATTATTGTCTTGCTATGTGGAGGCAATGCACAAACCCTAGTGGGTGTCACATGAGACTTCCTTCCTTGTAGGTCCCCTGTTATTCTCTCTTCTTTCTTTGACTCATTCTTGACCATCTTCTCCCATTTTTCATCCCTTTTTTATATCATTTTAATAATAAAATATACTTACAAATAGTATACATGCAGTCCCCCATATATATATATATATATATATATATATATATGAATGATCATACTAAAGTTTTTGGTGAACAATTACAAGTTGGAAAGATTTTGGAGTATTGAGAGGTGAAAAAAATGGACAAAAAAAAAATAAAGAAAAGAAACATAGCATGTATCATATAAATCTTGAATAACTTATTGTTAATAATAAGTTTTTTATAAATTCATGAAGTAGTAGATTGGTTGAGTGGTTATCAAGAAAGAAGAACTTTTTTTGTAGGGATTGATTGAGAATAATTTATTAATAATTAAGATAAAAAAAAGGAAAAGGAAATTAAGAATGCAACCTTTTTTGTTCAACATTATTAAGTCTGGGACTTATATATGAAGACCAACACAAAATAGAGTTTAGATTAAATAATCTCCACTAAAGTCCCTACCACTCTGCCTTTATTTCAATATGAAAAAAATAAATATAAGTTAATTAGATTAGCATAAAAAAAATTAAAAGTGGCAGGAACACCAAGATGATCATCTTAGGTTGCATTAGCATTTTAGCAAGTACAAATGTATATTAAATTTCTTGGAATCTATGACTCTTGACTTTCCCACTCAGAGTGTTTTTTTTCTTTTTTTAATGTATGTTTTGACACATATATGATCATGTATTGCTTTTGAGCAAACTCCACAAGTTTTAAGGAAAATTTTTGAAAAATAATAAAGTGAAATAAATAAATGAGGAAGTAATTTGATTTTTTTTTGTCACCCTCATTTCTTAATGCTTTCTTTTTTTATCAAAATAACATAAAAGAATGCTGTCAATATTTGCTAATTATAATTTATTTTTCACTTTCTTTTGAAGAAATGTTTAAGTAAAAATAATGAATTGCATTAATAGATTTAATCATATATTTATAACAAAATTTGGAGGAAATAAAACTTTGATACTGACTAACAATTTCAAAACATATATACATACATATGCTAATGAAATTTATTTATTTTATTTTATTTATTTATTTATTTATTTATTTATTTATTCATAACAGACAAAGATGCTTGAGAGTGAGAGTTAGGAACATTGAAACAAGCTCAAATAGAAAGTGGGAGTTTATAATAATAAGATTTTGGAAGTGGAGGGAGGTGGTTTTCCTTGAGTTACAAGTGTGTAGGTGATGTTCATGGGTTAAGTTTTATTGATGAAATAAATTGGGCACACCACCCAAAACACTTGCTTTTGTCCTCATATAATATTATTATTAAATATTAAAAGTCCTGCCCGGATTTTAGGGATGTCTTTTTTTACTTCTACTTTCTTTTGACTTCCAAGTTTTATTAGAAAGAGAAAGATATGACCATTTAAAGATATACTTATTAGTAGTGCTTGTCCACTATCATCACCTCCATACTTAAGTATCATTTTTAAGCATTATTTATTCCAACAGTTGGATTTTTTTTATTTTTACATTTTTACAAAAAGATGAGAATGAGTTAAAAAAAAATTATAAATATGATGAGCACTGTATAATCAGAGACATGCATACATACAAGGAACTAATTATCCAATCCATCATCCTCCCCTTGATTTAGCAAGATCCGAGTCAGAACTGTTATCATCACTACGTCTAACCAAATTTAAATTCAAAACTCTCCCTTTCATAACGGGATGAATGCAACTGACCATAAATCCTTTCACAACAAAAAAAAAAATACTATTTGTATAACTATTTTGTTGTTTATTTTCAAATATTTTTGGAATACTTTTCCAAACTAAATAGTTATTATATGCTGAACAAGAATGTATCATCCTGTTGAAATTTATCTAGATAAAAATATTGGTAAAATTTTATCTTTTTTATCTCCCACCATATTCCTTTTTTTAATTATTTCCTTTTTTTTCATTCAAAGCAAATAAAGCCCACAAATTATTATCAATAACATTAGAAGAAAGTTTATAATATTAGTAATACAAATGTTTTTCATATATTAATAATAAAATCCACATTACTGTTTTCAAAGAGATACAAACACAGGAGCCCTAAAAGCAAAGAACATGAAGTTCTGAGATAATTTCATATCAGTCCAAAGAAAATTACAACAAACGCATATTTCTTGCATAAATTAGTGCAACTAGTTATACTCGTAAAGATCATAAATTCCCTTTTTTTTTTTGGCAACCTTACTAACATGAAAAAGTTACAAGCGGCTGCACACAAAATATCGAAGAAAAAAAAAATGGGAACAATGACTCAATAATTCTTTCCCTCTAACAAATCCTCCGAACCATCTTTCTTTGAGTCGTCAAACAAACAATTGAAGCCTCCGAGTTATACTAGTAGGAAATTGTTCATCATGACTTGAATTTCTTTGATTTCATATTCTTCCGCACCTGCAATGCAAGAAGGTGAGGATAGAACAAAGAATTCATTAAAGACTAGGCAGAAATAAACCTTTTTTCGTTTCTTTTTCTTCTGCTTTTTCGGCTCAACTTCAACATCCTACCACATTTGAAATTCATTTAGGCAACACCAACTTTTAATTATTTTAATAATTGACTTAATTGGTTTTAAATAACAGCAAAGAATTCTCAACTTGATCTAGTGCATCACCAAATGAGGCAACATGTCGAACTTTCACTCCAGATGATGAAGCTCCAACACCTGTGAATTAATGACAAAACCAGATGATAAGCAAGTGTATGGAGGAGATCATTTTGTGCATATTCTGATATGGAATTTGAGGGCGGGGACTGCTGGATTAATGTAGTGACGCTCCTACAATTGGATTTATCAGATCTTGCTCAAAGGCTATAAATGTTACTGGATGGTAGTTTAGACAGATAGAAAGAACTGCAACATCAATAAATATTTTACAAGAAGCTTCTAACTAAATAACATTCATCGCTTTGATAACAATGAAAAATATAATTCAGTTAGGGAAGAACTAGTGCACAAATCACATACAAACAAGAACTTTATAACTTTGACTGAGCACTAATCTTAACTCTCAAGCTGCAATTATCTGAGAGGTGCTTGAGCTTGTGCTATCATCGATGGCACTGGGCACACCAAAGAATAAGTGGATAACTTGTTTTCCACTTCTTACCAAAAGATGGCTTGTGATATAAAATGGATAACTTGTTTTCCTCTCCCTCATACATCATAAAGAATGTTCATAAGTGGCAACAAAAACAAATACGGATAAACCGGTAAAGACTTTCCATTCTTCTCTTCTCCACCAGGTGACTACATGTTATGGAAATGGATTTGATTGGCCATTGATGTTTATACTCTTCCTTTAACACTGTGCCTAAAACAAGTAACAAATGGTGGAGATGTGTTATTTCATCTCGCATCCATGGTTATCAACACAATTAAGAGGTTATGGCGTATGTCAATATCTCTTTTTTCGGATTAGAGGACATAAATCTCTCTCTTTCTGTTTCACTCCCTTCGAGTTTCCTTAAGAGGTTTCCTTGCCCAATCCCCCCATTATCCAATTTTGTTCTCTATGCTGCCTAGGGTCTAGAGTAATTTACAATATCTTAGGAATTCTTATCAATGGTATGCCCAAGCCTCTAAGCATTTTTTCCCTTGAATCACAGCAAGTGTCTAGATTGTTCATGATAACGAGCTTGTATAAAAGATAAGCGTTAGGTGTTAGGCTTGAGCAAGACACTAGTTAGTAACCAAATTATTGCTTTCAATCAAAGGTATTATAGGCCTTTCGATGTTTTACTCATTCTATTTGTACAGGTGTCAGAGCACTCCAACATGTAAGCAAAGAATTTGGTTGGTGAAATACAGCCACAAAACACCAATGGTGCCTTCTGAAGATGGTCTTGGTCCTTAAAGAACAACTCAGAATGTTAACAATAAACAATTTTGAATATTGGATCAATATTGATAATTCATTATGGCTATAGATTCAACAATCCAACTGGAAAGAATGAAATGAGCATCAACCTCATGTTCTCCATTACATTTTTACATTAGGCCCTAGATAAGTATCTGATAATATGGTTCTTCTATTAGATTTATTAGGTGTTTTTATTAGCCATGAATAATATAATCTACAATCTCTCCAAAAAGGGCGTAATCATTCTCAAATTTAAGTAAATTACAGGAAGTGCACTTTCTATAAAATCAAATCCCAACTCTAGAATTCAATTTTCTCAAGTAATTCTCAAGAACTGAAAATCTTAATTCCTTAGGATATGTCTCGTTCAACCATAATCTACCTTGACAACAGGTTGGAAGAGGACTAAAAACCCTTTGTAAAATTTAATTAAATAAATAAATAGATATAATCATTAGTTAATATTAAAAAATCATTAACTATTAATGAATATAAAGTTATCAACTATTAATTATTAAACTATAATTTAAATTGCAACGTATTTGGTTTAAATAATATTAATTTAAGTCAAAGTTGGGTAAACTAGGGGTGAAAGTTTTCCCTCTAAACTGAAGTAACTTATTCAAACTTATGCCAATACTGCACACACCAAGTAGATGATGGATGCTTGGTTTAGATAGTTTCAATGATTGCTAAACTATTTTACAAGCATAACTTCAGTTTCATATTTCAACCAGGTCTATAACAATCCAGCACATAATAAATTACACTCCAAACATTGTAGTTTAAGGATCTCGAATAAATCTAAAACGAAAACAGAAAGAAGGAATCGCTAGAGGATCCAGAACTGTCTAACAGTACTGCAAAGTGACTGATGAGAGACAATTGTTAGCATGATGGCAAAAGGATCCTGAACATAGGGAAAATGTTCTGAAGTTTCCATTGACCAAGTGTGTTTTAGATTTTGAAGTCCAATAATGTTCCCCAAAAAGATTTCCAAGATAACCTGTGAAAATTGCTGACAACCGCAAACAAAATTTTGCAGCCTTCACCAAGGATGATTGAAGAATCTTGCTCCATAATAACCACTAGAACTAAGCAATGAAATCTTAGACATCATTGCTGCAACTTCAGCATAATTCAATCCATGAAAAGAAAACTCCCTTTCTAAGATTCAGATGAAAACAGCCCATTCATAAGATAACCAAAACTACTTAATTTATCGTGACAACAAAGACAACTTTTATGCCAGCAATTGGATGAAGTAGCATAGAAACTACCTACAGAGACGAGTATTCATTTAGATAACACAATCAAACAAAGAACATATGCTAGAAACCTTAGATACTGGAACCAAGACATATCATGATGCTAGACTGGATGATATTAAACATCTCATTTTACCAAACACAAGCAAATGAAAAGATTAGCTCACTAATGAAACAGAAAGAGAAACCAAAGAAACCAAAAAGAAGTTAACTTTACCATTGCTAGCCTTCACAGTTTCTTTGGCATTCTTCACAGCCAGTTCAAGAAGATCAGGATTGATAGAGCTCAATCCATCTGGCTGTTGAAGCTTCCTCTCCAGAAACTTTGCCAAAGCAGCAGCCTTGTTTGTAGTCATTGGTCCCCCAGGGTGTGCCAACCTATTCAAATAAACAGACCACCATCATCACCAAAGTTTTCAATCAAGATTTTCAATAACCTAGACAGCAACAACACCATTAACATTTCAATGAATTCCTCACTGATCAATTCAGCAAGAGTTTAAAACCCTAAAATCTGTCCTAATGTCCCAATCAAGAACCTCAAGAAACTATATTCTCATTCAACTTTCTTCAAATTCACCTTCAAATTTATACAAAAAAACAAGGGACGGAAGAAACAATCAAACACAAAAAAAATGTAATATAATCTTTCTGGCCCTAGCTACAGTTTCACAGCACGAGAATCATGAAGGGTTGAGCAGAAAGCGAAAGGGGAAACCTAGGTTGGGATCTTGCCGCCGCCGCCGCCGCCGTCGCCCCCGGAAGCGGGGCGAACTTGCTGCCCCGCAGCGCCCGGCGGTCCTCTTCGCAGAGTTGCTCCATGATTCGTGTTTCGCTATTTTTTTTTTTTAAATATCATTCAAGTTCTTGTTATAAATTTATAATAACAAATTCCAGTAAAAAAAAGACAATTTTATAATTTTAAAATAAAAAAATTAATAAAATTTAGAGTAGTTTAGAGATTTGATAAATTTTTAAAGAAGTTTCCGAGCAATTGGAAGAGTCTCAGAGGTAGTATTACTTTTCTCAAAACAATAAAATGAAGGACTTATTTCTCAGCAGAAGAGGACTCCAATGTGTGAAGCACTTGTAGAATATTAAATATTGTAATTTTCATGTTTTGGTTCATTTTAATTCTTGATATTGATGTGGCATTGCATAATTTAATTTTTTTTGAGTATCACTGTACAAGAAATTTGCATTATGTTTTCTTTTATAGAATGAAATTTTCAAATACATGTCCCCAACACAATTAAGAGGTTGTTTGGTTCCCGGATTGGGAATGAAAAAGAGTGAGGGAGTAATTGAAATAAAAGGGAGTGAAGTAGAATTGTGAATGAAAAATGTATTTAGTTGGTAAGGTATGAGAGGGTAGTTATTTGAGAATTAGAAAAGTAAAAAAAGAAAATATAGTAAATTGATTTTTACACCCTTGAAACGAGTAGATTATATTATATATAAAATAAAATGTTAATTTAAATTAACTACTATTAATTATTATAGAATATTTTGAATATTATTATTTTTAATTTTATAATTAAATATTTAAATTAAATATTTTCATTTCAATTATTATTTATTATTAAAATTATCTATTAAATTATTATTTGATGTATATTATGATTTTAATTATTAATTATTATTATTTGAATACAATTATTATTTTAATGGTTAGTTATTATTATTTTAATTATTAATTATTATTATTTGAGTAAAATTGTTATTTTAATTGTTAGTTATTATTATCTATTTAATTTTTATTTAGTATTAAAATTATTTATTTATTAATTATATTAATTAATTATAATTTACTTATAAATAAGAAGGCAAATTTGTCATTTTACTCTCAAAGAGTGGAGGAGGAATGAGGGTCACTTCTCCACTCATTTCTCATCCAATACTCTCTCACTCTTATTCATGAGCATCCAAACAAATGAGTGGAATGAGAAAATAATGACTCTCATTCCACTCCTTACATCCAAACACTCTTTGAGATACTAAAAAAACACAGGAAAAAAAATTAAAAATTGAAGTAATGAATTGAAATGTTTTATTAACGAAATCTACAATATATCATGAGTGTGCGTGTAACCTGAAAAATTGATCGTTGCCCTGAAAATTGATCGTTAACCCACTGAATTCACGTCCACAATTAATGATCCGATATCATTATTACTTAGAATAAATTTTGAAATTGAGAGCTTTTAAATGTAATAAAACTAAATACCACTGGCTATCAGAATTTTGGCGCATTGGATCTTCTCTCAGCTAAAAGCGGACTTCCAATGAACTCTACACTAAACTCGCCAAGACCAAGAAAAATGTCTCCTCATCACTCAGCATGGGTAACAAAAAAAGAAAGCAGCACCAACACCTGGATCCTTATTTGCCTATATAAATTTACATAATCAACAAAAGAAAAACTAAGACAAAATTTCATCACAAATGAAGCATCTAGAAGTACTAAATAAATAGATTACACATTGAATTGAAGACAAACATCCCCAATTACACATAGTAGATCATACCGACTTCGATCAAACTAATGTGAGGGATATTCAGGGCCACAGCAGGGCCACGACAATTCTTTCGGAGGAAAGAGTAGGCAACATCGATGACAAACTTTTTGAGGAATGACGAAGTCTTCCTCGCTTTTATATAAGAGTGTCCCATAACATATGCGACTCCTGCATGCTTGGCCTCAATGAGTGCCAACAATTCATCTCTTACTTGTGTGTCGCACTGCACTTGCTGAGGTAACTCGAACCGAACCTGACGCCTACGGGTCAAACTCGGTGATTCTTGCTCGTACAAAGACTGCAAGCTCTGAAGAGTCTCTGACTTACTGCTCCTGATTGTGGTCGAATAGTCATTGCTGTTCTCGCAGGCCTCTCTCATCACCAGCCTTGAGCAAGATGCTTCAGTAGTCTTTATGACTGCCATTCTCCCATCAAGAGAGGAATCATAACTTGCAGAGCTTGAGTCCTCGGCTTCCATCTGAATGAACTCCGCTATGCTCATGACCAGCTGGTTCTCAAAGTTGTCTTCATCTTTAGGCACATCTTTGTAACCATATCGAACAATGCACCGGTACATGCGATAGGTTCTGGGGCCAATCCGGCCTATGAGATATCGCTCTTCTGGGGGCACAAAAGGGACTGGGACAGATTTTACGCACACAAAGACAAGAACTTGATGGAAAGCAGGAAGATTAGTGACGAAGTGAGAGAAGATTGCAGGGACTCCTGTCACCAGTTCTGAGTAGATGAGTCCAATTCCAGGGACTCGTACAATTCCTAGGCTGGGGCCGAGCGTTAGAATCCATTTCATGGACACCTTGTTTTGAAGATCAAAGAGGTACTTTCGTCGAGTGCCATAGTGCCATACATACATGATGAACATGAAAACAAATGAAAGCACAAGTGGTACCCACCCTCCCTGGGCAGCTTTCATGACTGAAGACGATAGATAAAAAGCCTCAATTGATCCAAAACAGATTAGGAACAGTAAAGCATATATAACGCTCTTCTGCCACACAAATATAATGACCAGCGCCATCAACCATGTAGTCACAAACATCACAGTTATGCATGCAATACCTACAAAAACACAGCCATCTCATCCAAGTTAGTAGTTAGAATATGAGGGTTATAAAACTGAAAATTAAAAATAACCAGTGTCAGTGCCCCACAAGCATGGTACAATAATACATAACCGCATGTGTATAGAACTCATTTACCAGATAATTAGGAATAAAACCACAGTTCCTCTAAGTGATATGCTTGGAAATCAATAGAGCTAAGGACCTTACTAAATTGCAACATTTAAGCAGTAAGGGATCAAGAAGACTCACCATAAGCATTACCAATTAAGGTTGTGTCACGGAAACCAATTGTAACAGCAAGACAGAGAACCATAAGAATCCAGTTTATTTCAGGTATGTAGATTTGGCCATATATCCACCTGGATGTATGAACAATCTTCACTCGTGGAAAACAACCCAACGCATGGCATTGTTTAACAATGGAAAATGTAGCAGAGATGACAGCTTGGCTAGCAACTATGGCAGCAAGAGTGGCAATAAGAAAAACAGGCCAGAAAACGGCATCTGCAAAGAAGAAAGAAGTAGGTGGAGACATATAGGCGTGATCATCACTTCTATGGAATGTGCTTCGAAAAATAATGCTTACTTGGAATGGACTCATAAAAGCTTATAGGCAAATAGGAGAAGTTCTTAGAGATAAATGCTGCCTGGCCCATATATTGTAGCACTAGGCATGGGTAAATGAAACCAACAAATGCAACCTGCAGATGCAAGAAAATGTATGGGCTCAACATGTAACAGAAGGAAAAACCAGCACAGAATTTTTAAAAAAAACAAAAAACCACCTGCAGCAGTCAATTACCAATTTGGTTATTAAATTCAAGCTCACAGACTACTCTGAGGTCCAAAACTCCATAATAAAGTTATTCAACAAGTAAAAGGCATCACATAGATGCTCACTGGCAACAAGCAAACATAAATCAGTAGTTTTTAAAGCCAGGCATTGTTAATTGCCTATGTTAGCACTAAAATGTGAGGAACCCATGTGAGGCAGAGGTACCAGTCATTATTCACAATACACAATCTACAATTTACAGGAGAACATCCTTGTAATTCTCCATTGCTTCATATTAGTATTGCCATATATATATAAATCTCAGTGGTTAGTTCACCAAATTAAACAAAGAATGCTTTGTTTAAATAATCATTTAGACTATAACAAATAGCGCCAATGATATTCAGCTAAGTTAATAGCAAAAGACACAACTAATGTAATGGGCCATCTAGCTGCACATAATCCAATACGAAAACATAGTACACTCATGTTCTTGGATTACAGGTAAACATATCGCAATGCACCGAAACTATCATCCTAATAGTGCCAAGGTAACATGCAAAGAGTGCCCACATACACCAAAACCCACACTCAAACAAAACAGAACAAAAACACAAAAAATCAAATTAAAGATCACAGCAATTTATTAATTCATATGACTTCCTAATAGTCGCTTAAATTTGTCTTGTTTGCTTTGGGACCTTGATGAAAGCAAACAAAAGAATCCACATTTCTTTTAGCATCCATTCGATTATTAGAGAGAAATGCCAGATATTGGGTAATCAACTTACCCTAATAGATGCATCAGTAAAGTGGCCAAGATCTGCAAACATAGCTTCAGTTCCTGCAAATATGATGATACTAAGAATGAGAAAGAAAAAAAAAGTTGCCACTCATTCATGGAACAGCTATAAAAATGCCATTTATGGAGAGAGTTAATTTCACCTGTGATACAGAGAAGTATTCCTCCTAGAGAAATCCAACCATCTTTTCCAGTGCGTTTGAAAAACTTATAAATGTATACCGGCGAAAGAGCTCGGTATACAGCGTGGTTCCAATGGATAATATTGTATAAACCAAGTATACCAATGCATAGAAGCCAGAGGATGACTACAGGTGCAAACAGGAAAGCAACCTTCTGAGTGCCACGATGCTGTAGAGCAAAGAGGCCAACCAGCACAACACAGGCAATAATTACAACCGCACCTGTTTAGTATTGAAAATACTTAGTGATCCAGAATTTAAAAATGAAAAAAAAATGCACTATGGGCAAATTTATAGTCTTGATCCTTGATCAACAGACAATTGGATGAATGAATGAAGTAATTTTATTAATCCCTCTCAATTGCAAATTTAGTAGGAATATTTTTCCAATTTACACCCGTTATAGACAAAGGCGAGTCTATTGTCAAGGAAACACAAACAACAAATAAGTATCAACCAACTAAAAGGCATGAACCACAGACTCGCATCCTAGAAAGGAGTCAGCATTAAAAAAAAAACCAATGCTATAGCAAAACAGCAAGTAGGTCTTCAATATAAAACCACAAGAAGGTCATAATCAACTACTCCACTCCTTCATTACAGCTCAACTACTCACCATTCATGATCCCCAAGGGAACTTAAGTGACAAAGAAACAATAGGCTGTCATGAAAACTTTGAAACATTTTTGCTAGCAAAGCAATCTTTGCAGCTCATCCTAGAGCAAGCACTTTCCAAAATAGGACTTCCAACCAGAACAAAATCTTGTTGAAATTGTTTAAAAAAAAAATCAAAGGCCTCACAATCATGCAGAAGTTTCTAACATCAACTATGACGGAGAAATAGCGTCCATAACAATCACTAGTAAGTAGGTAGATTGATCCTTGCATATGTGATATGCACTAAGACAATAATGCATACAATCATGTTTGATATGGTCATGGACAAGAATGAGCAAATCAGACTAAATGTCAACCTTAAAAATTTTACTACCTCTGACTTCATCAACTTCAAAGGTGGACTTGTCTTTTGTCAATAATTAATAGGTTTCTATTGCTTTAAACAGGGAATCAAGAAGGAAACATCCATCAGATCTCCACTGAAAGAAAATAATCTTACCATCATGTAAGTTTCTTGCACGAACTTGCAACCCAGAAATAGATGAAAGAACTGCAAAAAATTAGCTTTTAGATAGTGTAAGCATAGATATGAACAGGCTTGCAAAGGAAAAAGACAAAACAGTGCCCTGTTTCTACAGGCCCCATAACCAAATAAAGAAATGTAAAGCTCAGGGTGATCAGTATTACTACCTGAAATAGCAGGTGTGAGAACGCCATCACCTATTACCATACAAGCACCAAAAAGAACTATAAGAAGCAAACAAGTTCTCAGCTTTTTATGCTTTTCAAGAAACCTTTTCAGTGGGGAGGAGATAACATTTCGAGCTGTTGGACCATTTCTATGATATGTTGAGAGCTCCTCATCTGCTGCCTGTTGATTAGGAAGCAAACTAACCTTTGCATGTCTGCAAAGGAGAGAATACAGGGCAAATGTACCACCTGTACATTATTGATTAATTATAAGCATTGGTTCGAAAGAAACTGAAATAAAGATTAAAATAACACTTATCACTTGCCTTCACCGTTATCATCAGCAGTCAAGACAATCAGGACATATTTAAGCAATGGAATTAAGGTAATTGTCCAAAATATCAATGAAAGAACACCAAAAATAGTTTCCTCATCTTTATAGTTATGCAGTCTCCCTGCAAATGCACTTTTGTATACGTAGAGAGGCGATGTGCTCAAATCACCATACACTACACCAAAGCTCTGATAGGCTAAGAGGAACAGTTGTGTGTATTTTACCTTCAAATTAACCAGAATGCATAATGTCAGCAACTTGGAAAAAATAAAAAGCACAATAACACAGACCACACAGATAGCTATATATTTATTTAACAATATTCCTGAACAATATGGAGGGCATTCGCGTTAATCCAAGCTATGAATTTTCAGGTACTACCAACCTATCTCTGTAGCAAGTCACATACCTAAAAACCTAGAAGCCTTTCAGTTTCTTTTTCCGTTATCATTCATTTTCATTAGTATTGCTAAAAAATTATCATTTGTAATGTGATCTGCACAATTATATTTAAAAAAAAAAAAAAAAAGAAAGAAGATCAGGATGACTGGCTAAGAACATAGTCCCGCCCCATAATATGTACATTGAGTTCATATAAGCAAAAGATTTTGATAGCCACCTAACAAGCTATTCTAAATGCTTTGCCAGACATTAGCTTATCCAAGAACTTCCACACCAACCCACACTAATTAAGGCAATTCATATCAGTCTTAAGGGAAAAAAACCAACCAAGACCATATGGCTTCATCACCAAGCAAAAAATCAACCACGATTGATAGGTTAACCTCTCTGACTGCATTAAATTGTGTTTAGCTCAACAAGCATGTCCCCTTATCAAGGTGCAATCTAACTTGAGGTTTTTATATTAAGCAAAGAAGGCTAATTTCAGTAATCCACTAAGTGCTTTCATATGCCAGCAGTGTTTATCTTCAACCCACTCAGGCAATGCTCATCTAGCAACCCAAGAAACTTCTTGTGTCAAATGTCTGCTTATTCGAGAATTTAAACAAACAATACCCATTCACCAGGCATGCCGTTGACTGATATTGGGAACTCTAAAAGAAATGTGGCATTCATAGTTAAAGATAAGCATCTGAATTTCAGCAAATGCACCAAAATCTACAATACATGATCCTTTTGAGGGCCACGCAAACCAGATCAATACATATACAAAAGAAAATTAGAGACTGATTCATGCATATATTACATCTTCTACCAATAAATGTTCCCTAAACCTTCCCAAATCCTTTCTATACATATAGCAGAAGCATTCATTGGAGCCATTATTCTGAGGAACAATTTAAAAGAAAAAATTCAATTAACATAGATGTTTCAGGATGTCGGAACCAAAGAACATGTATCTCTTTATAATTTTGCAATGTCATGTAGCATTTTCTTGAGATCTTATCCAACCAGCTTCTGACCAAGTAAACAACTTCAATTGAGTTCATAGAAACTTCCACCCACCAAATCTAGATAATTTTTTTCATTGCTTGCTTTCCACTAAAGAAACTTTATATATGGTGTGGTATTAACATAGAGGATTCCAATGCTCCTAATTTCTGTTATCACAAATCCAATTTATGTTATCAGCAAATGTCTAATTTATACCAGCTCATGTCAAATCTCCTAACAGCAGGGCAATTTTTCAACCATTCTTATTGATCCACAATTTGAGACAAATTTGTCAGCAAACCATCTATCATCAATAACCTTCAAGGGGAAAATTACATTTCTTTGATTCTTCCTGCAATTTACAAATTGATAAGAACTTGTGCACAGAACAAACACTGTAGGCCATCATTAATAACAACAATCATAACCATTATGCCTCAAGAGAATTTCTTCCATTTCTCGAATCATATCAGCATTTGCCACAAAACAATCTCTCAACTGATATCCAAAAAAACTTTTAATTAGTCATCCTTCCATGATTCCATCAATGTCATGTAGTCCACATGCTTATGTATAGACTTGGATGAGTACCTTTAGCTGTTAAATTATGAATCAGGGGACAGAGAAGGAAGGAAACAGAAAGAAATATTAAAGTGGTATAAGAAGGGGAAAAAAGACTATTAAAAAGCACAGGAAAAAGGATCAATTGGTCATAGATATCAGAAGAATAATGAAGAAACTGTAGAAAGTGACAGATATTACAAGAATTACGAAGATTTCATTGTTCTGAGAAAGACCATATAAGTTTTTAATAAGTACACTGAGGCATGGAGGCGTGCATTATTTGGTGGAACATAATAATTTCATTTGATTAAGAAATTCAATAATTTCAGACCTCAAGTTCTGAAACCATTTTTTTTTTGTCAGATACCAAACCAACATAAATAACAGCCAAATCTGTATTAGTCTACAGTCCAAATGAATACTTATAATCATAGGAAAAAAGATTCTGTTATATCTCCGAATCAATTTCTCATTCCCCCTCTACTTGATTGACTTTTTCCCCTCTATTTTCTCCTTTTATATCAAAAAATCACACTCTCATATTTGGATCGTGAAATGTAAGACCTTGAGGATATGTCACTTGTCTTATTAGTCATCGAATTCATATCTAATTTGTTCAACACTAAATCAAAAACAGAATGCGCCCACAAATCCC
Source organism: Dioscorea dumetorum (assembly GCA_902712375.1). Classification (NCBI taxonomy): domain Eukaryota; kingdom Viridiplantae; phylum Streptophyta; class Magnoliopsida; order Dioscoreales; family Dioscoreaceae; genus Dioscorea; species Dioscorea dumetorum. Next base: position 1,284,392 of record CACTHL010000561.1, on the reverse strand, counting down.
ACAAATCCAAAATAACAAAACTAAAACCTTGAGCTTTGATTTCAGTTACTTTGGCTTTAGGATCATTTCTGATTCAACTTGGTTTACTTCTAAGCACTTAAATCTGGAAGTTCCAACATGATTAGCAATACTCATCCCAACCAAGAAAGATTCAGAATATGTAACCAAACAAAGTCTCGCCTCATTTTTAATAACACAACAAACTTCAATCAAAATTAAAATAATTAGAGAAAAAAATCCCAAATTTCAATTCAAACCAATCTTCCAACCATATTAATAGATCTAATCAAAAGTCTCACAATAGTAACCAATCGAAAAACTCTATTCTTATCTCCTTCCCAATCTAAAAGCTTAATCCATAATCAAATACACAATATCATTCCAAGAATCAACCAAAGAAAATCCAATTCAAGAACCAAATAATCAATATTAGAAACCAAAAACAAAATCATGCTATAAATCAAAGGCCAATCCATTTCCAACGAACAAGCAAAAACCTAGCAACCAAACCCTAGATTTCAAATTAAAATCAAACCCATAGATCACCCACGTTGGTACGCGAAGGCAAAGCACGCTCCTCGTCCATTGCCTTTACAGCAGCGATGCCACCCACGCTCCTCCTCCGAGATACTTACGCCGCCGGAGCTCACCGGAGCTTCGGAGCTCGATCGCGAGAGAGGACAACGAACGATATCCAAACGATGTGCTGTTTGTTTCTGTAATTAATTGAACAAGGATGCGATCACCACCCGGTGACTTTTATTTGAATCTCACCGCTCGAATTATAATAATAATTGCATTTCAATTTTCAGCCACCTGCTGCTACTTCGGATTAGGATCTGATAAACGTGTCGGATTCTATTGCATCCATCTAAAATCCGAACCCGTTTCGAAGGGAACCACAATAAAAAAAAATTGTCAATGAAAAATTAATTAATATATAGATAATTATAAATTATTGTTGTCTAATCAAAATATAAAACATAAAGACGTTATTTTATTTTTTTATTTTTTTTTTAATTTATTTGTTTAGTTCTATTTTATCTTATTTTAAATTTTAAATTTCAGTATTTTTGTTCTATAAACATATGTCTAGAGTGATATTTATGTTACTGAATTCATATGATATTTATGTGAATTTTATTATAGAAAAAAATATGGATATATAAAATATAGTTAAATATAGGAAAATCACCGGCATTGCTATGAAGTTTTGTGAGAGAATTATTGAGAAAAGAGTGAAACATGAATCTTGTATTTTTTTAAAGTGGCGTTTGGTTGAACGTATTTGAAAATGCAGTGAATTCTCAGTTACAATGTAACTGTAAATACATGAATTTTAAAATGCAGTGAAGTAAAAATTAATGTTTTGTTAGATGTAACTGGAAATCCTGTATTATAAAATTTTGTATTTGGTTGAAGGGATTTGTAAATCTGTAACTGGGAAACATGTGATATGAACACTTAAAAGTAAGGGTACCCCTATTTTTTATATATATAAATTTTCTCTTTATAGAAATATTCATGAATGATTGTATTAATTATTTTAACAAATGATTTTATAAAAAATTAAAATATTAAATGCATTACTTTTGCAAGTTTACTTTATTTTTTAATTTATTAATTTTAAATTTTTATTAGTTTTATTAATTTAATGATTTTTGTATATATATATATATATATTATGTGTGTGTGTGTGTTAATCAGTATAATTATTTTTTTAAAATATTATATGAATGTAACACTAACATGCTCACAAACTCTTCAATTTTTTTAATACAATAAAAATATAATGGTGCACTTCACATGACAAATACAAAATTTATACAACATAGAAACATCCATACAACCTTGACAAATACACTAACAAATTGAGTAACATCCATCACAATAATAATAACACACAAATGATATAAAACTCAAGTTCTTATGCACTTTGACACCTTGAAATGAATATATCATGCGCTTCCTTTTGTCCACATGGTTAGTAAAAACCTGATAAATAATCTCCATATACATTTAGCAAGGTAAAAACTATGAAAAAATTAGAAAATCATGGCACAAGACACAAGGTAAACCAATAAACAAAACAAGAAAAAGGTTTACAAGTCTTAAAATAAGTTCATGAAAGCTCCGAATACTCACACAAGCACATGGTTTGTTTTTCAAGTACATTCATCACACATAATTACCAAATAGCATAGAAAGTAAAAACACATAAGCGGTCCTAGTAACACAAGATAGAATGTAGAGCATAATAGCATATAAATGATAGAAACTTGGGAGTCAACTGTGGCTAATTGGCAATCCCTTTCTCATTAGTTGTGGAGTGAATCAAAAAATTCCTCTACCTAATACTTCTTTAGCTCTTCGTCCTTTGCGAGGAAAGATACAGCTCTACCATCATCGGCCATCAACCAATCATAAGCCTTGTTAATGTCACGACCAGAATAACCATATGCTTTTAACTTCATGCATTCATCAATCAATTTTTTAGCAAATTCTAGCGTGCGAGTCGAATTCATTGCTGCAAATCCTTCTTTGAGTGTGCCATTCATCTCCTATATTGCCTTCACTTCAGATACCAATTTTCATTTTCCTTTTCCTTTTTTTGTTTGGCTAGAAGTTATTGTTTTTGGTTCTGAGCGCTCAGTTTGGTTATGGATGGGTGTTGACACACTTACATGAACATCTGTTTCCTCAAAAGACATCTCATCGAGACCACCAGTTTGAGACATTAGGCAAGAGTCGACATTAATATAGATATTCGTGCCAATTTCATCTCCAAAGTGAACAACACATCGCCCAGTTGCTTGATCATTGCCACAAATAATCTCAAGCCTGTCATGGTCTTCAATTGGCTTGTTAATAAATGGTTCATCTTGGTGATGCATCTGATATGTAGTAAAAAGTTCGTGAACAATTTAAATAAGAACAAAAGTTAAATCAAACATAAAAACTAATTCAAAATAAATTACTACCTTGACATAGTCCTTGTATTCTGCCTCTCCCATGATTATCATCTTCAAACTATCATCCCACCCCATTCCACTTAACTCTTTCAGTTTTTTTTATTCTTGCCGATGAGCTTACGAAGTGTTCATAGATGGTTGGATACATTTGCTTCAGTGACCATGACACCAAACTCATTTTTTTATTGCAGCAATAGCAGCATGGAATGCTTGGGGTTTGAAGCCTTTATCAACTTTAAAACCTTGTTCAACTTGAGAAGCCATAAATTTAATAAAGAAACGACTGTTAGCTACGGTCCATCGTTTATTACCACCGGTTTTCTTTGTAGGGGTTCTCATTGTTGATGTTTGACTATCCTCCGACATCCTTATACTGTCCATTATCTAATTCACAATCACATAAGCAGAATTTAAAAAAAATCAGCTGAAAATTTTGGAAGTTATTATTGAGTGTAACACAATAAAGCTTCATACCAAAAGATATGAATAACATAACAAATGTCAAATTTATTCAAAGAAACATGGAAATTAGTTAATAAGTACAATAGTAGAATATTCAATAAACAACTAAATGATAATACTGTTAGGTGCTTCTCTACTTGTTTGCCCACATATCTTGTGCAATTTGTTCTCTACGTGCCACTCATTCTTGGGCCTCTTCTCTTTGCTCCCCTCTTCTACTTTCAGAGTATGACAGATGTGGTGTCCACTCTTCTTCAGAAGGTATGAAGACATCATTCCCCGCACTTAAGATATAATTATGCAAAATACATTATGCCAATACTAATTTAGTTTGCGTCTTGAATGGGAAAAAATGGACTCGAAGAAATAATTTTAAAATGTCCTTTAAGAGAGCAAAAAGCACATTCAATAGTAGTACGAGCCAATGAATGTCGAAAGTTAAAAAGTTCTTTATAGTTAGCTGGTGTTCTCGAGCCAAATTATTTGAGATGATATCTAACACCCCTATAAGGTGATATAAATCTTGGTCTTGTAGCATACCCAGCATCAACCAAGTAATATTTACCTAAAAATAAAATAAAAATGATAGTTGAGAAAATTATAATGGTTAGATTATTCTTATATATTAACCTACACATTAAAGCTAATTAAAACAAATACCTTCAGGGACTGATAAACCATTTGGTCTTTCAAGTGCATCACGTAATACTAGAGCATCGTGTGCTGAACCTTCTCATCTAGCAAGGACATATGTAAATTGTAACTCGAAGTCTACAGCAACGAGTACATTTTGTGTGGGGTATGGTTTTCACTCACGAAATGCTGCAACCTCATATGCAGGTACAAAAGCATGAATATGGGTCCCATCTAGAGCTCCAATACAGTCCTACGTACCATCACTATATTATAACTAAAGAATTGGTTACATGATACTAAATTCAAGTTTAACGGAAAATTTATCAATACTTTGAAGTAAGGGTATAATGTTGATCTTGAGGATATATATGTTGGGGTTTGCATACTGGGTGGATGCACATAATCATCACGTAACTGGCCGATTGCATATAAAACATGATTGAAGTACATGCTAACGGTTTCACTGGACCTGAGGAAATTATGTGCTATGACACGATTACGTTGATTGTGCCCTATAATGTGTAAGAAAATCAATAGTTGCTCTTCGACTGTAATATGTAATGTATCTCGCATAAGACCTCTCTGCTTCATTATGGTGCAAAGGTTGGAAAATGTCGACTTGTTCATACAGACCATGTTGATACTAGTAGTGTCATTTCCATCTACTAGCCTAGATAAATAATGTTCTCTAATTTCTAACCGACTACGTGAAGGTTCTCTACAAACTCTACGTCGTTTACTGTGCAGAACAAGTTTAACAATGAAAACTGCGGACACTATTATAGCTTGAGCAGCATATAACTTACACTTCTTGTCAAACCCAACCATCTTCAAAATCTAAATCAATTTAGGTAAAACTCATGTCATTGTGCATCATCATAAATACTTAAAATGTTTAACATAAATTTAGATATATTAAAAAGATGATCTACAAAATCCTTACTCAGAACATGTAAGTTATGAGATTGATTTATTGGTGAACTTAAACTAAAGTCATGGACTGTGAAACTTAAAGATTCATGTTTTGGAATTTTACATTGATGGGATGTCTTCAAGGCTACTATTTGCCAATATTTATGCAATGCAATTCTAGTAAAAACATTTCAAAATTTAATGCAACTGAATGGTGAATTATTTATTTGTTAATTTATGAATTGGGGGTAAAGATTGAACGAGTTTGATGTATGAATGCATTATTGGCAACTGCAATGGTTAGTGTTGCAATCTTTCGAAGATCTAAACATATTAACGAGTAAGAGTTTAAATTTGAATTGTTACCAATAGCTTCAGATTAATGGAACTTGATGTTCATTATTTACCAATGGGCATATGAAAAATTTTAAAATACCATGTATTACAATATTGGACATGGGACAACATCTAAAATTAGAAAACCCCAAAAAATGCAAATTGGACATGCTAAAAAAGAATTAAAAAAATACATTGAGATTCATAAAAAAAAAAAGCTCATTCAAGATAATTTGAAAAAAAAATATTCAAGGCAACCACAAGTTAATCATCGTAATTTAAATCTTGCAATTTTACATCTCTAGTTAAAATATTTAAAATACGGATAATATCAAATAACCAAATATTTGAAAATATAAAAATATTTAAAAATCATTATCTTAGATCTTAGCTTCATTTTATACTGAGAGCAAGAATCAAAATTAAAAAAATAAATAAATTAAGAATGAACAGATCTTACCCGCTTTGAGACAAAATGGTGGAGATGTGGGATGATGTTGTTGTGAAGATCTAAGTAGAAGATTGCTATTGTTGTGCAAAATATATATCCACATATTCAACAAGAAAAAAACGAGAGAGAGAGGATCGGAGCAAATCTTAGCTAGACCTGATCCAATTCGGTGCGATGATGTGGTCATGGAGGCGGAGAAGATGAAGTCTGAAAATGAGGTCGAAGGGTGAAAAGAAGGTCATGGGAGTTACCAGATTTTTCCCAAGCAACCTCACATGGCATTCACGTGATGCTGCTATTTTTCCAAAACTTTTGATTTGGTCAGGCGTAAGTGCAAATACATCCGGTAGGGTAATTAAAGTTATCTAGGTATTTTAAAAACCTCTAAACCAAACACATGATTTTCAGAATGAAGGATATTTGAAGTTACAAGTAACTTCAAAAACATCCGAACAAACACACCATTATGGTATATTTGGTTAGATGTAAGTAGTTGTGATGTAAGTGGTTTTATATGTAACTGATTGTTTGGTTTGATGTAAAAACTCCACTTACATGTAAGTGAACTTACATCTCACCCACTTTTACAGTATTTCAACTTACATCAAAATTTGTCGTAAATTAAAATATTGTAAAGTAAGTGGTATCCATCACCATCATGTTATATTAAATATTATTACAAAAATATTTAAGAAATTAGATTATCTTTAAAATTAATTTTAAAAAATATGTTTAAGTAATAAAATTTAAAATATATTAAATTTAAAATATTTAATATTTAAAAAAAATATTTTTATCATTAAAATATTTTAAATAAATAAATAAATTATTGCTATGGAAAGTATTAAATAATTAGAAGTAATATTAACATGATTAAAAAAATTATTTATATTTTATTTAATTTAATATTGTATTTTAGAATACCAATTTCTATGTAATTTATATTGAAAAAATATTTTTATGGAATATAATTGAATTATATTATATTTTTTAAATTTAACAAACTACCATTCCATTAATTAATTTTTTAAATTAGTATTAATCATATATAATAAGAGTTAATATAATTAATAGTTCTGAGGGATAAGATTTAAGTATAGTATATGATTAAAAAATTTTATAAATAATATTAAATAACTAGTGTTAACAATATGTGATATGGGTAATCTTACCATTTCACTACATGGTAATTATATCCCATAACTTACATCAAACCAAAAAAAGAAAAAACAACTACAGCATTTTAAGTTACAATAAAACCAAACAACTATGATGTAAGTTAAAATACAATATTTTCATTTTACACTGTAATTTCACTTATATGTAAATTTACTTACTGACAACCAAACAACCCCTAAATCAATTTGGCTTTATATTTGATATGCTAACTATCGTAACTATCTACATTTTTAAATAGTCAATGAATAAGTAGAGAAACAGAAAAAAAAGATTTGTAAACGATCTTTATTTACCTATAAAAGATATGATAAGATACTTAGGGTGGAGGTTGGTAGATTATAGAAAAGAAAAAAGTTACTATTATATATATAAACATAATGAAGAATATGTGTGATAACTCAGTCACTAGTATTAGAATGGTAGAAGAAGAAACCAGAGAGTACCCTATTATTATAAGCCTCCATTAAAGTTTAGTATCAAGTCTTTACCTACTAACTTTAGTTTTAGACAAGCTAACAAAGCATGTTCAAGATATGATTATTTGGTGTATGTTTTTTGGTTGATTATGTGGTCTTAATTGATAAAAGTAGAGAAAATTTCAATTTAGAATTAGAGTTGTGAATAAACACTTTGGAAGCTAAAGATTTCAACTCGCGTAGGGTAAACATAGAATGTTTGAACTGTGATTTCAGATGAATGGAAATTAGAAAATGGTTAGGATGGACGATAATGAGATTGATAAATAAAAATTTTTGGCACTTAGGTTCTATCATCCAAATAAAAAGGGAAATTTGTAAGAAACTTCTTAGATAAAATTAAAGCATGACGGGTAAATTAAAAGAGGGAGCATTTGGATTTTTATGTAATCGTAAAATACCTCTTAGATTGAAAAACAAATTTTATAAAACAGCTATTAGGGTAGTTAAGGATAAGAATAAAGATACAATCCAAATCCTATTCTTCTGGTTTCATTTAGAAACGTAGGGGATAAGAAAGAACGAATATCGACCGTTCCAGTATTGTCAAGCATGACAGAAAAATGAAAGAGAGGGGAAACATATATATGTGAGATATATATATATATATATATATATCCATATTGAATTGTAGATACATCAATGATAGAATCATTTCTGATCGAAAGAAATCTAGGTTATCTAATAAATATGAAATAATAGAATATGGCAAAAAAAAATAGGAGTATACACTTTTTTTCTATATTAAGAATCATTATCTAATGAATTCAACGGTTCAAATATAAATCAAAGAAGTAGATAGAATTATAACCGGATCCTGGTCTCAAGGGGGGATATGGCGAAATTGGTAGACGCTACGGACTTGATTGAATTGAGCCTTGGCATGGAAACCTGCTAAGTGATAACTTCCAAATTCAGAGAAACCGTGGAATTTGAAATGGGCAATCCTGAGCCAAATCTTTATTTGTTTTGAGTGTGGTTTATATGAGAATGTTAAAATAGATGGCATGCATACTAGATATAACATATTGAAAGAATAAATTTACCCAAATTGAAATCAATTATGAAATGGTGCATGTTAGTGATAAGTCAAGAGATAATCGTTTAAGATGGTACATACTCCGATAAAAATTATAGAAAGTTTTAGATAGACGATCATAAAAGGAAAAAAAAAGATAGAAATAGACCCATAGTGTTTAATAGAATTTTTCTTAGCTTATCTAACCCTTTAGCTATTGATAAAACATGGAAGAGAAATATTCATGCAACCAACCCTGAATAGTTCAAACTACTAGTTTTTGTTGTTATTACACTACCAGTTTATGTACTCTTACCTTTAGTTTATTGCAATGGACTTATATGGTGTTACTTTAAGTTTTATAAAAAAATACTTGTATTGTGTTTTAGTTTGGTTTTAATTGTTGAAATTGCTATCTTTATATAATATTAGAATTGTGATTGAATTGACAGGTACAATGTGAAATGCCCAGTAATGTTTTATTTGTAGTATTAAAATTATGCAAAGAATTACCAGGATTATGTATTTTTAATATGATATTTATCCAGGAAAATACCCATGAATGAATATTTTTAACATGAATTTTACCAAGGGATTACCCAAGAAAACATAAAAATATATACCCAGAAATTACCACGCCAGAGTTCGTGGGTAAATGTGAAAACAAATACCCAACAATTTCTCATGAAAAAAAGCCTGGGTAATTTCTAGGTTTTTATCAGTCCCACAAAATATTTACCCATGGATATAAATCATTTACCCATGGTTGTATTCTTGGGTAAATTATCCAGGAAGGGAAAATTTGGTGGGTAATGTTTTACCCACAAGGCTATTAGTAAGAAAATCATATCCCTGGTAATCCCTAGGTAGCGTTGTTTACCCATGAATTTTTGTGGTTTACCCACGAAATTATCCGTGGATAAAGTGTTATTTTCTTGTAATGTTATTGTATTAAAATCATGTCATAATAAAAACTTTATTCATTGATTGGTATAAAATGAATTAAATAAAAAATTTAAATGTATATCTATAAAAATGAACATATTTAACCCTTTTTCATATGATTTATTTTGGTTTTTAATTTTTTTAATTAATTATACAAATCCTCTACTGTTAATTGTCATAACAAATTAGTATTAAAATAATAAAATTAAAAGAAATTAAATGCATAACTATTTTTTTCTTGATTTGTAAATAAAATGTAACCACTACTAGTTTTGGTTTATTGAAGATAATAAGAGATTCGAAAGGAAAAAAAATTAACTTACTCGGGTTCGGGTTAACGGGCACAAGATCCAAACCCGGTATTAAAACGCTGTTCACAAAAGGGAAACGCGAAGTTAGGCAAGTGGTGTGAGCCTAAGGATCTGGTCACCGCGGTGAGATAAACAAGAACCGTCATTCACTCACTCACTGACTCATCGAACGGCTCAAAACGCATCGACATCGGCTTCAGGGTCCCACCCGCGTCGAAGCCGTGTCACTTTTTTTACCTTTGACGAACACCGTGTACCGATCTCGAGGTGCGATGAACGGCTGAGATTCAAGAATAAATTGATGTGAGCAGCCTGGTGGGCCCACGAGATGATTGCATTCTGTGTTATTGGGAGGGCCCACCAGCCTGTTTTATTTGCTGGATTCCCAAAACAAGATGAGCTAATTTTAGATTTTTATTAAATAATTAGGTGAGTTAATTTTTTATTTTATATATATATATATATATATATATATTAAAAAATTCACATGTTTTAATTGAGATATTTGAGGGATTATCATGTAGTGGGGGAGGGAACAAATGCAATGGATGGTGGAAAATGAGATAAGGTTTATGCCTTGGAATGTGATGTTTTATTTTGACTAATGTGGAATAATTATGGTTTTCCAAAGTTAGGTAATTATTGATGTGATTATATATTATCAAGTGGGAGAACTTTTAATGTTTTGTTTTTTAGGTAAGATATCTTGGCTTTTATAATTTGGTTGAATTGTATTTTCAAATCATTTTCTTTATCCGTGTACTTCAGTTGTATGAAAAAAAAGTCGGTGCAAAACAATATTTTTATATATATATATAAATATATTATGAGTACATAATAAAAAAATATTGAGAGTAGTGAAATATAGAATAAAAAATAATGATAAGAGTTGTGAAAAGACAAAACAATTTGATAGTATTTTTGTCACACTGTAACCACAGTACGAAAATTCAAATGAAAAATAGAACAATTAAAGAAATTATTATTTTTAAATAAAATAAAATAAATTAGAAGTATTTCTCAATCACCATCCTACTCCAGTGACCACTATCCACTATCGCCACCAACTTATCAATATTGTTCGACTATCGTCACTGGACTAATCGTTGATAACTGCTAACAATACATTAACCATCGTCGTTATCTGACCGCTGAACACTGGTATTTTTTGGCCACCGCCATGACCTGCTGGTGAAGATATTATCGGTAAAGTATTATAATAAGTATACTATTTTTTCTATGTAAATCAAATGGAGAATAGTAAAAAATATTTTTGTATTGTGCATTAAACATGTAACAATACAACCATTTGTGATATATTTCACACATTTATATTGTGTTGCACTACTTGTCTTGCAATCCGTATGCCAATCAAACCACTTGCAATGTTTGTGCGTTTACTATTTATCAAATTTTATAAGAGAAATAAAAATAAAAATAAAAATAAGAGTTCTTTTGCATAACTCTAATACATACCTAAACAAATGTTATTATCAACCATGGTCCGGGTAATGTATTGATTGATTGATTGATTGATCTATTTCAAATTAATAACCTTACATTGTGTCAAATGAATGAACTTTTATAAATCATAATATACATTGCAATATTAATTTTACGTTATTTTTTAATATTAAAATAATGATAATGACATTTCATGGACCAATTCCATCTATTTAATCATATAAAAAATGAAAATATTTTGTTGGTTTCCTATCTGGAATAGTTTATTAACATGATTAAAGAATATTTGGTGGTGGTCCATTCTTAAATAAGCCTTGAGTTATCAAAATAATTAAAGCTTTAAAAGCAGCTTTTCTAAACTTTAATATTATAAAATAATTGAAAAAATGAGAAGAAAGACATATAATAATAATAATAATAATAATAATAATAATAATAATAATAATAATAATAATTGCATGAAGACTTCAAACTTGATTTATCTTTGCTCTTCTTCAAGAGACTGGAAAATGATGCCACTGATCATCCAACCCAAGTGGCTTTGATGTTCTTTCTTTAAAATTAATATAATACTTCTGCAAATATCTTCTATTTATGCGAATAGTTGAAAAAATGACAAGAAATATATACAAATAATCATAATAATCAAAGACTATAAAAATTTAGGGAACAAATAAAGTTTTTTTTTTTTTTTAAAGAGTGGCAAACCCCTAAATTCAATTGTATGAGGAGTATAAATTCCTACAAAATTAATTTCTCTAAATATATTTTAAACTTGATTAGTTTTCGCCTTTCCTCACGAGACCTGAAAATGATGCCACTAATCACCTGACCCAAATGGTTTTGGCTTTTTTCCTTTAAAATTAATACAATACATCAAAGCCCACTGGGCCTAATTCAAGCCCATGTGGACCTTTCCAGGTTAAGATCTCCATCTAATCAAATTTGCGCATCTACTTAAAGTCTTTGTATTTATACCATTATTTTAATAATAATGTCTCAAAATAGATGAGCATCATAATTAATCACATAAAACTATTTATATTTGTTTGTCTTTTTACACTAATATGTGTATCTATCTCGCTAATTATTATATTCTTTGTTATGAATAAAAGATTTCTTTCTTTGAATAACAAATCATATATATATATATACATATATATATATATATATATATATATATATATATATACTACAAAAGGCAAGAAAAAAAAATTCTAAAAGTATATCAAAGATTTTGTGTAATTCATTCAAAAGAATCAAAACTAAAACAAAAAGTTTTTTTTTCATCGGGAATTAATTGATAATCTGGTAAGTAGACACTCACACAGTAAAGATAACAATTGGGTTGCAAACTCGTTCTCATATACAAAAATTCTCTTTAGCATCACTACGTTCGATTTGCTTCGAACCTTGAGCAATGAAAGTGTTATAAGATAACTTTTGCAACAGTATCAGTACACTAGATGTGCTTTGGTTAAATATTAATTTTTCACTATTATTGTGAAATGGTTTTTTTCCTATATAAAATTTGCTCCATAATCACAAGGTGATATAAATATACAATAACATTCAAACTGGGAAAATATTTATTTTAAAACATAAAAAACTATTTTCACAAGTTATATACAAAGTGAAATGTAAAGAGGATGAGAGACCTAGCAACTGAATCATGGCAGGTTGCTTTTAAATATATATTTTTGATTTTCTAAGGGGAAACGCTTGACTTATGAGGACAACATAGATTATATTATAATTGAATGACTAAAATGTGTATTTATTTGTGTTGTTTAAATAACAAGAAATGAATATATTTGTGTAATTCAGATACCAAAATAAATATATGAAAAATTATACAAATCTCTATAACTATTTCTTGATACCATAATTCATTTTTTTTTTTTGAAAATTGTAATATTGAAATATTAATATTTTTGATTGATTTTTATTTTGCCTCTCCTTTTATTCCTAGTGTGTAGGGCAAAGATGAGAGAAGGTGAAGCAAAATAGTAATTTTACAAAATTTTAATTAAATTAAAAAAAATAATAATTACTTGGGCACCAAAATATAGAAATATATTTGTATAATTGAGGAAATAAGTTCAACACCAAAATATAAGCGTTCTTATGTATATATAATTATGAGGTATCTTAGGGGTATATAAGCAAACAAGCGTTCATAAAAAAACCATGTGACTTATATACCCCCCTTCGTGGTACTTCCCGAGCCGCCAATCCAGACCGCACGTTGCCCTTAACGCCCTCCACCACAAACTCCGGGTGCAATGAATCTACGGCGGAGATTCAATGAACGTCATCATTTCACCGGGTGATCACACTGTGAAGGAAATCCATCCGTTCATTTCGCCTCGAGATATAATCTTCACCGCTCACAAGGATTTTTCCGTCTGGGAGGAAAATTAACGTTTACTCCCTGAAAAGCTTGAAATTACTTGACTCGCTTTCACTTCTCATGCATATATCTTACCCCCTCAAACTCTTTATTTTTTTTAGGGGCATAGTTTTGAATGTATATATATATATATATAAAAGTGATTATTGGTCCCAGAACAGCTGCTGTAAATATTATTATAGTACTATACAAATACCGTAAAATTTTTATGACAACAAAGTTTATTCATTATGTTGTCTGGAAAAAAATATTGTTTCTCTCATTTATAAAATTACATAATAAGAGAGATTAATTAATTTAATTTGATTTTAATTTTAATTTTTTTGTGTGTATATGTAGTAAGACTCTAATTATGTTATATGTTATGTGATATATGACCTAGTTAATAAATGTCTAAAAAATCTATCAAGTTATTATAATCAGTGCAGAAAGAGCTTGTTGGTAGTTTTACAAATACCTTTCTCCATGGTAGTTTTTCAAACGTACCACTGGAAAACCGCCTAATTGATGAGAGGTATTTATGGACATATAATTATATGAGTTTTGAGGATTTATTTGCAAAACTACACCATAGTTTTGCAAGACCTTTTGTCTGTTCCGATCGCAGTGCTGTCTCTCGACTGGAATTGTGTGAGAGAGAGAGAGAGAGAGAGAGAGAGAGAGACGTTCAGAAGAGACAGAGTAGAAGACGTCAACCCTAAAGGGAATTGATCGGAATAGAGGCCAAATTCTCCGGCGAGGTCTCGATTGCGATGATCTCCTGCTAGAGGTCTCCTCCGATAGACTTATTCACCGGCGATCGGTGATCGTTGGTGCGTGACTCGATAGGCGCCTTTCGAGGCCTGATCGGGGAGAGCTTGGGGGTTGGGGGATGGGAGGAGGTGGTGGGTGGTGAAGGGCTGTGGTGGCGGTTGGTAAGGGGGTTGGGGATTGGGGGAGGATTGGATGCTGACGGTGGGGAGTAGGGGGGATGGGAGAAAGAGTTTAGGGCTAGGGTTTGGGGTTGGGATGGAGGAGAACGAGCTCGAGGAGGGCGAGGCGTGCTCGGGGCATGAAGGTGAAGCCCTGACCTCCGAGAAGGATCTCGTCAATCTCTCCTACATCGTGAGTTTTTTTATAAAAATCAATGTTATTATTATTTTTGGGTTCTCTGATTAGAATTGGATATCTTGTTTTGATTTCTGAGAGTAATCCATGAGAATTTTTTTCGATTTATGTGAACTCGTAGGACTGGAGATGAACATTGTTCCAAGATTTATCATTAATTTGTGACTTTTGTAGTCATATATATGTTTGGTTTGCGTAGCTTTAGATTCTGGTAAAGGAGGTGTTTCTATATGGAAAAGGGAGGAAATCCTTTGCTTAAGTCTTGCAATTTAGTTTAGGGATTGAGAATTTTAAGCAAACCACTCATTGAGTAGAACTGGGAGAAGATACTTTGAGTACAATAGATATTGTGAACATATAATTCTCTGTAACTGGCTGGAAACTTGCTATGTAAATGTGGCCTGTCATAATAAATTCACCTTATTATCGAATGGAAAAGTTCAATGTGGTGTTAGTGGCAGCTTGCCTTGCTAATGTTGCAGGATGAAAAACTCGAAGATGTCCTGGGCCATTTCCAGAAAGATTTTGAAGGTGGAGTCTCAGCTGAGAACTTGGGTAAGGAATGAAACTTTGCAAAACAGCCAGTAACAAGGAATCCTCCTTATCAATGATTGGATGTGAACTGGTTCATTGGCAGGCGCTATGTTTGGTGGGTACGGTTCATTCCTCCCCATGTACCAGCGGTCTCCATCCATTTGGTGCCAACCTAGAAGTCCACCAAATGCGTCCAGCCACAATGGTTCAAGATCCCCTGAGAACACATTATGTGAGGTATAGATTCAGCAATTCTAATGTCTCATTTTGTTTATTATATTTGCAAAGAAAAATCTCTCTGTTTTTATGCTAGTTATTGATTCTTAATTATTTCATTTATACTTGTCTTTACAGGGTGCACATCAGAACCATTTGGTTTCCACTTGTGCATCTATTAACAAACCTAGCGCAACGTCTGTAGCACTATCATTTGACAAGTCATGCAAGACAGATTTGAGCAGGGGGGCGATCAATGCTGGAGAGACTGTTACCCAGCATGATTTATATAATAAATTAGTCAATGGGAGTGATCAGAAAACATTGAAGGTTCGCATTAAAGTGGGCCAAGAGAGTGTTTCAGCTAGGGATAATGCTGCTATTTATAGTGGTCTTGGCCTTGATATATCTCCATCATCATCTTTGGAGGACAGCCCTTGTGGGAGTGAAGGTCTATCTACGGAACTAAGAGTTGCACCAGATGAATCTCCAATGACCATCATCCAGGTAATATCGTTATATTTATACCACTTTTATAGATATAAGGTTATGATGGCTGCCTTGAGTTCATTAAAATGTTTTTTTGTTACTTCATTGCCATGAAACAGATCATGACATGCTTTCCAGTTCCTGGGGGATATTTACTTTCACCTCTTCCTGATACCCTGTTGTATTTGTCAAAAAAGAAGTCCTTTCTTAACAACTTGAAGTCAGGGAAGCTGAACATGAGCATCCCAGAAAATTGTTCTGTTCTTGCTGAGCTTACCACATCATCGAGGAATGTAAAAGTTCTGGAAAAGAAAACAAAGATACTGGAGAAGAATGGTAAGGCTATGGATGTGAAGAATTCAAGTTGCAAAGATGATATAAGCTCAATTTTGAAGAGGGAAATCGACATTGAAACCCAAGATGGGCAAGAGATTGTCTCTGATGCGTTGAATATCCCTATTTTCTCTGATCCAACAGGTGTTGAAGAAAAAGAAGATAGGCTATTTGTTGGTGAATCTACAAAAGGTACCACAATGTTTGATCTTCCTTCAGAGCCCAATAAACTTTTGGCAAAGGGTAGAGTATACTCATCAGAGTTAGTGAAGGATGGCCAAAGAGAGTTGATGGAAAACATTGGGAATGTTGGAGTTGGTGTCTCAGTAGATGAAATTACCCATTTAAAAGGCAAAATTAACTCTAAAACAAGCATCACAGAGAAGGTGCTGGAAGAAAAAATTGTCAGCAACCATAAGAGGACCTCATCTGATGTTCGAAATGAAGGTGAAAATAAAAATGAAAAATGTTATGGGACTAAAGGTGATTTTGATGAAGCTAGGTGGAAGAAGGATTTTGTTTTTGGATCCATTGAAACTCCCAAGG
Source organism: Dioscorea dumetorum (assembly GCA_902712375.1). Classification (NCBI taxonomy): domain Eukaryota; kingdom Viridiplantae; phylum Streptophyta; class Magnoliopsida; order Dioscoreales; family Dioscoreaceae; genus Dioscorea; species Dioscorea dumetorum. The sequence continues at coordinate 1,267,592 of CACTHL010000561.1, read as the reverse complement.
AAAACATGGTCCCAAAAGCCAATTTATACGAGCAAGATGCAGAAATGATGTTTCGGGCTTGGGACCGACAATCTGAAGGTAGAGGACAACTGAAGAAAAGTCAAACTAATGGCACACCATCTGTTGAGTCCACAAAAAGAAACCCTAAAACTCACTCCTCTTCAAAATCCAAAGAAAATAAGAGCAGTTCACATTTGAGGAAAAGAGATTATTTGGAGAATAAGCTGAAAGAGTCAAAGTTTGAAAATGACCACCCTGGGAGCTTCAGTAAAGAGTCTCACATAGATGCAGAAGACATGAAGATAGCGGAGAGCAGATCTAGGCTGCTGCATGTGAAAGATAAACTGACAGGAAGAGAACATGATTATGAGGACCCTCTCTTGACATTAAGTGGAAAGACAAAAGAGAGGCCTGTGGTTAAGAAGGTGGACAATCTGCCTATTTCAGAAGAAGTTTCTGCTCAGCAAGTTGCCTCTTTGACAGTCAGCATACCGGGATCAGATGCAGTTGCGGCGTCCAATGCTCCTGTTCTTATAAAGGAAAACTGGGTATGTTGTGACAGATGCCAGAAATGGCGGCTCTTACCATATGGGGCAAATCCTGCTCTTTTGCCCAAGAAATGGCACTGCAATATGCTAAACTGGCTGTAAGTTTTTCCCCTCAATACTGTTATTTATGTTTTTGTTCAGTATTGTTTGTGTTATGCTTCTGTCTTTAGTATTAGACGCATTCTATGTGCCGTATAGTTCATTTTTACAGATAAGGTTCAGCTTTAGGCACAATTCTCTGTTTGCCTGTTATACTGTTCTAATTATTCTTTTGCTTTGTCAAATTGATAGCTTCTATTGTAGTTGGTTTTGGTTCTGTTCTCTTGTTCCCTAACTATATGTATTTAAAATTTCTACCCAGGCAACCTGGAATGAACAGATGCAACATCAGTGAAGAGGAAACAACAAAAGCTCTAAATGCTCTCTACCAGATGCCTGTTCCTCAAAGCAACACTAGTCTGAATGGTATTCCTGATGTTGCTGCGCCAAATACGATTTTGGCTGATCCACATCATCTCAGCCGTACTTTTGATAATAATATGAATAGTGCGGGTGCTATTGGGAAGAAAAAGCATAAATTGAAGGATCAAGCAAATCCAGCTAATGATTCAGCTTCGCTTCTGATTGCATCTTCTGCCAAAAAGAACCAACTGGCTTCTCTCAAGAGCAGAAGCTTAAATGATGTTAACCATCCATTGGAATCTAACCTGTCAAGCAAAGTTGCCGTTGAGCTTGTGTGCAAATCGACTGACTTTAGTTCTGATAAGCAGAATTTTAAGCACAAGGAGAAGCACCGGATCGTAGGACGACATTCAGATGGAGGTGGTTTTGTAATTGGCCTTTTTCTACTAGCAAATGCTTCTGTTTATTTATTTATTTTTGAAGCAGCGATAGCCAATTTCTGTGGTTTTATTTTCTTAGGTGACTATGGTGAATGTGTTGGCAAACATTCTAAATCAAAGAGCAAGGGGGAGGTTGAGCAAGAGGGTTTGACAACAACTAAAAGATTCAAGAGAGATGGTTCTCATCATACAGGTGAGGATAAGGATTCTGAACACAACGTTGTGAGAAATGCAGTTTTAATCACTGACAATGGTTTACCAACCAGTGCAAGCCAGCATAACATGCATAAGTACAATGGTTTTTCATCTTTTAAGGAAGTAAATGGTGATTCAGATAGCAATTTGCCTGCTTCTAGTAAGAGGACAAAAGTTCAACCCCACTCTTTACCCAATGAAGAAACCAGAGAGCTTGTTAGTGTCTTGAACAGGGAAAAAAAATCTGTATCAGACTCTGGCAAAAAGAGGAAAATCAAGAACTGGCAAGAGAGTCAGGATCATCTGGCAAATATAGCCAGCAGTGAGCGTCCAGTGGATAGCAAGGGAGGTGCGAAAGAAACTTTCAGTGAAAATGAAATGAAGAGGGAAAAGATACCTAAAGTATCAAAGTCAGAAGTAGATGAATCAAGTACAAGCAAGGCGGATGTTAAGTTGGAGAAAAAGGGTTGCACCACCAAAATCCTTTTGTCTGGTGGTGTTCAGCATTCAATTTATGAAATGGAGAAAAGTGGTTTTGCTGGGAAGGAGAGCCAAGTGGAACAATACCATGTGAATACGGTATCCAGACAGGCTTTGGATGGTGTGGAATCCTTGAAGAAGGATTTGACCTATCCACAGACTTCAGCTGCAGCTACTTCAAGCTCGTCAAAGATATCTGGTTCGCGTAGAAGTAAGGGCAACCTTCAGGAAGTGAGAGGTTCTCCAGTGGAATCAGTTTCCTCATCTCCATTCAGGACTTCTAATTCAGAGAAGCCTTTTCCTTCTAGGAAGAAGTCAGGGGGGAAAGATGATGCAGGTTTCTGTGTTATTGGGAGCCCAAAAAATTGTTCAGATGGTGAAGCTGATGAGGGAAATGACCTTCCTGAGGTGAGGAATAACAAGGATTCTGCACAAAGAAGATCTGTTGAAGGTCATAGATCTATGGATTCTAGGGGTTTAGTATCTTTGAGAGGGACCTATGATAATGAGGACAAAGAAGCACAGGCCACAGATGGGATACATTTAAAATTATTTGGGGATGCTCATGATGATTCCTCCCCTACTGAATTTGAAGAAACAAACTTGGTGAATAATGGTGTTAACACATCAAATCACCGGTACAAATGTCAACCTCTGGATGAAGACCAGATTAAAATGAATAATCGCTACCTTGCAAATGGTTCTGTTCAATGGAAATCAGGTAAAAGCTCTTCTACTCGTTCCAGAGATAACCAGAGTTCAAAGTCTTCTAATGACAAGGGCAAGATTAAGGTGTCTAATTCCTTTACTGAGCAAGTGGGGTTGTTTTCTTCCAAGAGTGAGGATAATTGCCAAGACAATGTTCACAATAATTCTTCTGATTGGCCAAATTACCCTAAAGATCTGAGGGATGAACATCACAGTTATCAGAAGGACAGGGAGGATCATTCACTTAAGAAAGAACCAAAAGCACAAGTATGTTCAGGAGGTATAAAAGGTGTCCATACAGATCATTCATTGCTAGGAGATCTGGAGGTAAATGGATGTTGCTTATCTGATAAACATCATAAGGACTTAAACTCCAGAGTTCTTGCTTCAGGAGCTAGTTGCAGCAAGTTTGGTTCTCGAGATAACTCTCAACAGGTTTCCTATGTAGATGAGAGGAATATTTTTGATCGATCAGAAATGCTGGTTGGGAGAGGGAAATCACAATCCATCATGTCTTTGAGAGATAAACAAGAAAATCAGACCTATGGTTCTCAAGCAGTGCCTACACCTATAAAGGCAGTCAAATCAGAAGGATTTCCTAGTGATTCAACAAATGGTGATGCATTGAAGGCAGTCAAACCAAGAAAACCTGATGAGCAGCTTGGAGCTCAACATGGAAGTTTGAGGCAAGCCACACCCAACAGACCTGAGCCCCGAAGTCCAAGCAGAAGGGACAGCCATTCTGTTGCCAGTGTGCTGAAAGAAGCCAGAGATTTGAAACATACTGCTAACCGGCTAAAGGTTAGCATTCTATCTTGCTTATATAACTTAAAGTTATAGATTTGTTCAGTGTTTATAAACTTTGAAAGGGTTGGTTATTTTGCAGAGTGAGGGGCTTGAGCTTGAAAGCACTGGTCTATACTTTCAGGCAGCTTTAAAGTTTTTATATTATGCATTTCTATTGGAGCCAAATGCTGAAAATGCCCGACATGGGGATGGTACTCAGTCCATGCAGATGTACTCTGACACTGCACGGCTTTGCGAGTAAGTGTAATTTTAAAGGTCATCCTTTTACATTATTTGATTGGTAAGAGCAATAGTTAAGAATGTAAGTATGTTAGCTATAAACATTTCATAACAAGGATAGTCCTGTACCTGTTTGCAAGATATGTCAACTGTAAAAAAGAGGAATTTATAGCAACAGTTATTACAAATTATGTTTTTAGGATGTTTTGTCAAATTGGTTATAGATTATTGGAAGTTTTATATTGTAGGAATCTGACCTTGATTTAGGGTTGAGTATATTTATTACTTTCTTAGGCTGAAGCTAAAGTAAAATCAGCTGAATCTGCCAATATGGAGCACAACTTAATCTAAAATTCACCCTGGGGCCTGGTTTAGTGGCGAGATATGCACAGTTGGGATATTCTGATTGTTAAACTGACAAATAAATGAAAATTCATAGTTTTTTTATGTTGTCTATTTGAAAATATCATGGAAATGCCATTTCATGAAGAGCTGAATAAAGAAGGCTGGTACTATAAGTGATAGATATTATGAGATACTTATCTAATTATGGGATCTGCATCTGAAAATCATGGCATTGAGCTCATTGTTAGTTTGAAACCCTTTTGTGTTATTCTAAAGTTTAAAATCAGGAAGGGTGCTGGTAGAGCATGTGAATTTCGTGTTTTCTAAGATCAATAGATTGGTAAATATGCACTTTGCCAATTTTTCTAGTTTGCTGATTATGTATCGTGTCAAAACAGATTTTGTGCTCATGAATATGAGAGGTGTAAACAAATGGCTGCTGCTTCCCTAGCTTACAAGTGTGTAGAAGTGGCATACATGAAGGTCTCATATTTGAAACATTCGAGCGTTAGCAAAGATCGACTAGAATTGCAAGCAGCTCTGCAAATGGTTGTTCCAGGTTGGTAATGTAACTGCCTTCTGCCGGTTTTTATTATATATTACATTACAAAAATAGATCTTCAAATGGCATAGTCTAGTATGGTGTTCTAGAAACAAACTCTAAATTAGAAACCACAGGCAATTTCACCCACTAAATTTTAGGATTTCATGCAGTTTTTGTTGAAATCATTTTACCTGACGTAAGAGCATAATGTTATTTGATTGGATACTTGGATCTCTGCCAAATTGCTTCCTAGTTTGTGTTTAGCAGGACAGCTGGTAGAATCTGATCATGGACGCCCAGAATTATTCATTTTATCTTTTTTTGCTAAAATTCATTGAATTACTTCCTGCTCAGAGCAGCTTCCATGTGGCCTGTGGGTTTCGTGGATGACTTAGTTTATTTGTTCACATGCTCGTGTGTACTTTAGACATGCATTCCAAGTCCAATAAATTGATGGAGTTCAATTTGAAATATTTGATAGCAAAAAGCTACATGACTGGCATTGACTTTGTGGCTTTATGAGAGTCTATTGATCAAGTTGTGGGAAGGTATTTTTGGAGTTTGTATTGGTCCATTCAATCAATTATTTCAATTTTAGGTTTCATAGTTGATGGTTTGATCTATCTATAAGATATGACCTGGGCATCGATTGTGTAGTTCTTTAAATTTCGGTAAAGGGTTGGATCTTTTTTGGGTTCGATTTGGGATACAGCCACCTGGAAACATACTATTTAAACTTGACTTAGTTATACAAGGTTGTGTTTGTTAAGTGTTTGTGAAGAGTTGTAATTGCAGTGCATGCTAATAACAACCTTCAGTATCCACAAGTGATTTTTCCTAGGGCTTCATTCCTCATTTCTCCTCTTCCTTTCTCATACTTTTGTTTTCTTCTTTTATCGTTTATGTTAACTAATATGTGTTGCATACCAATAGAAACAAAAGTAGCTAACTGTACGAAACTATTCTGGTTCAGTGTTTTGCTAAGCTTTTCTACTTTTGTCAATAGACATGCGATGTTTCTTACATTTGATTTTGTTTAACCATAGGTGAATCCCCATCTTCTTCTGCTTCAGATGTAGATAACTTAAATAATCAGGGTACATTGGACAAGGGTACTGCAGGCAAGGGTGTAAGTTCTCCTCAGGTTGCTGGCAACCATGTTATAGCTGCTCGCAACCGTCCCAGTTTCGTGCGGCTACTCAACTATGTATGTTGCACGCCTTGAATTTCTTCCATAACATAGCTGATAGCAAGTGCCTGCTGAACTAAGCTTCTTTGGTATTCTTTTCTATGTTGTGGTTTAAAAAAGCTTTGTATGAATTGATATTTGTTCCCGTCATATCCTTTATTACCCTTGTCTATGCCTATGTGATGCATTTCATTTTCATAACCTGCGAGTAGCATTTTAAGGGACAATGTTGTAAATCATAAAAAATACTTGTTCATCGCTACTTGATCTATGCAAAAGCATTATTTTTTGTGTTGGATCATAAGCTTGTCATTGTAGGACTATTGTTACCTATCTTACGGCCTGCTGATGACATCTTTTTATTTTGGGGATAATCCAGTGTTATTGAAGTAAGAATTTTTAACTCATATGGATATATTTAATCAAAGACCATGTTCACATGTTAGCAAGTACTGTATGGTGAATGCTCTTCTGTTTTCCTTCTGAAAGCATGTTGGTAAGTATAGGTTATGTAAAGCATTTTGATTTGGCTTATTGACTTTACCTATGGCATTTCCCTATCTATGGATAGACAATGATGTTTCTTCTCTTTTACAATATGTCCTGTGACCTCGTCTCTATGCCACTGGAGCCAACTGGCTTGATAAAAAAAAGTTATTCTGGTGGTTGACTTAGTGGCGGGGTATGGGCTTTCTCATGTCATTTTACGATATATGTTTCAACCAATAAATCCTATAGGATCTGCTGAGAATTTATATTCTGTTGGATATCAATCTGGTTTGAGAGTGGTCCTTCTGTTGGCATGCCATGCTAACACTCCATATTTGAATTTCATCATGGAATGAGATGTGCCTTCATTTCATGGCCTTAATTTTTATTTGTGTTTTCATTTACAGGCAAATGAAACGGTTTGTGCTTTTGATGCTTCAAAGAAGATGCACATTGCTTTTGCAGCTGCCAGTTTTGGCTCAGACAAGAATGGTTCTGGTTGCTTAGTTTCTGTGAGAAATGTTCTTGATTTCAACTTTCACAATGTTGAGAGACTACTGCAACTAATACGGTTAGCGATGGAGTTGATCAGTTGTTTATAGGACTCAGAATTTACGAACTTCTGTGAATACATTTCTATCTTGGCTCAACCATGGTGATGGTAATGAGGGAATCACAAAGCTCGTTCTTGTAAAGGATGTACAAAGGATTTTGCTTCTGAAACTTGTGAAGAATAATTTTCTGCTTTTGACATTTCTAGTTGCGGATATGGGCTTGAATCGGCAGTCATGAGAAGAGATGTGAATACAAGTGGCTCTTGTCGAGCTTCCGCACCATAAAATAATTGGCATCATGTTACAAGTAAGGTGAATGGCCTCTTATTTCTTATTGAATTTGAGAACCTTTGGCAATGTCCTAGTGGCTGCATCTGGTGTATCCTGGTTGATTAAATCATTTTAGCCCTTCCTCTCTAGAAATTTTGTTGCACTTGGATACAAGTAAATATGTGAGGATTTAATGGTGCTTGTGAGAAAGTTCTCGTGGTGTTCTCTTTAGGCCCATGGACCGAACATTGCATGGTATTTTGCTTAGATGCTGGCATGAACTGATCTTGTAGGTAGTGATATGCAGTTGATTAGACATATTTCTCTTTTTGTCTCTTCAAAGCGATGCTAGGTTGGAAGTCCGTTTATTTTCTGATTGTAGTGTTTTTTATGCTATTTTGTGTTTGTTGGTGATTCCATGGCTCTTATGTTGACGTGATGTTTTCATTCAATGTTTGTAGGTTTGATGTGGATTCTTCTTGTTTAACACAACTCGTGTGTATTTAAAGATTGCCAAAGAGGCAAGGCACTCAAGCATTCAGAATTCTTGTTTTGCTAAGGAAATTTGAGGATTAAGAACAATGTAAATATACCTGACCTAACATGATGCAGTGGCTGCTTATGAAACCCTATTTGTTGGAGGCATGTCAGTTATCAATAATATCAAAATTTTAATTGCGAAGAGTCGAGTGAAGTATCTTACTTTCTTTTGTCTGCTTTGTTTCTTTTGTCACTGGCAGATATGTTGATATTTATTCAATAACAGAAGTTCGGGATATATGGCTATTTGTCTTGTTCAGTTTCTGCGGCAGTCAGCTTCACTTGTAAAACTTCCACAGGTAATTTCTTTATAATGTGCAGATTGTATTATAGAGCTGTATTAGAGTTATGCTTGTTGAAATTGATTCAATTCTGATATTGGTACCTTAAATTAGCTTTACCTTGCATGAACATCAAGGTGAGTTAACTTGAAAAAGTCGAGCACAATCCTGCCTCCAGGGATGACATTAATAATGGGTTTTGTTACAACATTTGATCTTTCCTTGGATAAGTGTGTGATGCCTTTAGTAAGTGAACTTTGAGTTGCTATTCTTGTTTAATATATTTGCACAAGTATTAGCAGCCTCCAATGCAAGAGTAACTTAGATTAAATATTTCTGCACAGATGTTTGCCTTGAAATAATTTTATTGTTTGAACTCTGAGGACATGAACTAACTTTTTGCTGGTTTCTAATGATGTTACCTTATGTTATACAGCAGTTGTGAGGCAACTATTTGTTTGTGTCTAGCCAAACGTATGCTCTATGCCTTGTTACCAGATGTAGTCAATATCACCGTACACCCTGAAGATTTCCATTGATCATGACGTAGTAACGCATGTCTTCTCTCCATCCTGTTCATATCCTTTGGCCTTTGGCCTTTTTTTTTCTTATACATCACAATGATCAGTCAGAAGTTCTTATTTGGAGCTTTTTCTTTTGACTTTTTACTTTCAGTATTTGAAGGATATTCCTTGACCTTTTTCTAGTTTTTTTTTTTTTATGATCTCCACTCTAAAGTGACATATGGATGATTTGATGTCTCACTATTAAATGTTGACATGCTGCATTGTGCTTCTTTGAGTATCCTAGCACCTTATTTAGCCTTGGCAGTTCGGTGCATGATGCCAGTAAGAAATATATCATAAGACCAAGAGACAATGGATATAAATGGAGACTAAATTTTATCATTATATTTCCTTTCATTTTTCTTCATTCATTCAAACATAAAAAAAATAATACTCTCTTCTCTCTCGTTTTCTTGTGAGTATTCATTTTCGGATACTTGTTCAATGAAGCCCTTATTTTGCCCTCTTATCTGGTGTTTCAGGGCTTTAAGGCAATCGTGGACATGTATTATATCATCAAATTGTTATGTTGCAAGGTGGGTTTCGGTTTTGTCTTCATTAATTTGAACCTTCTTTTACCACCTCCATGTATAATTGTTGTATTTATTGGTTTTTCTTATGGAATAAAATCATCTGGCCTTGTACTTCTATTTTAATTTTTGTGGGAAATCATCTTGAGATCAATATGCCCAGTTTTCATAGGATGTTTCTTGGGTCCTGAGATTCATGGCAATTTTGCTGTTATACCCTTCAAAATCTGTTAATCATTTTTTTGGTTTTGTATGTTGGTAGTTATTGCTAATAACATAGACACTTTCTACAAATGATCCGATAATGCTAATAGATCAAGAGGTCTGGAGAAAACTCTCATCTCATAAAGTGCATATTAAATTAAATGATCAACCATATTATATATATATATATATATATATATATATATATATATATATATATATATATATATATATATATTTGTAGCCAGATAAATCACTAATTTGTATATCCCAGGAAGATTAAAGGTAAACTATGGTTTCACTTGTATGAAAATTAAGAAAACCATGAAGAATATAGTCGGCCCTGTATTAATTACCAACAAGCTTCAAGGGAAGAAGTCATCATTGGACTTTGCTAAGATTCAAACAAAATAATAATTCCTAAACTATATGTAGCCTTTGGTCTTTTTAAGTTTATATAATATGATCAAGTAGTTTGTAATTTTTTGTTATCATGTATGGATGTATAATGCTTCTTTCAAGGTAAACAAAAATTTGGTGCAATAATTCGTCAATGCATATTTGAATATATCATGTTTATCTTGGTATGTTTAACCAACAATCAACGCCAAGAAGAATAAATTATTATTTAAAATAACTTAAATATTTATTTGTTTAATCCTCTCATAATATAATTTTTTTAAAAAAATAGATAAATTACAAAATATTAATAAAAAAATATAATAACTAGAAAAAAAAAAATTAGAACACAACAACTGAGAAAATAAGCTAAAAACAAGACACATTGAACAACCACAATCCACTAAAAATGAATCATAGACCGATAAAGGAAAAAAAACAATAAAAACTACCGACGAACAAAATTAGCAAAAATAACACCGTCAACTACAACAAAACGAGGCAAACATAAAATAGGAAAGAACACAAAATAGCTTCTGCATCTTCTCTTTAAAACAACCCTTCTGCAATATCTTTTGAATCCAAATGAGCCCCAGAAATTTCAGACTGTGTTTAATTGGAGCAACTATGTTAGCTAACTTCATCTTCCTCTCATAATATATAAAACACTGAAACTAATTAAATTATGGAATTCTTGAGTTATCGTTTACCATATAGAGCAATAAAGTGGAATTGCTTTTTGAGTCATTAGAGAAAAAAAAGTCATGCATCAGTGTGGACACTCTAATCAAATTCATAATCAAGGGAAATAAATGAATAAATAATTAATTAAACAAATTTAAAACCACTTTGAAAAATTAAATAAATGAAAATATGGTAAGACACATTCACTTTTACGTTCATACCACTGAGATCAAACTCATTTGTCCAAAATTACAAATTTTATCTCGAATGTTTAAGAAAATAAAATCAACAGTCTAAATAAATTTATAATCAAATGAAAAAAAAAGTCATCATAAAAAAAAAATTGCATGGTAACATATTACAGTAACATATTCATATAGTAATCACCTCAATGTGTCAGTTCACTTTATATAGTAAATATTTAAGAGATCATTAAACCACTGATGTAGTTCATTTTTTTTTTTTAAATTTTAAATTTAGGGTAGAGGGTGGCGTTTGTCACTTATTTATAAAAAAAATTACTTGTATGTTTGAATTGTTTAGATTAATTTACTGAAATAATAATGTTACCTCAGCATGTTTAAAAAAAACAAAAACACATAAAAATTACTTTTAGGAGCAATTTTTATCTTTAAAAAATATATTTTAAAAAAATAAAAATATAAAAGTAAATATAAAAATAATAGGGATGTTAAGATTATTTTAATAGTTTTACATTATATAATGATATAAAAAATAATTCATATAAATTATAATTTAAATTATTGTTCATATAAATGCATAATTTTTTTAAGCTGTCATTAAGGTTGTGTTTGATTGGCAACATGGAAAATGGGTGGAAAAGAAAATTCTTGGAAAATGAAAAATAGCCGTTTGATTGGCATTATTTTCTAGCTAGAAAATCAAAATTTTCCCTTGTAAAATGAAAAAATGAGCCCTCCCATGTTATTTTTTCACATAACCCCTTACATTTTCCATGTAAAACTTTTCCCATAGTGGAGGTAGGAAAAGTTTTCCCTTGTTTTGATGGAAAATAGGGTCATATGACAACACATAAGAGGAAAAATTTTTCATGAAAAATTTGGACAAACAAACAGTCCATTTAGCTGAAAAATGACCCGTGAAAAATTTTTCCAGGGAAAAAAGTGCAATTAAACACAGCCTAAGTTTTTAAGTTTTTAAGTTTAATACAATAGTCCAAAGTTCTAGATAAACATTGGAACAATTCAAACTCACGTGAGGCTCATTAATCTCTTTTTACCAAAACATTCACAAGAAATCCGCCCTTGATTAACATTGAAAGTTCAAAGTCATGTGAAAAAGAAAAACAAAAAATTATTTGTATTAATAAAACCTTTGTTTTTCAAACAATATTGATGTTTTAATTATTAAAATAATGTTGCATATATTTAAGTATATATATGTATATATTTAAAAATCTTCTTAATCATATATACTTTTAATGTTTGGGATCATAATATTATATTAAATTTTGGAATAATTTTTGCAATCTCTTACAGTAGGAACCATCATATATGAAAATCCAAGAAATTTATGGGGTTCCAAGTTTTTTGGTTTTATAAAATTAACTTGGTATCTTTGCAAAAATAAAAGAATATTCTTAGTATCTTCTCTGGTCATTTGATGATGTTGATAATAAAGGATGGTATTACTTAGAACATAAATAGATAACTAAAAAAACAATTTTAAATTAAAATAAATAAATAAATAAGATAAGGACTTATATGTAATTCTCCATTTGTTTTTTTTATATTCACATGAGATGATGTGATGCAAAGGAAAACCATGTAAAATCTCATACGATAAAAAGAAAATTAAATTTTTTGAAAGAATAATATTATGCTAACATAAATAAAAAAAATGCAATTTAATGTGAGACAAATAATATATTAAAAAAATAACAAAGATGGGTAGAATTTTTAGTAGTTAGGCATTTTCTTACCTAAATTTTTTTTTTCTTTTAGGGAAAAAAATAAAAACAAATCTACCAAATAATATATTAAAATACTTGGCAATAAAATAAATACACTAGTAAATAATAAAAATAAAATGTAACACAAATAACTAATTTATTAAACAACTCGATCAAACTTAACTTTAAAAAAATAATAATAAAAGAAATTTGTTTTATCTTGAAACAAAGAACATAGAATTCACGTTTAATCTCACAAGATAAGAATTCATATTTAAATGAACACCTTAAAAAGTATCCCAAGAAAGAGACCCTAAAAGCCATTCACATTACATGGGGTATTATTTTGGTGCAAATTGATTATTCTTCACAACCATCTCTCCTTTTTATAGGTCACAAGACCCTTGTCCTTCATCTTCAAGGGAAGATTTTTTTCCTTTTCCTTTTATAATTACTTTTATATGTCTCTACATAGTAATAATAAAATAATAATAATAATTATTATTATAATTATTACAAGTTTTAATTCCTTTATATAGATTTACAGGATGTATTCATGAGGAAGCACCAATTAAGGAAGGCTACCAAACATGAACACACTAATCAAGGAACCTGCCAAGAAAGCCTTCTAAACATGACCCTAATGAAGAAGTCTTTCAAACATGATCACACTATCTATAGACTTCCAGGTATATATACACACACTTGATTGATCCCTTCTTATTGGCATATATAGGAGCAAGCTCATACGTACATTGGAGAGATTGAGAGGAAATTAATGGCTCTTCAAGAACAAGGAGATCAAAATAGTGACAATGAGGAATTTCATGAGGGAGATGGAAAAGGAAAGGAAGAGGATAATAAATCCTCGGCCTTTGCCGGTCTCCGGCGCAATGATTCTCTTGATGTCGAAGCCGGAAACTTAAGTACTTCTCCCTATCACTCCAAGGTCTTCTTCTTCTTCTTCTCTCTCTCTCTCTCTCTCTCTATATATATATATACATATAAATATGTATTAATATATATGTATATATATGTGTGTGTGATTAGTTTGATGTTGTTTAATGGAGTAGAATTATAAAGATTGGAAGATGGTGATGGCACTGGCTTTTCAAAGTCTGGGAGTAGTTTATGGAGATATAGGAACATCACCTCTTTATGTTTTCTCAAGCACATTCACTGATGGAATTAAGGACAAGGATGATATACTTGGTGTGCTATCTCTTATCTACTACACCATCACTCTCATCCCCCTTGTCAAGTATGTTCTTATTGTCCTTAGAGCCAATGACAATGGAGATGGTGAGCCATACATCTCTCTCTCTCTCTCTCTCTCCATAAATCTCTTTGAATGCATATTTATACAATGACTAATTAAGTTTCCTATCAATATAAGATTATTATATATATATAGAGTGACCTGATTTTTAATTCATTGGAATTAGGTGGCACATTTGCATTGTATTCATTGATATGTAGACACAGTAAAGTGGGATTAATGCCAAGCCAACAAGCAGAAGATAGAGATGTGTCCAACTTTAAATTAGAGTTGCCAAACAGACGCTCACAAAGAGCCTCAAAGTTAAGGGCAGCCCTTGAGAACACCATGTTTGCAAAGTACTTCCTTTTGGTAGCCACCATGCTTGGAACTGCCATGGTCATTGGGGATGGAATTCTCACTCCTTGTATTTCAGGTATATATATTTCATCATTAATTATCTTTTTTAATTTGGTTATTATTTAGAAATTTAAAAAGCAAAAAATCAAAATGAATAGAAAAGTACAAGAGTGCTTTAACCGGGCTCCCCATTGTTGCTGTATTTGTTTTATAAAAAAAAATTTTTTAAAAATTTATAATATTACTAGTTTAATTTATTTTTTGCCTTTAAACAAAGTTGTTACAGTGATTTTGTTTAATTGTTGTGTTTTTTTTTTTATCTTAATTCAAAGAGGAATGAATTACCAACTCTTTTCTTATAGAGGTGGGACAAATCGGAGATGTTAATTATGTTATTATATATTTTTTTACATAAACATGTAACAAAACCTCAAAATTTTTAAAAATACTCAATGCGGAAATGATTTAATTATAGTCCATGAAAATAGTTTATCAACTTTTTTTTAAAAAAAAAAAATTTAATTATATGCAATCATTGTTCATGAATTGAATATTTTACATTTGCTTAAAAAAAAAAAAGAAAAAAGTCTATATCCATCACTTGTATTATACTCACCAATTATCATCTAATTCAAAACTTTGTGGCAGTTCTATCAGCTGTGTCTGGCTTGAAGCAGGCCACCAGTTCCTTGGATGATGGTATGAACATAATTAACACTTTTACACATACATATAAATGATAAAATCTACTCTTTCATGAATTTCTCTCCTTGTTTTGATCATTCATGACATGATGAATTCTTATCCAACTGCTCAGATAAAATTGCTTGGATATCAGTTGCCATCTTGATCATACTATTCATGGTTCAACGTTTCGGCACCGACAAAGTAGGCTACACCTTTGCTCCAATCATAACCATTTGGTTCATATGCATTGCAACCATTGGCATCTTTAACTTCTGCAAGTATGATCCACTTGTCTTCAAAGCCATCAATCCAATGTACATTGTCCATTTCTTCAGCCGGAACGGAAAAACCGCTTGGATTTCTCTCGGCGGCGTCATTCTCTGCGTCACCGGTACATATTCACAAACTGCTAGCTAGATAGTAGATACTTCAAAATTAATTTCCAACCTGTTTCTAATTGATGTTTATTGAATTTGAATGCAATAGGAGTGGAGGCATTGTTTGCTGATGTTGGTCATTTCACAGTGAGATCCATTCAGATTAGTATGTGTTCAATGGTTTATCCTTCTTTGATTATTGCATACACTGGCCAAGCTTCTTATCTCAGGCAACATATGGATGATGTCTCTAACACATTCTACAAGTCCATACCTGGTATATATGTGTACATATATATGTTTGATTTTCCATATAAATTCTTCAGTATTATTTCATGCATATATCTCTGATGTTTGTTTTGGAAATAATTAATTCATTTGTGAATGCAGAGACTTTCTACTGGCCAATGTTTGTCATCGCTATATTAGCTGCGATCATCGCTAGCCAAGCGATGATCTCCGGTACATTCTCCATCATTCAACAATCTCTATCCTTAGGTTGCTTTCCTAGAGTGAAGATCATTCAAACATCAACTAAATATGAAGGCCAAGTATATGTGCCGGAGATGAACTACATTATTATGATCGCTTGCGTTGTGGTCACTCTCGTGTTCAAGAACACCAATGAAATCGGCAATGCTTACGGTTAGCATTAATTATATTCTTTAATTGCAGCATTTAAATGAAACTTGAATGATTGAGCTAAATTCTTAAAGAATTTGTATGTGATCTACTTTTATGCAGGGATTGCCGTGGTGCTTGTGATGACACTGACGTCGGCCTTTCTAGTGCTCATTATGATCATGATATGGAAACTAAACATAATCTTGGTCATTCTTTACATCCTTGTGCTTGGATCCATTGAGCTTCTCTACTTGAGCTCAGTGCTTTACAAATTCAGTGACGGGGGATACTTTCCTGTTGGCTTCGCCGTTTTTCTAGTAGCGGTAATGATCATATGGAACTATGTTTACAGGATGAAGTACATGTATGAGATGGAGCACAAGCTACACCCGGAAAGGATGACGGAGATTGTCACCGATCCTAGCTTGCGAAGAGTCCCCGGTCTCGCTCTCTTCTACTCGGAGCTTGTCAAGGGGATACCTCCAATCTTTGAACACTACATTAACAATGTGCCGGCGTTGCACTCGGTGCTTGTCTTTGTCTCCTTGAAGTCATTGCCGATAAGTAAAGTACCGAGAGATGAGCGATTTCTTTTCCGACGAGTAGGGCCTCCGGAGCTACTCCTATTTCGGTGTGTCGCGAGGTATGGATACAAAGAAACATGGAGTAATGAGCATGAAACATTTGAGTCTCTTTTGGTTCAAGGATTGAAAGAGTATATAAAACAAGAGGGTTCGAAGGGGAATTTGGAGATAGAGAAGGAGGTGGAGGTAGTGGAGAAGGAGATGGAAATGGGAGTAGTTCATTTGTTAGGAGAAAGTGAAGTGGTAGCCAAAAATGGGGCAAGTGTTTGGAAGAGGGTGGTCATAGATTATGCTTACCATTACTTGAAGAGGAATTTGAGACAACAAGATGAAGTTTTCACTATTCCTCGACATCGTTTGTTGAAAGTAGGGATGAACATCGAGCTCTAATTGATGTCTTTGATGTAAAATCAACTTGATGAATACAAGATAAGATGTTGTTTCTATATATGGTTGTCTTGTTTATTGAATCTAACTGTTCTGCTGATATGAATTCAAATATATATATATATATTTTTTTCTTTTTGCATAAGAATATATTCAGTTCGACAGAAGTGCCATTCCATGCGTTGTCGCACCGCACAATGAGCAATATATATATATATACTAGTTCAAACTTTATTTTCCTTTTCATCGTGAAGTTGATTCCAATGAGGTTGTAGTTTTCTGAGTTGCTTTGTCCATGATCAACATCAAGATATTTTGTCGAGAGTAGCATCCTCTTTGATGCATTATAATATAATGAAAACGACGAATAATAAAAAGAAAAACTGTTCTTTCTTAATCTCAACTTGCATGACTTTGCTGTGATTGGAGGTGTGATTTGTACAGTACTTGTTATAAAGTGTATGGAAAACCAACTCAATTAAAATTTAATAGCTCGAATTCTCGTAAACATAACGCATAAGCATTCATCTCAAAGCCCTAAAAGAAGAGATTTAGGGTTTAAGGGAATTAGGGCAGATATATATTGCTTATTGAGGTAATGTTTCACTTGATTCTGTGAGTACATGTTTCATTCTCTTAAATTATAATGTTCATATATTTATCACAAACTTGAAATTAATGCTTAATTTCATGCCAATAAATTGCAAGTTAATTGAAATAGCTAGTGAACCATGAGATTGACTAATTAGCATTGCATTCATGAGAATATATATAGGATAACTTCAGGAATACAAGAGTACTATTAGAGTGCATAAAATGATAACAACTAGAAAACCACTCTTTCTCGCTTGTTGATCTTCATATATATGCCGATCGAATTCAGTCAGAAGAGGAAAAAGAAAAGAAAAAAAAAAAAAGGAGAGAAATTAAGATAAAGTTCCTCATGAGAGATCTCTTGTTTCACAAAAATGTCCTAATATTTTCATTGTGCTCACTCGTTCGGCCCCTTCCAACAGTCGACAATTCATCGGTGATATCAATCTGAAGGGATTTATTATGATGCTTCTCAACTTCTGATTTCTCAACATGTTCCCTATACTTGCACAAGTACTTGTGCATCACATCGGCGTAATGATCCAAACCAAGTGTTTTAAAAGCACAAGTAACATCTTCACCATTAATCGTCTTTCTTTTCCCTTCACGGCACTTCTCAGAGGCTTCTCCGGTGACAAAGGCAATGAACTCTGAAGCACATTCTTGCATCGTCTCTTTGGCTTCTTTCGATATCTTAGCACCATGCGGCAAAGCTTGCTTCATGATCTTCCCTACATTGGCTATTGGCAGTAGGTGATCTTGCCCATTGATGCTTCCTTGACCTGAGTTAATTATATGTATACTCTCCGCCATTACTGCAAAGAAACACTTGAACGCATTAAACACAGACACGTTGCGCCTTTGCGCCTATCAATCTCATGTTTGTACATTTATATATACACAAAAAAAAAGAAAAGAAAAGAAAAGAAAAGAAAAGAAAAATTCATTGCCATTTAATTTGTAAGGATGATGAGCTATGGAAGATCTTGATGCTTGGAGCCTAACAATGTTTGGTGTGTCAGATGGTCCCTGTCCTTACTAATTATAGATAAACTAATTCTAGTGATGTGATATTGGCTTCCCCCTTTTGATGAATTCTTAGTATTTTACTAAGCATGCATGTATTTCTTTTGATTCTTTAGACTGCATCGGCAAATGCGATATCGACAGGTAGCTAGACACTAGCATGTGATTCAAACTCATTAAGCCACATGGAAAGGCATAATTAGGATCAATAGCTGTGTTTCATTGCTTACTATTTGCAATCCTAGCTTCCTCTCTGAACATGCTTGCAAATTAGTTTTTAGTTAACTATAATAAAGAGTTGAAGAAGTGAACTTTCAGTTTTATTCTTCATTTAGCCTAACTGTTTCTTTTCTTACCTAATTAATTCTGATCCTAAGAAGAAAAAAAAAATGTTGCATTCATCAATCTGAATAGAAATTTAATTCTTGGAACTCAACTTCAATGTTATAATTAAGTACCATCAGACAGAAGAACAATATATATATGGAGACTGCTAATTGGTTTGTTTCTGATAAAGAAACTAATCTCACATTAGTCCAGTTTGTCCTTCAATTCATATCATATTGTTCTGAATATTTGGTTTTTGTACTTCATTTCTGAACTATAGACATATATATATATATAAGTTTCGCTTTGACAGGAACGACGCACCATGGCGCCTGACTTGGTGCAACAGCCAATCAAATGAAATAACAAGTGGACACCTGCCGACAAACCGTGCGTCGCCGATATGCTGTCTTCGATGGTGGTGATTGTCAATGATATTTAATTAACTCAAAAAAAAAATATTTTTTCTTCAGAAATAGTACAAATAAATCAGATTAAAGACTGAGCTATGATCCCCTCTTGTGGAAAAGTAAAACCACACCGAAATATAGTAAGGGCCAAGTTGCCTGAAATGTATCCAATTTGAGTTCTCTTTCACTACAAACCATGCAAGTTTCTTGGACACTGTTCATCTGGATAGGGACTAAGGGAACATGAATCCTTTTCCAATGTGTTAAACATAATCTTGAGATCATGCAATTTAAATATAAACACAAAGACAATGAGAAATTTTGAAGTTCACTTTGGAGAAATTGTTGATCATTATATGCTAAATTATTGCTTGAAAATGATGATGTGTGTGTGTGTGTGTGTATTCTTTTAATATATCTTTATGACCAATCAGTGATTGGAAATCAGAATAATTATCATACAAACAGTAAAGTTCAACAGAGAACTTTTTTTGTGTTCATGTTAATCAATAACTAACTTTATTTATTCTCAACTTCCACCCACAGAAGTCAATAAAGAAGGATTAGCACTAATTAGCACTAAAAACCTTTTCTTTCCATATGTTTATTTAATTATAACATGTGTGCTTTCTTGCTCATCATTCTTTCAGTATATAAATTGTTGTAGATCATCTTTACATCTTCATGGTGCTCAAACCTTCTGAACTTTATTAATTTATAAAATTAGATTAGCATAAATAAATAAAAAAAGAGAGAGAGATTAGCAAAAAAAAAAAGAAGAGTGCAAACATATGATATATGTGGCATATGCATTTTCACAAAGACAATGGCATTTCCATATTCAAAATTCAAACCTCACCCTTTTGAATGTTGCAGAAAACCCTAATTCACATCCGAAAACAGTAAATTTAGTTTGTAGAATTTTCATATATATATATTGAAAGAGATAAATATACTCTGAGGAGTTGGTATTTCATTGCCCTCCCAAGTCAAAGATAGATTGTTTGAATCTGTGGCTTGTTCATCATTCTCAACCAAAACATTAAAAATCAAGAGAGAATGTTGCATTTGGAGGAAATGAAAATGAGTTCTGAATTGTAACTCTAAAATGCTAGCTGTTGTTATAGAAAGGAAATAATAACTAGAAAAATATGATTGATCAATGCACCATGCATGTTCTTTCAAATTGTCTGTGTTTTAATGCATAAATTAAAATTTCAAGATAAAGTGATGTTTGAATTAAAGAACCTCATATGTAGCTTCATCAAATTAATTAGTTTTTGATAATTATGTCACCGTAGTGTCCCGAATGTCACCGTTTTCAATTATAGATATGAATGTTGATCATATTCGTAAATAGTCATCTAAAATTTAAAACTGAAATCTTATTCCATCCAAAACTCTAGAGATAGACTTGAAATATATATGAAATCAATGACAAGAATTAAGGACAGGATCAAATAAACTTGAATAATAATTAAGCAAATGCTAACATAATTCTCGTTGAACAATTCATTTAATGGCGCAGTTGCATTTAAATCAGCAACTTAATAAATTTTCTTGTACTGTGAGTCATGCAGTTGTTGGCACATCTACCTAACTTTATTATGAAATTCAAGGCCATAAAACTGATAATCAGATGCATTATGATGAATCACAGAGGATATAAAACTCTCAAAATTCTTCGTTTTTCCAACAATTTCCATTAGAAATTAATCAACAAGCAAAAAAAAAAAAAAAAAAAAAAAGATGCAAAGATTCAAACACACTAGCATGCAGAAACAGAAGATTTCCTGACCTTATAATACCATCATAATTAATCATCATCTTCCTTGATCGGTATCGATGTTAAATCACAATAAGTTCTTGAACAATCATCCTTGGACAAGTTGGTCTCCAAATCAGCTTGATGTATTCAGAAAAAGGAACCATGCGAAGACTGCGTCGGGCCTTGATTTCCGACGTCGTCTCGAGGATCTGAACTACCACTACCCTTGTTATGACCACCAGTAGTGGCAGCTCTATCACCTTCTGACTCTCTATACTTCTGAAGAAACATTTTCATAGGCTCACAATAGTCATCAAAGCCAAGAGCGCCGAGAGCCCAACAAATATCGTCGCCATTGAGTGTCTTTCTCTTCTCCTTGTGGCACTTGTCCGATGCTTCCCCGGTGACAAAGCTAATGAACTCTGATACGCATTCTTGCATCGTCTCCTTCGCTTCCTTGGAGATCTTTGCATTTGGTGGTAGGATTTGCTTCATGATCCTTCCAACAATAGCGATAGGAAGTAACCGGTCCTGCTCCTTGCTGCTTCCTTCACTCAAGACGGTGCCGGAAGAGGCCCCGGTCACTCCATAGTTAATCTGATGAGTCTCTGAGTCCGGGCTACTTCCTATGGTATCAGCCATCTATCTATCAACAAAGAAAACTATCTCTTACTCAATTTGATACAACTAATTAACTCATCAAATCCTTGGCCTAACCCTAGAGTCTTATAATAGAAATAAACAAATGCATATATATACATATACTACCAAATCTAATATATATCTTATAAATGATGTATAGATGAAGAAGATCGAGCAAGAGTAGATGAAGTGGATAAGTGGAAAGAGAAGTGCGCATCTATAAGATGAGTCACACTAAGTGACAATTAATCCTCTCTAAGTTAGAGTTGTTAATTCTCTTGGTTGGTGAGCAGTCACAGTGATCTCAATATTGATTCATAGGGGGTCACAGTTTTGGTTTGCTTCCTAATTCTTTGCTTTTCTACAATCGATTTTTTTTTTTTTTTTTTTTTTGCGCTGCTGCGATGAGCACTTCCAATGGTACCGAGAGTCCCCGCGTGTGCTCGAATCGCGTCGTGTCTTTACACGCATTCATCAAAGAGATTGAAGATAACAAAGAACAGTGATTGGTGTTCTTGCTAATGCTCACAGCTCACTAAGCATATCATTGTGTTTGAGAGGTTGTGATATGGTCCCCTTGTTGTAGCTTTACTTCAATTTATGTATGTATATATAATTGGACTATTTTTTATCACATGAGCATGTGATGCTGTGGATCCTACTTAAACCCATAATTGAAGGAGCTTTATAGTCTGTTAAAATTAACCTCTAAATCAAACCCCCATGTTTTTATTTTTATTTTTATTTTTATTTTTTTCATTTATATATGTATGTACATATGTTTATATACATATATTTATCTAATTAATTCTTATGCTTTATATATCTTACTTACATCTTAAAATTAAAGAAAGAAATTATTTAAGACCTAACAACTTGGAAGTCTTAATAGCTACATATTGATGACAACAACAACAACAACAACAACAACAAGAAGTTATCTTCAGAGGACATGTGTTTTGTGTGGTAGGTTAAACTCACTTTCAGAGATTGCTGTGGATGAAATATCTTAATCTTGATCTTGACTGGGTCCCCAAATGCCGATCTTTTTCAAGACATATATATCCCATTTAATGCTTTTGAATTATCTCTTTGATTATATACTTCATTATCTTCACCAATCGTTCAAGTTTCTTGTCTTCTTTAAAAGATATATATAGTTACGTACATATATACCTGTACACCTACATGTACAATTATACATGAAGCGATGAAGGGTTATTCCAAAATTCTTAAAAAGTGTGCTTTTGCCACTTGCTGCTATACTGATCCCTTGTTGCTACTATACCATTTTCTAGAAAAATCTAGAATTACTTTGGTTTATTATTTGGAATGCCGTCTCTCATGTTTTTTTTTTTTTGACTGAAATGTGGATATCCTGGAGATTTTTTTTCTAGTCCTTTCCATAGGGAGATCGGGAATCTCCTAATGATAAGTGTGTTATTACTTGGAATATTTAACTTGAGCAAAATGCGTGTATTTTTAATGCCAATATACTTTTGCTTCCTTTTATTATCAAAAAAATTAATTATATGCTCTTTTGTATTATTAACTGCAGCTCCATAAGTAAAAAAGAATAAAATTGGAAGATAATTCCGTGACAGTTAATTAGTTAGATCCAGTTTAGAGTTTCTAGTGCCACGTTCAAGTGAAAGGAGTAATAGTCTCAGGGTGTGTTTGATATACAAAAAAAAATGAGGAACAACACAATATAACTCAACTTTTTTGTGCATAATTTGTTTGATTTGCAAATGGGATAACGCAACACAAGTAACTAGCTATTTGAGCACAACACAAGTAGTTGAAAATTTTGTCCCACCAAAACTATGGTGCAATTTTTTAACTGAGGGACAACACAACTTAGAAACAATTTTGCCCCAAGTTTAAATAAAAAAATCAAACATTGCCAAAATATTTGTCGAAAAAAGTTTGTAGAAAGATTGACATGAATATTATTTATGCTATTACTCAACTAATTTCTCCATGAAAATTTACTAATATGCCAAAAAAAAAATTTTAACCCCGATAGCCAGATTTAATTTAATCTATACTTGTTATTGTAAGTTTTTATTATTGTGCATTCTTAGTTATGATTGTAAGTTATTATTTATTATTTACGTTACAGTTAATTATTATACAGGATTTCTTTTAAGTATAACCATGTTCCTCTCTGGTATTATCTTTCTTCCTTATTTGCCTTTCCTAATTAGCCAAAAACATTTGCAACCCATTAGTTGGGTTTAACCATGCTTATTATTACTTTACATTATTATTGTTTCTATTGTAAGCTACTATTTATTATTTTTGTTTACCTCACCTCTCTAAACATTGGTTTTAAAAAAACTTCAACCTTAAATAATTTTACTAGTTATAAAAAATTTAAATGGTCACGAGAAAACTTAAAAGTATATTGCTTTGTAAATTTTTTATTCCAAAATAACAAAAAATAGTACAAGGACATTGCAGTAATTTTATGATTTTTTGTTGTCCCTTATTCTTGCAAAACAAATGAAGTACTGCACAAAACAAATTCCGTGATTTACGTTGAATATCAAATAAAGAATAATACAAACAATTATGTTGTTTCGTAACCATTTATGTTATGTTATACTTTTATATTGTTTTTTTTTTTAACATCAGACCAACCCTTAAGGCAATCACTACTATAGACACTGATTAATTGAATACTTGTTGGTCTGTAATATCATGTACGTACCTCTTCCCTCAAGAATTAATATTATTCTATCTTTATTGTAATTCCCCTAAAGGTGGAATTATATTTCCCCTACTATATACACTTATAATTATTGTAATTTATAATTTTATTAATGAATGTAGTTTACTCTTTTTTTTCAAAAAAAAAATCTCAAAACACAGGTACTTATTTAAATCTCATATTCTTTTTCATAAAATCATATATAATTTCCATGATTTTGGCCACAAATGTCAACCATCTCCTTTTCGGAATAATTCTTACAATTAAACAGTAATTAATTAATTTGCTTGAAGATAAGCTTAGCCAGTGGAAACCAAACACAAAGACACAAGCTTTAATTATTCTCCGAAAATTATAAAAACACCAATCTTTTCTCTTACTTTTTGTGGTATTGTTTCAACAAGGAAAAGAAATGATATTCCAATTCTCTTGCTGGTTCCCTCTCTCA
The DNA here is from genome assembly GCA_902712375.1 of Dioscorea dumetorum. Lineage (NCBI taxonomy): Eukaryota > Viridiplantae > Streptophyta > Magnoliopsida > Dioscoreales > Dioscoreaceae > Dioscorea > Dioscorea dumetorum. The sequence goes on along the minus strand of CACTHL010000561.1, from coordinate 1,243,057 downwards.
TTTGTGTTAAATGAGGTTCACATCAACCAAAAAAAAACAGTAAAGAAACCCAAAAAAAACATTAAAAAAAAAAAAAAAAATTGATTTCAGAGAAAAAGGCATGATAGATAGATATCACATATGTGCTTGTGTTTTATATACATATAAATTCCTCGATATGCCCCATCTTCGCTGATCGATGCTTAACAAACCAATCAGAGATCAAGAATGCACTTGTGGCCATGTGTAGCATCAATCTTCACTAAAGGTGAAGAAAAAAGCCATTGGAGGAAACAAGGTGAAAGACATGCATCTTGGGGTTTTAAACTTAATTTGATTAGTTTTTCTTGTCCTTATATAATTTTCTTTTCTTTTAATTTTTTTTTTTATCAAAACAAAGGTATACACAATCTTCAGTAAAGCAAGTAGTGGCAGAGTCCATACACGTAGAGACGTTGAGATCCATTTTTCATACTCTCAGAAATATATCTTTATCAACGAACTGAACTCTCACTATTTGTGGAATGTACTTGTGGAGACCCGAGTACTAATAGATTTCTTGACGTTTGATCTTATATTTATTTTGTTGAATGTTGTTCCTATTCAACACTAGCATGTTTGATCATATTATTTTCCAAGTGGAAAGTTCAAATCCATAAGGTGAGAGTGCACTTCTGGGAGCTATAGACGTTGAAATCCATTTTTCATACTCTCATAAATATATCTTTATCAGCGAACTGAACTCTCACTATTTGCGGAATGTACTTGTGGAGACCCGAGTACTAATAGATTTCTTGAGTTGGTCTTATATTTATTTTGCTAAATGTTGTTCCTATTCAACACTAGCATGTTTGTCAATGGTCTTTGGGTCAATTGGCACTTGTTTCTTTCATGAGGACGTCTCGCAAGTGGTGAAAGTTCAAAACCATAGGGTGAGAGTGCACTTCTGGGAGCTATGGGGCCGTTTGGTTCGGAAGTGTATTGCCGAAGTGGTAAGTTTTTCATTTTTGGATTGAAGCCAACTTCACTTGTGTTTGGATGGTTGAAGTAGATATATGGAAAATCCCACTTCACCTTTTTGGTGTTTGGTAACCCCGAAGTGAGGATATAATCACCACTTCGGTGAAGGAGTAAAGTTACCCCTCATACCTTTTGTTGTTTATATGTTAATTACATTATGATATTTTCATAAGTGATTTAATTAATTTATCGCCATTGTAATAAATAATTTATTATTTAAAAAAAATATTGCACATCCAATATTAACTTATTATGATGTTAATAAATTATGATATTTATTTAAGTGCTTTAACTAGTTTACTCCCATCCTAATAAAGTATGAGATTTACCTAAATGGTTAGATTAATCTATTATCATGGTATTAAATTATTTATTCTTTGTAGAAAAATATTGCACATTTAATATTAATTTATTACCATATTAATATATTATGCGATCTACCTAAGTAAGTTAATTAATTTATAAATTAAAAAGCGGAATATATATATATATATATATATCCTTGAATATTCGTCTGATACATATATAATATTAAAAATAAGTTATAAATTATATAAATATTGATCTAAACTCAAAATAGGTAATATTAGAATATAAAAGAAAAAAAAAAGAAAATAATGCTCAATTCCAAAAAAAAATTACCAATAACAATCAAAGAGAAAGAGATATAGCGCACCCTTTTCCCTCCGAAGTGTAGCACCGAAGTGGAGAAGTTGTCACACGGCGAAAAGCACAAAAACGTGAACCAAACACAACGGAACTCTCCACCTGGGACTTCCCTCTCCACTAGGGAAACAAAGGGCCCGATATGAGGAGCGAATGGGTGGTCCCAAAGATCCAAATATGAGAGGACCCATTAAAAAATTAGCTTCTCTTGACAAAATAAAAAAAAAAAAAAAAAAAATAAAAACCAAAAAAACACTAGCATGCTTGCCATTGATCCATTTCTCTTACTTTGGACTTTCATGGATTCCATTTTATGGATGGGGCTAAGTTATTAAGATATGAACAAAGTGGGATGAGCACTAGATTCTTTGAGAGGGACACCAGACACCAAGGGAAGTTATAACAATCTTTCTTTATCTCCAATCTTTTGAGAGTCTTTAATATTTCTTTATTATGGGTTCTCTTTAAATGTATGACATATAACTAACTAGTTAGGTTGTTATGCATCATTAAAACCTCATTAATTGTTTAATTTTATCTATGTATTTTCAAAATATTTAATACAGTTTGTGTATGTATATATATATATATATATATATATATACACACACACTTAAAAATATTAATATTCGTCTTTAATACTAACGCAGCATAAAATTTAATATAAAATAGTTTTTATTAATTATTTTGAAGTTTACACAGTGATTGACTAGGAGTGCCCACATATTTTTTTTGTATCACATATTATAATTTTCCAAATTTTTTTATTGAGGTTTATATTGTCATTGATGTGAATTTTTTTTTCATGTGTTTAAGTATTTTGTTTAAATATTTTAAGACATTTTGTAGGCTCCATAACTTATTCTATTTATTTATTTATTTTGCCTATACAACGGGGCCCAATTTGGCATTCATGCCCTCTTCTTTCTTCCTTTATGTAATTAAACCAAGTTAGGCCTCTTAATTTCCTCAATGGCCATAACTATTTTTTTTTTGAATAAATACAACATGCTCAAAAGTCAAAAATTACATCATTCAGTTCATACACTTTCACTCGGTGTGTATCTTTACTCGGTGGTACAGGGTTCAGTCACAAGCTCACACCCACAACCAGAAATTTATTATCATCACTACATCTGGGAGAATTTGAACATAAAACTGTTAAATTTTTATACCAATATTTTAGACAGTGAAACCGATATTACTTGAACCGTTACTCAGACACTCAATGGTTAATACCCTTAGGGGCTCCTTTTTTTTTCAAAAAAAAAAAAAAAAAATCAAAGCTTTCTCTATTGGAACAGAAGCTCAAAATAAAGAAGGCATCTTGAACTGCTGACACTAAGTTAAAAACCTTTTTGCCTCATTAGCAACCTATTTTTCTAGAAAAAGAAAAATCAAATCTATGATTTAAAAAAAAAAACATTATAATTAGCAAGCATATAAATATGGTTAAGGCTAATTCTAGTTTTTGAGTGAAACTTGGGCTTTATTTTTATGTTTCAGTGGAGAAAATAAAAATTAAATTTAATCATTCTACCTCTTTTTATAATTTTAGTGGCATAAGGTGCGTAAATGAATATGTCCATGCAGCCTAACACATACCATTTAATATATATATATATATATATATATAGAGAGAGAGAGAGAGAGAGAGAGAGAGAATTTATAGTTAGTCATGTTATCATCCCTGAAAAAATTGTTGGAAATATTTCCAAAAATGGTTGTAAAATAATTACTTATTATGTTTAAAAAATGCATTATGTTTAATAATTTAAATAATTACTTATAATTTCAAAAAATTTACAATGTCGCAAAATTAACATATTTTACAAAATTTTTGCCCTACACTTGATGTAGAATAACAGAAGGAGTTTTAAGGATTAAAATGAATAGATTTTGAGTTATTTAAAAAGAAAAATAAACAATCAAGTCAATTTGGGGGACCAAAAGTAGCTTTATTTTAAACAGATATATCGCTAAAATTCATCATCATAATTAAAAATTACATTTGGTAACTTATGTTGAAGAAATAGCCGTCTATTATTTTGTGATAGATATATGATACAAGTTAATATAAAATTTACTAAATATCAAACTCTTATAATAAATCAGCATTATACCATTATAAAAATCAATATTTACTAATGATTTTGGATTAATTGACACTCGAATCTCCTGTAAAATCTTTATGCAATTGGTAAAAAATATATTATAAACCACATGAGCATGTCCCTGATTTTCTGTGACTTATTCATTTTATCAAAATAAACAAATAAATAAATAAATATATGAATAAATAAATATAAAAAAATTTTATTTATGATGAGCTTTATTTATACTTCATACCTAATGACACTCCGGGTCCCTTTGTTCGGGCGAGATGTGAGTTTGATTTTTCTGACCATAAAATAAATAAATAAATAAAATAAATAAAACTAAAAATACAAATGTGGCCTCCATTGGCTATAAATTTTTTGTATTTGAAGTATCAAAAACATGGCAATGTTTTAATTGGTTTTATATATTCAGCAATGAAACAGATAATCAAGTTTTACCACTTGTGTTTGGTTAAATGAAGAAACTCTATATGATGATAAATAAATGGAAGGAAAATATTATTTGCTAATGGTTGAGATTTTTTTTTTTCCAATATAACTTTGTTTCAAATGATTTTCAATTTTTTTTACTAATTATGAATATATCAAGCATTAATTGTTCATTAAGCTAATTAAGAAGCATAGAAATATTTTTTTTTACTTTTTTTTTTTGGTTGGTCAACAAGAGCATAGAAGCAAATTATTAGTTTTCGGATATTACATATAGTTACATTATTTGCTTATATAAACTAAGTTTGTGTATTTTATAAAATTAGCATATATATATATATATATATATATATATATATATATATATATATATATATATATATATATATATATATATAACCTGAAAAATTACTATTATTGTAAAACTGTGTAAGTTTATTTTTTTTTTTTTGAGATAACCTGAAAAATTACTATTATTGTAAAACTGTGTAAGTTTAGTTATGACCAGGTGTTTTCCAGGTTATTCCTAGAATTTTTATTTTAATAAAATTTATTTATTTTTTTAATTATTTTAATGGTAAAAGTTATTTGATATATATATATATATACTTTGGCCCTCAAACTATATCATTATATATAAACTTGGTCCTTCCATCTAACTCCATTACATGCAAATTAATTAGCCTCTCATGACTCTATTAATTATAATTTCATTAATTAATATTAAATTAATTATTTTTACATATACAATTTTTCACTTGATATATATGTCACGTCACCAACAATTTACTTTAGTTGAAAATATTTTTTATTTTTTCAAAATTATATATATTAATAAAATATCATTACGTAAGTGACCGATTTTATTTTTGAGGAAGTGAGGAGAAGTGAGAAAAAATAATCTGATTATTACATAAAAATGTGCATTCAAGGGGATTTTGAATTAAACCCACTTCAATAATGTTTTTTTACTAACATGAAAAAAATAAGTCAGCCAATATAAATCCAGTTTTTTTTTATTTTTAAAAATATTTTTAAATTTTTAAAAGCTCATCCAACATCTCAACTTTCTAATTTTACTCTCATTTTCTCACAAATAAATACTAAAAATATTGAAAGTGGTATCATTTCGCCCCTGTGTAAGAAGTGTTAATTTTTTCCTATTTACACTTTTTCCCTAATTTTCTCTGAAATGAATGCGCTCTGGACAGGGAACTGATAAGTGATAATTTGAGTACCAACTCACACATAATAATATAATTTGAGGACCAATTTGCACATAATGATATAATTTAAGGATCAAAGTGCAAATTCCTTTGTACGTCAAAGACACTTCTATATATTATATCCTCATCATCATTGTATGAAATTATTCTTAAAAAGAAAAAAAAAAAACACTTTTGCAATTGACGTGGGTTTCAGTGAGACAGCATTGCCAAGTCAACACAATGTCAACTTGAAGATGCACATTATATATATATATATATATATATATATATATATATATATATATATATATATATATAATATATTAATATATGAATAGAATTATTACTTTTGTTGTAATTTTAAAATATTTACTTCTATTAACATTAATTAAATATTAATTTTAGTTAATTCCAGGTAAAAATAACGGAGCATTAAATATTTTCTACAACATTAAATATTTATTAAATAGTATGATATTAAGTAAAGAAATTATTAGAATAATTGAGCAAAGCATTAAGATATAGAGAGCCAGAGTATAATTAATAACTAAACTCATTGTTTGAAGGAAAATGGAAGTTAATTTCAACTCCATTTTTGCCTAATCTTGCACTTAAAGTTGAAAATTAAACAATATTTTTAAAAAAAAATAAATAGAATCTTAATAATATGTCCTTACATGGAAAAATTATTAAATGGCTAATGTCACCCGGCCCATTGTTTAATAAGAAAAACTTAATAGACTTTATGATAATAACTTTTAAAAAAACTTTCATATATATATTAGAATATTTTATATTATTATACGGTTAAATTTTTATGACCCAAGATTAAAATTAAAATACTTATATAAATATAAAAGCCTGTATAAATACAATGTTCTAAAATATCATGTGTTATTAAAAAAAAACATTTATATTATTATTATTGTTGTTTTGAGTTGACAAAAACTTGTTATCTCGTGCCAACGTGGCAGTGTCTCCAGAATCTTCTGAAAAATAGAAAATTCATTATATTTCACAAAATCTCAGTAATATTTCTACATACACCCTCAAAATAAAAACAATTATTGAAAATAAAAACATTACACACAATGATAATAATATTTGTCCAAACTCTTGCAAATCAGTTTTCAACTCAAATCCGAATCCGGATCCGACTGTTCGGGATCCGAACCCGAATCCGATTACTCACCCATGCAAAAGCCCACACACGTTACTCGGTGAGTGTTCAAATTTTTTTTATATACTGCCCGAATCCGACACCGGCTTTTTCACATTCGGCTCCTCTTATTTTATATTTTTTATATTCAAGTCCTTCGTTATGAATTAATCTGGTGTCATATAGAAAAGAAATCTGATTTTCGTTTTTTACATTTAGCCCCCTTCATTTATTGCTCATTACGAAATAGGCCCCAACTCTACTATAAATTCTCACTCGTGAGGTGTTCATCTTGCTTGTGCTCTAATGGCTTCTCTTCTTCTCTTTCGTTCTCTCTGGCCATTGATGGCGATCTCCCAGTGAAGCTCGGGTAGCTTCTCTTCTCTTCTCTTCTCTTGATGTGAGTGCTTATCCTTTCTTAAGTTTGGAATTTTTTGTGAAGTGTTTGCTGGCTGAGTTTTTTTTTTCTGGTTTTGCATCCGAGAAGTGTTTTTCTTGGTTGATCTTCTTGTGAATCCTCTGTTCTTCTTCTTTGATTTTGAGTTTGATCAGCTGATCTTGTTTTTGTGATGGTTTTGTGTTTGTTTCTTTGGTGGATTGTTTGATTCTTGATAATAGATCTTGCTGGTTTTGATTCTTTGGGAACCTAATTTTATGGATGGTATTGCCGTGGATGTGCTACTTTCTTTGTTGGATGTGTTTAGGGTTTGATGATCGACTTGGATGTGTTTTGGGGATTGATTTCAAGCAACTTTTGGGGAAATTTGTTTGATTATCGTGCTTTCGTTGATCGGTTTAATTAACACCTCAAGATCTATCGATCGAGTTTTGGTTTCGGTATCAATTCTAGCATTTCTAAAGTTCGGTCGTCGATGGTTTACAATCTTTTGTTTATCACTAGAAATACAAATTTTTTTTAGTTGATGTGAATTAAATTATATGATTTTCAATCTTGATCGAGAACATGATTTGTTATTTTGGGATCTTGCACTTGCTATTTTAATCAGTTTCTTCCTTTTTCTAAAACAGTTAATGACTTGTTGGGACTCTTATATATATTAATGCTAAGGAATTAAAGCAAGCTTAAATCTTTCAATCAGATATGATCATAGGTGGTGCATCTCTATAAGGTATTAAAATATATCTCATATTGCTTTCATTAAGTAACTAACGACATTGATCTCCTTTTTAAATAATGAATTCATGCTAAAATGATAAGAGAGTCCTTCTGAGGCTCAATTTTATGTACCTGAAAATGTTGACATACATATGAGTTGTGTATTATCAGAATTAAGAATATGTCAGTACTCTATTTCTATGCTTAAGTTGCAGTGCATGCTCATTTTGAGTTATGGTAGGAATTTCATGCATTTTATATATGTTCTAACCTCTAATAATCTTGCCATGGCTATAATGAACTTGTTTTGTTCAGCGATAGCAAAATATTATTTAACTTCAGGTCATACGAAAGAATTCATGGCAGATAATCGGATTAATCCTTGAAGGCATTGCTGGAGTATTTTAAGTGATAATAATTCTCTGCGTTTAAGTTGGTGATCGGTACTATATTTTACTTCAAAATCCAGGTTAGTTCAGTACCATCTTTTTACTTATGCCTGTCAAGTGTCATTTGATATGCTTAATATGTGGTGGATGGAAATCATATGCATATGTTTGTAAAGCATACCATCAAAACCAACAATATATAAATCTTATCTTATGATATCCTCTGATTCAAAGCATGTCTTTCTAGTGTCTGAAAGCAAAGACTTCTTCTCATTTTTGTTGTCTTCTTTTTCGGCAGATGGATTCGGTTGCCTTATCACAAAATGAAGATGGTATTGAAGACACAAGCATGGACCATTTCCATATTTCACTTCCAGAACCAACTGCCTTTCCTCGCATCGGAGATCAACACCAAGCAAGAATACCACCGTTGCTGACAGAAGAGGAACGGCTTCAAGAAAGACAGTGGCAAGTAAGTGTTGATGGTGAAAATTCTACTGTTCCATTGCAGTTACATGGTTTAATAAAAAGTATTATCAAAACCAACTTGAACAGGGTGAAAACACTGAAAATGCTCAGATTGATCCAGTACTATCCACTGTTCTGCCTTGTTCTGGAGCAAGTTCTTGGGGTTCTTTAGAAAGAGAAAGCTTCCTCCTTGGCCTTTATATATTTGGGAAGGATCTTCTTCAAGTGAAAAGTTTCATGAGTGAGAGAAGTTTCAGCAATGTTCTTTCCTACTATTATGGGAGTTTTTATGAGTCTGTTTCATATGAGAAATGGACAAAGGGTAAAAAGATCCAAAGAAAAAGGTGTGGGCTTGGAAAAGATTTATTTACTGATAAGAGTCTACTTAAATTTCTGGGACGAATTCTACCTTCCGTTTCAAAAGAAGCTAAGCGTATAGTGCTGAAGGTACTACTCCCTCTTAATTTGAAAGTGCATGGAAATCTAATTTTTTACCTTTTCTTTTTTCTTATTTTTAATTTCTTTTGATTTATGATTAATTGTTCTTGAATTTTCATATTTTAACTTCGTTTTTGTTACACTGTTGCGATCTGTTTGTAGACAAAAATTCAGTTTTTAGGTAAATTAATTACGTATCTGCAGTACGGATGTTTTTCCTCTCAGGTTTTGTCGTATTACAGTGGATAATAATTATTTATTTTGTATTTTTTTTTTATCCCAAGTACTTTTAAATTGTCGTATTACAGTGGATCAAAATTATATCTGTTGTATTTTTTTATTATTATTAATATTAAAAATGACTTAATTCTCTCATTTCTCTTGCTAATTAATTCATTTTGGCAGGCTGCAAAGAGATTGAAGGAGAACAAAATTTCTATGGAGTGCTTTGTCTTTACAGTGAGATCTCATGTTGGTCTGGAAGTCTTTGTAAATGCGATTGGCATTGGTAAAGGACGATATGATCTCACTAACCATGCATTAATTGAAGAACAAGCTAGAAAGAAAAAAGCCAAAACTATTCCAAGAGAAATACCAAGTAGCAAACCATTCTCATCTCTTACCCCTGGAGAGATTATCACCTACCTAACTGGAGGTTTCAGATTAAGCAAAACAAAGTCAAGGGATCTCTTCTGGAAAGCTGTTTGGCCTTGCTTGGTGGCCAAAGGATGGCACTCCAAGAAGCTCAAGGGCAACCTTTCAAAGGGTCATCTGGTCTTTCTACTCCCCGGCATCAAGAACTTCTCAAAGAGAAAACATCAAAAGGGCACACACTATTTTGATTCTATCAGTGATGTCTTAGACAAAGTTGCAGCAGAACCAGGACTCCTGGAGCAGAAGGCTGGATGCTCCCACGGAAGCGTTGCCGCAGAACCGAGCAGTCGGAAGCCAAGAGCTAAAGTCCCCAAACGAAGCCAAGGTGAAAGTCCTCCGGTCACCGGTAAAAAACCAGGCAGGCCTAAATGTTCTAGAAAGAAGCAACGTTTGAATGCAGAGCCTAAGAAATTCACCATAGTGGACACCAGTTTGGTTCAAGCTGAAGAAGGGCCGCTGAAGTTAACCCAACTGAGGACTTTGCCTACTACTATGTCAAAGTGTAACAGCAATGGCCTAACTCAAGCAATGAATGAGAACAACTTGTGTGATCAGTCCGGCAAGGTGAAATCCATGGTGCCTGACATTCGAAGCCCTGTTTCGAACCGACGTAAATTGGCTTCCTGCCGGCATGCCAGAACTCATCCTACAACTAAAAAGCCTGCTTCTAAGCAGTTCATGACTGATTCAGTTACTGCTGAAAAGGATGCTTCAGCGGCAATTATCGATCTTGACACGCCAATGGTCGACCTCAATGTGCAGCCAATCACCGACGATCTCAGCCTGCCATCGATTGACCTCAATATAACACCACTCATTGATCTCACAACAGCACCAGTCATAGACCTCAACATGCCACCACTGATTGACCTCACAATACCACCAGTAATGGACCTCAACATGACACCTGCACCAGAAGTCTCTGATGCTGCTGAAACACTCGGAGCAGAGGCATCTAAAGGGCTGTTTGATTTAAATTCCAGCCCAGAAGAATGTAAAGGCTTATTTGACTTAAATTCTAGCCCAGATGAAGAGGAAAGCCAACCAGAGGAACAGGTCTCACAAGTTGTTGACAAGGCCAACATTGTTGAGATCCCCAGTCCAATGCATAAGTCCAGCATAAGGAGGCAGAGCACAAGAACCAGGCCTCCTACTTTAAAGGCAATTGAAACTGCAGCTTATGGGTACCTTAGCCCTGAACGGAGTGATCAGAGAGCCATGAAGGGTCCAAAATTAGATAATGCTTCTTCCAAGCCTTCTTGTCGAGCAACCAAAAAGAAGAGATCTCAGCCGCTTGTTCCTGACGCTGATGCTGATCAGATCATGTGAATCTCATGAGATGTTTAGTTCTATCCAACCTAGTGTTTTCATTCTGTTGCAATGTTGCATGCCTTCATGTTTCCTAGCTGCTTTGCAATAATGGACTTATTTATCTTTATTTATTTTTCAGTTTATGAAAACTTAACTTTGTTTATGTAAATATATTTGCTATGAACTTATAGTTTGTTTAATTTAAATGTTGCCCATGATGTTGAATGTGACACAGATATATGCATATAAAAAATGTATTGCATGCGTAGAAATATGTTTAATTAATTAACTTAGTGCAAGAGAAGGTAATCTTTACCCTTTTGTTTGGGGGGGGTTTGTGTGAGTGAAAAATCCTGATTTTTATTAATTGAGAGTAGAAGGGGTTCTTGGCAAAGTAAATTGATTCTAAAATATTTGGGGGTTTATGAAAAATTAGTGTCAGTATGAACATCTCACGTGGGCGAATCTAATGTGAGTGTTTAAAGCCGCCACATTCTCATGACATATATTATATAAGCACGTAGGAAACGTTATCAAGGCGAAAGGGAAACGATCTTGTTGACATTTTCTCGTTTCCTTTATTCCACTTTGTCGGATTCGGATTCTTTAAATTTGAATCCCTTTGGCCGGATGTGTTAGCCGTTAGGGACTACTACGTTTCATGCAATTTTGGTTTGGATATCCAACAAAAAAAACTGAATTATTTGTAAATAAATATTACATATTTAAAATATAATATTTGTATATATTGCTTGAGATTAATAGAAAAAATTGATATCCAACATTTTCAATCTCTTGGTTTTTTTTCCCAAGAGAACAAAACATCCATTCTATTTATTGTGGGAAAAAACCTCTCCCCTCTTTTGGTTTTTTTTTCATAGCTTCTTAATATTTTACAAATTGATTTTCCAAAATTTTATTGTTTATACCATATTACTCATATAATCTTAAAAAATTATAGTTTTAAAAAATATATTTGCTAACTATTGTTCGGCAACTTGAATTTTCTATAAATTAGTATATATATTGTATAAAAATATATTTTTAAAAAATATGAATGAAAATCTATTATTTGCCCCCTTCATTTTTCATTTACCCCCTAAAAAAATTTGTCGCCTCCTCTAAAAACAATTTTCGAATCTCTTAAAAAACTTTTCTAACTTCACCCGTGGCTACAAGGGGGAAAAGTTACTGTTTTCTAATTATGCAAATAGTAAAAAAAATAGGCAATGAGTTATTTATAAATATAAATTTGATATTTAAAATATTATGTTTGTGTATACAAGGCCGATATTAGTGAAAATGGGATCCCATACAAAATCATAATAAAATTTTTAAAATTATTTTTATTACATAATAAATTATATAATAAAAATAAAAAATATATAAATCATTATGAATAATCAATATCATTGACATCTTTCTCTAATCCTTTGTTTAATTAGATGTAATACATCAAGAAAAAAAGAAAACTCAATGATAGAGTAGTATTATATGGACAGGATTATTGTAAATGAAAAGTTAAAATATAATTTTTCAAGAAAACATATATTGTGGTGCCCTAGTATAAGACCCAATTGCATATTGATATAAATTAAGTTTTATGTTTGAAAAATACTTAAAATTTTCAAGATTACAATAGGATAACAGTAAATATAATTTTTAAACAAAATGAATAGTGGGGCCTTCTTATAAGACAAAATTTATTTTACATAAACATTATCATAAATTAAGTTTTATTTATAATTATAAACCCTAAGATTTTTAAATTTGTAATTATATAATAGAATAATATTAAATGAAAATTTTAAATCTAATCTTTAAAAATAATTTGTAGGTTCTTAGAAAATTATGGGGTCCATTATAATGGCAAATTTATTGGATATTGACATTAATTAAATTTTATAGTTTCAAAAACCCATTAAAAATTTCAAGATTAGTATGATAATAAATATAATTTTTAAAATAAAATAATATAATATAATTTCATAAACATACTTAAATAAACAACGCAAGTCATGATTAGTAAACATCAACCTTATTTATGTACAAATGAGAATCGATCTAAAATTATGTAAATATTTTTTTAAAAAATAGATAAAGCATTGAATTTATTAAAAAAATGTTGCAAAAAATGGGGGTAGAAATGAATTTACATTTTTTTTATATTCAAATCTTTGAATTGTTTTTATTTTTTCACTTTTTCAGATTTGCAGAATAAATTACTTGTGCCTAAAAGAAATTTTTCAAAAATAAACCGAACTCGAAACATTAGTTGCACTTTTTTTTCACAATATTTATCAATAATGTTATTGAAAGTATAATTTTCTCATCCTACTGTTGTCAGCGTCGAACCACAAAATAGTGATAACAAAATTACATTTAATAAGTGCAAAGTTGAATAGAACTTGATTTAGAGTTTTATGTGGAAAATGGGGATAAAAAACTTGGTTTTTCCCTTTTATGTAAGCAAAAATAACAAATAAAATGCTTTTTTTTTGTGTGTTTGTGACTTTTATGGGCTTGACGTAAGCATGATATTTAGATTATTTTTTTAAAATATTATTTTATTTATTTAATTAATTATTTTTATCCATAGTCTAAATTTAATTTGATTTTCTTTTTGACAAAGACAATAATCACCCATTAAAGGAGCTTGTTAAGAGATATGAAAGCATAGTGACAAGCATCAATTATGATGGCTTATCAACCAGCTAGAAGTTTATTAACCCTGTATAGGTCATATAGGGCAATGAAAGTTTTATTATATACGTACTCATAAAATTTTTTTTACTTATTTTTTTCTCAAAGTTAATTAAGATAACATGGTAAATGAGGCTTTGGTCTTTGTATAAGATTTTTTAGTTGGCTTTTATTGGAGAAAAATATACTGTAAAATTTTTATAAAATAATAATCTCGGGACTAAGAAAAATTATAATTTTATCATGAATTAATACTTATTAATTTAAAGGGAGTTTTTATAATTTATACATTCGGAAAGGAACTGCGAATGCTGAAAGAATTAACGTATTAGATGGTATTAAATTTAGAAGTAAAGGTTTGAAACATTAATATGAAGACAACAACTATTGTGAATTATTTTCCACATTGCAAAATCTAATCATAAAAAGAAATGCTTCTAAGCAAATTGGTGAGAAGGAAGGTACCTATGAGCTTAAAGAAATACTGTAATCTGCGGTATAAAGATGCAATAGATGTTGAGTAACTTTTGAACTATCATGGTGAAAATGAGGTTGTGATGAAATTGTCTACAAATGAATAGATTTTTTTTAATGATCAATGTTAAAATAATAGTTATGTCTTAGCACATGTTTCTCTACAAGATGTTTTTATAGCAATAGAAACTTTAAATGTGAGAAAGATATATCAAATATGGTGTCATATATACTTTGCAACAATAATAATAATAATAATAATAATAATAATAATAATAATAATAATAATAAATTTAGTTCATAGACAGAGAATAAACAAATGAATTTAGATACATATTTTAGAAAAAATAAAATGTAAAAATAAAAATAATATAAAAAATTCAATTATATGAAGTTTGTATGGCATTTTTCTATTGAAATTTTTTATTAAAAATTATTGATTTATTGAATATTTAGTTATCAATATTTTACTGTATAAGCAAATAAAAATGATTAATAGGAGTGCAAAAGTGATTTCCCACTTTGCAAAGATAAAAATATTAAATAATCTAATTTTCAGATGTATGTATTAATCATTATTTTTTTCAATATTTTATTACACATTACTATTATTTTAATTGAGTTTGTTTTTTATTTTTTCACAATAAAAGTATTTCTATAATTTGTAACTTATCACATATTTATTTTTAATTTTTAACATCAGTGTAAATTTTTTTGACGGATATGGGTAAATCACGTTATAGGGATATGCACATAAGATAAAAATTGATCATTCATCTCCAGTGCCCTCAATCAGGGGTGAGAGATTTTGACTGCGAGCACACACCCATAGCCAGGGATTCATTACCACTATTGTTTATAACGGTTTGTAACAAGTCTTGAATTCGAAATTTTTTTGAATGTTTGGCATTTATTTTTCACAATAAAACCAAACCACTAGACCATGAGTTTTTTGAGTGAGTGTAAACTTTTTATGTATATTGTCAAAACCCATATACTGAAATTTATCTCGCATTTTCTTATATATATATATATATATATATATATATAAATATATATGGAAGAGATTCATGAGGTTAGCAAAATTATGGATAAAACATGAAATATTCTTCATTAATAAAATAAAAATAACATCAATATTTAAGTATATGTATAATGTATTTCGGCAAATTATTAGATATATGAGACATACATAGTACTAAAATAATATACCAATAATCAAGAAGTACTTGTATTATTGAAGAGTATGACTTAAATTAAGAAAATTACTCTGACTCTAAATTATAAAATAAAAAATAAATAAATCTTTGTTCTGAAATTAATCTTCATTTCGCATTCAACTTTATAACCTAGTACACGTGGCAAATACTTAGGCTATACGCTGTTCTGTACCCTGTATCTGATAAAGTATTCCAGGCAGGGGTTTATTGGTAATTTTGCACTTCATCGGCAATGCGAAACCCTAACCCTAGTTGAAACTCAAGTCTATAAATAACACCGCTCCGATCTCCAATGGCTGAATCTCACGGCCTCCTCTGTCGCCAACCTTCATTTAGGTGGGCGTTCTCTGATGATTTTCCCCTTTGGATTTTGAATTCGTTTTTCAGATCGGAGGCTTTGAATCCTTGATGCGTGATCTCCTTCGTCAGCGAGGTATTGGAAAACCTAATATCGTTCCCTTTTCTGTTTTTGGATTTGATTCCTTTTTTTTTTTTGTGGCTAAATCGAAGTTGAAATCTCTCTGTCCATTGGATTTCACTCTGGTTCCTTTCTTTAAACCCTGGGTCGTTGAATTTGTTCTTAGGATCGAAGGCCTTGAAGCCTTGATTCCAAGATCTCGATCATTAGCGAGGCATTCGAAACCCTACTCATTTTCCTTTCGATTTCGTGTTTCATTCCCTGAATTTTGGGTTGTGATGCTGAGGACTAGGTGCTCAGCAAGGGATTTGGAACCGTGATCTCTGTTGCTCCTGTATTTTGTTCTCATTCCTTTTGACACCTCGATTCTTAGATCTTGATCATCAGCAAGGTATTTGAAGCTCTATTCTCTCTCCTGACCACTTTGAATTTCATTCTTGGATGTTGAGAACTAGTTCATAGATTGTGGGTTTCCAACCCTAATTTCTCTCTCTCTAGACATCGTTCACGTTCCTTTATTTCCCCTTCCCGATTTCTGTTGGAACGAGATCGTCGTTATGAAATTTACAAACCCTAATTATTCTTGTTGATTTTATTGGAATCAAGAGGCAGTGATGTTGAGAACTACCTATTTTCTGATTTTGGGGTTTGATTTAATTAATCGGACTCTATGATTAAAGAAAATACCAATGGATCCTTCTGAGCCTACAATCCACTCCTTGAATCTTGACTGAATGTTTTTTCTTTTTCTAATATTTTGATTTTTTTTTTTTTTGCAATTGGAAACTCTTGTTGATGTGATGATAAATTTTTTGGAATGAAAACATGTCGATCCGAAAGCTCAGACTACAATTATCTGATCAACAAATTCATAATCATGAAATATACACATTTAAGTTTTTATTTCTTTTTTTCCTTGAAATTTTGATTTTTTTTCAAGAGAATCGTGTACGATAAGCCGATGCTCTGGACCTTGAAGTAAATTAAAATTGCTTGAGGGGGTGATAAGAGCATGGTATGGTGCACGTAGATAGAAAATTTAGAAGGGTTCTCATGTCTGCTTGCTTTGATGCCTTCGGGCTTTGATCTTGCGGGCCTGGATAGTACCCACATCACACCTACTGAAAATCACTCTGTAGGATTTGCTCGTGTTAACAGGTCACAAATATTTTCTAACACTTTAATTAAATGAGGAGATTTAATTAAATTAGGAGTTATTATCTTTATTAACTCTTTCTCTTGTCAAGTGAGAGGCTGAATAATCAAATCCTTTTCACATCCCTCCAAACTTTGGTCAGAGAAAGTGGGTTATCCATTTTGTAAAACAATATTTGTAAATGTACTAGATATTGGTTCTTTAGGCCTCTGGATCTACAATGATTCAGGATTAAGATTGAATGAAAAAAATTGGGTGTATTGACTCAACAGTAAATGATTCTTATTAATATAAAAAATTGCTCTGTTAATCAAAAAACTTTGGCCTAAGTTTATTGGTCTTTCTGAGGAAACATTAAACCAACATTTTTCTGGTTGAGTGGGTAATGTTTGTTTTTTGTTGTTGGGGGAGATGGAGAAGTTTTTATCTGCTGAACATGGGAGGATTTTAACTTGACAAGATAACATTTTGATTCAATATCTAGGCTAGGCTTTGTTTGAATTTTTTTTCCCTTGAAAAAAGTTTTTACGGGTTAAAATTTTTCGTGAAAATTTTTTTCTGTCTTCACTTTAGAATTTTAGAACAAGATTTACAAAAACAAATGTTAGGGTCTGTGAAAAAAATAATGTTCAGTGTTAATTTTAAATGTTTTATATATATATATATATATATATATATATATATATATATATATATTATTTTTTTGGTTTTTAAAGCAACCGAGGATCTCTCTCACAAAATAAAGATAAATTCTTAAACTAGGGTTTTTTTAGTTTAAAAGTAATTACAAATGTCTTAATAAATGTTATAAATATAATTAACAAATGTTTTTTTTAATATTTTTAATAATTTAAAAAAATTTAATGTAGTAATGAATTAATTAGAGTGATACCTGGAAAATTTTGAATTAATTTTAAAATTGAATTTTTGTGTACATTAAAAATATTTATTATAAAATCTTAAAAAATAACTGATTGGGATTAAATAGCATTTTAAGTAGTTAAAAATATAATTTTTAAGTAGAAATTTTTTTATGGAAAATGTGATATTTTTCAGTGCAAAGATGCAATTAAACAATAAATGAAGTTTTTTTCACTAATAAAATGATATTATATTTTTTGATAAAAATAAAAGTAATCAAACAATAAAATAAGAGTTTTTTATGAAAAGTTTTTAATTTTTTCACTAGAAAATAATTTTAATTAAGTGATTATTTTTTTATTTTTTCATGAAAAAAATATTCTTTGGAAAAAAATTTTCTCCTCAGTCATTTTTTTTTTTTTGTTGTCAATTAAACACAACTTTAATGATGTATGTTTAATAATGTTGATATTTTCAAAGTCTGTTAGTAGAAAAATTTACTTGATTGATTAAATTTAGTGGAACGATGGATTTTAACTCGTCAAGGTAACATTTTGATTTAATATTTAATGATGTGTGTTAATAATGTTGATATTTTCAAAGCCTGTATGTAGAAAAAATTTATTTGATTGATTAAATTTAGTGGAACGTTGGATTTTAACTTGTCAAGATAACATTTTGATTTAATATTTAATGATGTGTGTTAATAATAATGTTGATTTTTTCAAAGCCTATCGGTAGAAAAAATTTACTTGATTGATCAAATCTGTTGGAAAGATGGTTGTAAAATGTTCAGTCATGGTTGACTGAATTTATCACATAACACAACTTTGGCCTAAGGTTTTTTTGATTTAACAGTAAAGCAACATTTCTCCGGTTGAGTGAATAATGTTTGTTTTTGGCTGTTGTGGGGGAATGTATTGGTTTTTCTCTGCTGAGCATGGGAGGATTTGAACTTGTTGATAACATTTTGATTTAATATTTAATAATGTGTGTTTAATAATATAATATTGTCAAAGCCTGTTATTAAAATACTTGATTGATAAAATTCAAGTGGAAAGATGGTTGTAAAGTGTTTGGTCATAATTGACTGAGTTTATCACATAACATAGTGGCATTTGTCTTTGTCTGTATGCTATCTTTGATTGTAAAGATGATTTTGTTCTTGCTTTGGTTTAATATTGTCTGATTGTTTCTGAGGATAAATATATAATTTAAGATCTGGTTATGTATATATATTTTGGTAAACAGGATCTTTATGAGAAGTGTAACAAGGTGGCATTTTAACAAAGAACTAAGTAACTGAATAATTTAAATACTTCTTTTCAGTTATAATGAATAATGAAAATGAATGGTTTTGTTCAAAATTCTATTCTATTAGCTAGGATCTGGTTGGCTTCATTGTGCTAGTCTTCGTTCTGAAATCTTAGCTAACTCCTCATAAATTTACTGCACTCATGAAAAACCTTAATTTGCAATGTTAACACAGTAGTAAATTCAAGATCCAAAAATCTAAAATGTATTTGTAATGGCAATTTTTTGTCCGGCCTACAATGATGATGGTTTTTTTTTTATTTGTGCTTGGTTGGAAAACAAATCAATGAAGATGTTCAAATTATATAAAATGATGGGACAATTTCAAATATAACTAATTGGAGGTTTCTAAAATGTTATTTATGTAAAGATAAAACAAACAGTTAAAGCAAATAGTCAAAGGGGTACACTTTTTATGTCTTCATTCAAAATGTTTGAATATGTTATTTATTCTTTATTTTGTGGTTAGGTTTTATTATTTTTGATAAAAACTACGAGTCTTTTCAGAAAGACATGCAGGAAAGTGCATTAAATGCAGGGTTTAAAGATATTTCAGATGCATTCCGGATTTAGTAAATGGTATTTTTGGGTTTTAGAATAGTGGACGGACAATATTATTACTCTATTATCACAGTAGGTAAGTGCAAGGGGGTAAGGGTGCAATTTTGCATATTGGCCATCCATGTCTAATATGGCTTTTCATTAACGCTAACCAGTGGTCGTCAGTGTTTAGTTGATAATGCATCATATTTTGAAAAAAAAAAAATGATGATTTGAAAATTACAAATCAAAAACAATCTTTTAAGTAAATTTGAATACTATTAAACAAAAGCTGCTTTCGGAAATGGAAGAAATTATTTGAAAGAGACGCTTATACACGTGTATAATATGCTAATATAGTATAACAAAAGCGGTCTTTGATGGGAGAATAAAAGTTCTATACGATTAAAATGTGAGTTGCCTGCAACTAGTATAATATGCTAATATAGTCATTTGATTGCGACTATTAGATAAACAATAATGTTATAACGTGTGGTATTTTAATAGATCTCTTTCATTTGATTGCCGAAACGTACTCCCCACTGAATTATCACAGTTCTAAACGTACGAACTTGAGAAACAGAAAGCTTGTGGTTAAAATAAAAATATTACATAGATGGACATGACATTTCTCATTTAAATGAGTTAAGACAAAGCACGGTTAATCGTAAGAGTTTGCTGTTCATTTTCTTATAATTTCAATTTTGCAGATTTAATATTTAAATTTTAGTTTGTTTTATTTATAATTTTTTTGAAAAATATTTAAGCCCAAAAATTTGAATCTTTTTTTTTTTTGAGTAAAGGGATCTTTATCTAAAATTCATGGTGTAGTGGCGATCGTGATAATATACCCTCACGTAGTTGTAAATGAATAGGTCGTAAAATATAATCAAGTCTAAACAGGGGGTATATGCAAAAAATTGAAGCTCCAAGTGTTACCAAAAAGATGGAAACGAGTGATAATAGATTGAAAATTCTGGCTATGTTCATTCTGTGGGCAGCATAAGAAACCTTTTCTCACCCGAATGGTAATAACATCTAATGTGATAATATATGTACGCAAATAGATATGCTTTTGTAAATTAAAATCACCAGAAAACAGCATGTCCATATTGTTCTTCCACTCCATTCCAAATGCCTGAATCACAAAGCCAGACGACCACTGAAACTTAGGTTAGAAATATATGATGCATTACTATGCAGTGCAAGGTATATATATCATTTTAGATCTTTCACAGTGCTCTATCAAAGGTGTGTGTGAAACATGGCATTTAATGATTTAATTGATATTGTTGTAAGTGAATCAACTAGTACTACGCGTTAAAAGCTATGCAAATTGATCCATCTATGATATACTGAGTCAATAAGAAAGAAACAGGACTGCAAGTGCACCCGAGTGGTTAAGATTATTATCGTTTTCTCGTGTTTAATGATTTATTTATTTATTTATGGTTTTTAAAAGAAGGTTATGTGATAAAGGTTTGAACAAATAGATAGCTCACAGTGTTCTACAAAGTGAGCTTTGCATCCAGTGCTCCAGATAGACTTGCTTCTCCTGGCAAAGTGGTGTCCGTATCCTTCTGCGACGTGGCAATGCATGATTAGTAGTATTATAAAAGCTCATGCTCAACAACAAATTCATGGATAACTTCAGTTTCTCGTCATACCTCCATTCCCCACTTGATATAGTCCGGTGATTCACAAGCCTTGTATTCATCAACCAAACTTTCTATTATTTCATGGGACTCGTCAAATTCTGAAAGATCATTATCCTGTTCAGGAAGTTGTGTGTCATTCGGATAGCCACCCACTCATTGACAAGTTGGCATGAGCACTACAATTATTGATTCAGATAAAAGAACTGGATAGATAGCACAGCATTGCTGATTGCCGCAGGATTGTATTAACCAAATATTTAAAGCACGCTACTAAATTTAGCAGAAAAAAATTACTGAAGAGGAGATACCATTTTATGGTTATTTAAACGGGCATCCAGAGAAAGTTACGTTAAGGTAGTATTATGTACTTTTAATAAAATGAGCTTCCTGTGCGCCAGAACAACCTCTGGCATCATCTATACAAATATCTAAGCCTTTATTGGTTATCAGCATGCATTAACCATATCAACTTCCAATCTTGGAATCAAACATAGAATGAAGCAGATATGGAAGGCAAATAAAAGAACAAGTAGCTAATTCAGAAATTACGAATCAACCTAACAATGATTGAGCTTAACCAGATCTAAACATCAACTAGGTGTCAAGTTGCACAGGTCAAGCGGGCATTTTTCTGAGTGAATGGGAGTTGGGTAGAATTAAATTGTAGCACGAGATACAGGAACAAAAAAAGAAACTGCTAGCTCTAATACCAGGAAGTGGAAGAGCTTAAAAAAATAATGGTTGGTATTGACTTCCATCCACTTCTAAAATCAAAACAAATATAACGAGACAGGGTAGTCAGGTACTTTCCACTCTCGATCCCTGAAACAGATGGTCCCCCCCGGAGGCATGGATAACTTTGTCCTAGTATCTAAGTTGTGCAATGAGATCACATTGCCTGACCAGAAAACCTAGCAAAGGATTGACAACTTCAAACCTTATGTTGAAGGTCTACAACATGGGTAATGATGAACATTGAAGCAAGTAGCCGAGTTCAAGACAGCTTTGTAAACAATATGGATGAATACATGCTTGACCAAGCAAAACATAAGCAGTCACAGCAGTGAGAACTACAAATAAACCTAGGGGTATCTCTAGGATCATTTCCTCTAAGGCATGGACAAAATTTTATCCCGAGTATCTAAGTTGTAGAATAAAATCACATGCCCACATGAGAGAACCTAGCAAATAAGTTACAACTTTAACTCCTATTTTAAACCAATTATCCAGGATATAAGGCATGTGAAAAATACAGGCTCGATCTAGTAACTGTCAACAGCTACACCAATGAGAAATAGATATAGCCTATGGATGTCCTCGAGATTATTTTCATCTCAATCCTTGAAACAGATGTACCCTGAGGCATGAATGAACTTTTCCCTAATATATATCAACAGCTACACCAATGAAAACCAGATACAAACAGATGTACCCCAAGGCATGAAGGAACTTCTCCCCCTAATATCTAAGTAGTGGAATAAAACCACATGCCCAAATGGACAAATCAAACAACACCTAAAAACTGATGGTCTAGGATTCAAAGCAAGATGAACCTTGAAACATATAAGAAAGTAAACCTATAAATGTCCTAGAGATTAACTCCAGATGATTAACACTGAATCAATGATCATTCAAGCACTTAAGAAGAAAAAAAATCACACAGAGCACTAAGGAACTTACTGCAAACATTGGAAACTTCCGATAATTGTCAAGAAAAGCTTGCTTCTTTCTCAGCTTCTCATATTGGTTCAGACATTTGCTGAAGAGGTGTCTAATGCTGGTATGGTTTGCTAGCATTAGGCCACTAACCTGTCACAGTGAGCAGAAAGTACTAGTATTATTTGATTGTTTCACAAAAAAAACACATTAATCCTACAACAATCTGTGAAATATAATTGCTGCAGCATTTTCCCTTCTTTTGTCCATTCATTGGAACAACGAGTAGAACTGATTAATTTATTTATAAGTGCAACAACAAAGATCAACAGAAATCTTACTCTATGAGCAGTTTGGACATATGGTGACTTTCTGGATAAAGCAACCTGGAAAAGATCATAAAGAGAAGGGCGAGGAAAATAAATAAATAAATTATTATTAGTATTATATATATATATATATATATATATATATAATGGACACATTGGGATTGCCACTTTTGTTGAATACCTGAATGCTAGCAGGTCCCCATTCAATAAAATTTACAAGCTTTCTTTCACGTATTCTTTGCAAGCTTTCATGCACCTGATTAAACATGGAGAAACCCATTAGAGACATTGCTGTTAAAATTTGTGGAAATGAAATGCAGATTAAGGCTATAAAAATAACATAATGTCTTCTGGCCCAGCGGAAGGTTGACAGAAAGGTGGTAACATGAAGGCAAACATTCTAATTCATAGAGTTAAAAGAAAATCAAATGGTTATTATGCCTGCTTAGTTTGACATCATCGCTTCAAAATTAGATTTTCTACACCAGGATAAATGATATTTTAATTTAAATTTCATACTCAGTTCAATAATAATCAGCCATTAGTTTAAAATTTCATGCTCAGTTCAATAACAATCAGCCATCATGATGATCGGTGGATTTGTTAGATCACTATGACAAGTTATGGTAGGTCAGGAACTTATTAAAGATAAAGATCAGGTAGCATTTGTGAGACGCAAATCCAAAATATATCACCTAGGCCTAATTCAACCAAAATGTTACCTTGACAGCATGAGAGACCAACTTGTATATTCATATTCATATTAACTAACTTGATACATGTCAGCAAGTCCGTTCTAGATGGCGATGTGACAAGAAAGACCAATAAACTAAGTTTTAATACAAGTTAACTGCAAAGCAAAAATATACCACCTTCCCCTAATTTAAACCAAAAGCTTAAACTGGCAGGACAGGAAACCTTTATATATTCATATCTTAATTTACTAACCTGACGATATGGAACTATCAGTTACTCTAAAAAGGTTAATTTAGGATATCTTGATAAATCCATATTTCATAGCTTGGATCTCACTTAAAAAAGGGCAAAAATAAACTCTGGAAATTTGTCTTGCTTCCTAGATAACAAATGCTCAAAAGTGGAGTATCTTAATGCAAATTGACAAACATTGCTTGCATGATCTCCTGTGCGAAATGGGATTTCACCTGGGTAGGGTCCACTTCTCCTTGAATGATGTTTAATATTGAGATATATTTTGCTTGGCTAGCTTCTTTTGTACGAGCATAGGAAGAAACCATGATATTCTTTGCCTGCAAAAGTCTCCTCATAACATCAAGCACAGTAGTTTTACGAATCACATTAACCTGCAAGGCAAAAAAAAAAACAAAAAGGAGGAAAATGATTACATGAGATGTAAATTTAGCATGAGTTTGTAACATCACATTCCATCCACTAAAGGGAAGCAAGAAACATAAAACAAAGAGATCATACAAAAATTATTTGACCAGTGCCAGATTTAAAATTTGCTAGAAAATTAAAGAGACCACATAATTGAAACATGCAGTGATTCTGACAAAATCACTAAAACAGAATTATTGGTTTCTGGTTAAAATATTATAGCATTTTTTTCACACAAGTAGCAAAGTAAGCTACCTTGAAATTTTATAAAAATACTGATACAACTGTCTGGCTGATATAACTGAATGTTCATAGATAAATCCTTAAATAATCACCAAACTGTTATAATGCTCCTACGACCTGCTTGACTATGATAAAGACATCCAATTATACCCTCCCACAAGGGATCTATTGTTGCATTATCATAAACCTAGGGTTGGTGTCAGGTATGAATCACCAAAAAAGGGGATGAATTCAAGAGTAGAAGGAAGAACTACACCAGACTATGATAAAACTAGTTCAGATAAAGGGAGCAAATAGGCAATTGAAATGAGGAACATCAGTAAAGTCTTCTAAACAGACACCTAAATGGCTTCATAATGCAGCACTTAGATTAATAACAAAAGAAATTAAGAAACAGCGAAAACTATAATCTCAGCACTTTTCAATTGCTTTAAGAGGCTTGACATATAAATATGGACACAGATCTTCAGACACTTAAAAGGTTTTACCAAAAGTTTTTATCATCAGGATGCACAGCATTTCCTTTGCATGATATCAGAGACATATGCAAAAAAAACACTTTGTGTTCTGCAGTACATGGTTAAGAAGACCAGTTTCCTACTTGATCATCTCTATAATTGTTAGTGAAATTGAGACTTAAACAAGCATTGTCTAACCTGGCGTTCCACTGTCAAAGGTGTATAACCAGTCATTAGAAAATGGCATCTTGGAGTGGGAATCAATGAGGCAAGAAGGCCAACCAAATCATTATTCATGTATCCTGGATAACGTAGAGTGGTTGTGCTAGCAGACATAACAGTCGAGACCAACGAATTTGTTTGTGCAAAGGTTGGATTGCTTAAATGAAGACGTTCAACAGCAATCCTGTTTAATGCTGTGTTGTCAAGAACAACAACGCAATCTGCATTCACTGCAAGTCGTTTCAGAGTCAACAGTGAGTTGTAAGGCTGAACCACCACATCACTTGTTTCCATTTGGTTTGGAAACACACTATATGTCTGGACAAGTTTCTTGCTGTAGCGTTCGTTGAGAGTTTCCAGTAGATACGATCCCATTCCTAAAATGAATAAAGGCAACTGAGCCAATTATTTGATTGATAAGATTTGGGCTTGACAGAAGTATAAAGTAATGAGCTTTTTACTTGCAACCATCTGAAAAATAGAAAAATAGAATAATAGAAAAGTAGAATAATCACTTAGCACCCCTTCACTTTTCAGAAATACTTCATAACCCCACTGGAACCATTTTTGATGTCTTAACTTCATTTTGTAATGTATGTAAATGACATTTTCAGGTAGCGATATGTAAAACCCTTAAGTTATGCAGCAATTCATAATGCAACATAAGCATTATAACCAACATTGAGCAGCATGGCAAAGAATCTAGCAAATAAATTACAATATGGTTGTCCCTGATAACATATTTGATTCTTATTAAAAAGGTCAAGTATCAACCTCTATCTGTTTCCAGTTGGTGCAAATGCATTCATAACCATTATATTTATTTCTTGATCAATATTTTTGAAGAGAGAATACTGTGACTTTAAAATTAATAGTGCAACGCAAGCAACATAAGGTCAAATCCCTGACCAAAAACTTTATTGTCTGTTAGGAAAATTAATAATAGGCAATAGTGGCATTGCAAACAGGACTAGACCAACCATTTGTTACCAATCAATTTGCGAAGAGTGAGAACTACCTCTCTAGCATAAGTATAAATAATTATGGCTTGGTGGATGCTTAAGGCACAAGCTATTGAATTGCAAAGCAAATAAGGTTGGGAAAAAGCTTTGTATAGATAGCCAAAAGTACAGAAAATATTCATACAAACATTAAATGCCATGAGAAAAACAATGGGGAGGAATAACCTGATCCAGTTCCACCAGCTATCGAATGGCAGAGGACAAAACCCTCAAGGCTATCACTTCCATCTGCTTCTCTATCTATCATATCCATAATATCATCAACAACTTGCTCCCCCTATTCCAACAAACTTTCAGTTATGATAAATCATCTGCATGCTAAACCACCCTAATAAGAAAAAAAAAGACTTTCATACTATACTTTACAGCTTAACTTCACATCTTTTAAACATGTGTTCTCAAAATTTCATATCAAAAAGGCTTAACAATTGAAAGTAGTTGAAGGTTTATTCAAAAGGAATGACAGAAGAATAAATTAGTGAACCTGGTGATAGCCGCTTGCCCAATTATTACCAGCACCACCTCCATGGTCAGAGAGAAATATGTTCTCGTGATTATATAGATTTCTATACTCACTGTTCTGTATCCCATTAATAACTCGAGGTTCCAAGTCCATCAAAAGAGCTCTTGGGATGTAATGCTGGTCATCAGCCTGGTAGAAGAAAACATCTTTCCTGTCACCTCCCTACAACAAATACAGGCATCAACATCATCAAATCAAAGAACAAATAAAGTGAAAAGTTAGATATGAATCAAAGGCACGAATAACACACGCAATTCCATGTTTGGAAAGAGAATAGGTATCTCAGGATTAATTTGCAATTAGGCTAGTAACAATGTGCTTATTCCAGAATAAGACCTTTAATAGAAGGAAAAGTTTGTTCACATGAATAAGCAGTCGCTGGGGGTGTTTGGCTCTAATACGGGGATAAGGTGCTTATTCTGCCCAAACATTACTCTTATGTGATCACAAGAACTAGTGTACGACTGGAGAGGATTAGATCATGTAGTTAATAAAAAAAGGGAATAGAAATTTTAATGGAAAATTTAAGAATAAATGAAGAAAAGAATATAAGACGATAGAATTGTGAAACACTTCACTAAAAATTTTCATTCCATGGCCGTCAAACATACAGGATCAAATAATTTAGCTAAATTTCAAGAAAATTATAAGAAAAAAGAATAAAAAGAAACCCTAAATACCAGGATAAAAAATAATTAAAAAAAAAAGAATCAAGAAACCCAAAAAAACCAATTAAATCCAACTGATAAAATTCCAGAAAATCTAAGAAAAAGAATTAAAACAAACTCTCAATGAAATATTTTCAAACATTCCGGAACCCTTCAATCAAGTTCTCGCTTCTCACCCTCTGAAATTTTAAATAATATAAGGAAACAAAACAAGATCTACATTACAGGTTTACTGTTAAAAACATAACAAAACCTACACATCCAAAAATACGATCAAATAAGGCCAACCAAGAACACAAAACAAATATAGAAATAAGAATCAAGACGAAAATGAAGAACAGCGGAACCTTCAAAAGGATACGATCTAAAGCCCATAAAATTTCAAAAAATATAAGAAAAAAAATCAAAACAACCTCTAAATTACAGGTTAAAAATTAAAATCAATAAATAAAAAAAATCAAATGAAGTCAATAGAATTCCAGACAAAATAAGAAAAGGTATCAAAACAAACCCTAATTGACAAGTTCAATTATAAGAAATAAAATTACAAAACACTTCAATCGAGTTCTTACATTAAACCCATCCAAAAATACTCCGATCAAATAATGCCGATAAATTCAAGAAACTATAGGGAAAAAATAAAAAAAATTACAAAACCCTTGAATTCAGTTTTCAGTCCACACCCATCCAAAAAATTACTATCAAAGACCAATAAAATTCCATTTAAAAAAAGGAATCAAAGGACAAGCTAAGTTATAGGTTTAATGATTAAAAAATCAAGATAACCACCGATCGGGTTCTCATTCTACAACCATCCAAAAAATAAGATCAAATAAGGTAGATAAATTTCAGAAAATATAACAAAAAGAATCAAAACATTATATAAATTACAGGTTTAAAGATAAAAAAAATCCCAAAACCCCTTCAATCGAGTCCTTAACCTACAGCCATCGCAAAAACACAAAATCAAGAAATCAGGTGAGCGTGAGAAGTGAGAAGTGAGTGAGAGAGAGAGAGATGATGCCTGAGTAGCGAAGTCCTCGAGGAGGCCATCCTTGCCGATGCCGTGCTCGAGGCAGAGCTGCTTCCAAAACTCCATGCCGATCTGGTTCCCGCATTGTCCCACCTGGATCGTGATGATCTCGCGCGGCATGCCTTCGATCCAAGCACGCAATGAGCTCTCTCTAGGGTTCCGGCAGCTCACGTTTAGGGTCTCTCTCTCTCTCTCTCTCTCTTTCAGTCTTTTGGGTCTGCTTGTTAAATGGAGGGATTTGAAGGCAAAGAGAGGGAATAATAATAAAGCCGCCAAATGGAATCAAATGAAAACGTATTTGAAAAAGAGATTAAAAAAAAAGGTTTAATTTGACTAACTTGCCCACGCTGAGTAGAACCGCTGAAGAGCCAGTGAAATGTTTTAAAATTTTTTTAGTGAATAAGAAAATTCCTTTATGAAATTATTATATTTTAAAATAAATTTAAATTTTATTAAAAGAAACCAGGCTGGCAGAAATCTCATTTTCTTGTAAGGTGAAAAACATTAAAGAAAATTTATATGGCCTTAATTAGTGATTTTGATACCAATCAATGCATATATTTTTAGATTAAAATTTGCTTCTGTAATTAATGATAGCTGTTTATTAGTATTAAATAAAATTTTAAAGCAAATACTACAATATGTTTTTTCTTAAATAATTAAATATTGCAAAACCCTGTTTGAAGTTGTTAGACACTACACAGTTACATAGATGATCATATTTAAGATCTTCCTCTGACTCTCTTTATGACAAAAAAAAAAATATTAATTACACTGATCATTTTAATTCAAACAAATATCAAATTCAACAAGAAAGAGAAACCACCATATCATAACGCATATATAAAGAAACAGCCAAAAGAGCATTACCCATTAGTTCAGCAACATGCCCTAAATTTCCAATAAATAAGACAATAAAAAAAAAAGTCACACAGTTTCCACAAGGTTGAATTCATTCAATTTGCCACTTAAGAAAAATGTGTGTACATTTACTACATTACTACACTCACCTTAAACCACCACTGCTCATTATCAGTAAAATTTAATCTGTTCATGGACACTTAAACCCTGAGAAACCAGGGATACGCCTCGGCAAAATTAGCCAAGTAGTATGAAAAAATAGGTTAAAATAGGTTAATGAACCTAGGTTGCAAGACACATAATAAGGGTGTCGAGGAAAATGAGAAAATATGGAAATAAGTGGGAAAAATCACTAGCAATTTGAGGAAACCAAGGATTCCAACCAATCTGAGGCGTATTCATATGCAACAAAGGTGACTGCACCAGCAGGTGCAGATTTAATTATGGACGGGTATAAGCCCTTGTAGAGACCGGGCCAACCTTCTTTCCGTAGGATCTGTCTCACTGCGTCGAACATGCTCTTGTAAGAACGGTTCTCTAACCTTGCCCCATACTTCGGGTGCCTTTGCAGTCCTTCAATCTGGAATGTTTTGAACAATGTAAGTCACATATAAAGTGCTTCAAGGACTATAAAGCACAACATTTGGTGAAAAATAGCTTGGAATACCAGACATAGAACTCTCACTTCTAAGGTTATGGTGATTACCTGGAATCTCTTCTTCACAACATCAAGAGGATGACAAACAGCTTTAGAAAATGTCCCAGCTGCAAATCCACAAAGAAATAACTGGAAGCTTGACAAGCTGTCATCTGACCTTGATGAGCTTAAGTTGGAAAGCCTATATCTATTCCAAGCCTACAAGCAGAAAAAATTTTCACTAAGTATCGAATATTTTAGAAGAAAAAAAATATACGGGTTATTTTCTAAATGCAACAATTGCATATTTTCGTTAATCAAACAACATTTTTTAGTTGGAGAAATGTCTTCAGGTGGTGCAATCAATACACTTGGTACTAGTTAGAACTGTAGTTTTTTAATGCCTTCTAGAGAACCAATCAACTTTCATATTGTAAGCAGAAGGACAAGGCAAAAACAGGAGAAAATTACTGCAGAACCTGACCATTATTTTGCACCTTCTGACTTATTTGTCTGACATATAAGTTGTGGTTTATATATGCTTGCCAATGGACCACAACCATGCAAATTGGCTTTGCATAAGAAGGTTTAAATTCCCCAATCATTAACATTCTCTATCACAATATCCATTCTAGGCCGCATAAATAGAACAGGCAAATTATGAGAGTTCTTTTTCAGGTTATCAACAAAAATGGAGGAAAAGAACGAAATATTCACAATGGAATACTCTTATCCAGTGCTTCATTTCTAAAAGTGTGATAGTTGTATCAGTAAAGCACAGAGTTCAGGAATTAATGTATCACTAACATGCTTAACATAGAACATCTGTGAAACTTCACGACAGTGCATCAGCAAGAGGCATGATGTGGTGGTCAGTGCCCCCCATATCAACTAAAATCTGCAAATAAAAACTACTTACCAACTTTGTAGAGATAGAAATCACAAAAGTACACCCACACAGAATCACTGCATGCACCTATATATTTCTGGCTTGCAGATTAGGTCTTTGGCTCAAGGGCTTATAGACTGCTTATTGTTTGCAGCCCTGCGAAACTACTATCCATGTTTGGTAATCAATACATTCAACAAAGAATCTTTCTATCGAGGAGAATATCTACACATAATTAAAAAACAAGAATCTAACAACACAGACAAGCATGATTTGCCAACAGAAAAAGATGAAAAAGTACCAGTTCTGGAATGTTACCATCATCCATCGCTTGCATGTGTCATAGGTACCAAACTGCAGTCCAGCATATGGAATAATCTCAACTAGTGTTGGCCCCAATCCGGCATATAGGCCCCGGACACCACGGGTCTTAATGATATCAACAAATGCAAACCTCATTGAAGAATAAACCTGTACAATGTCAAGTGATTCAAGTTCACATAATATCCATTCCAACATATTTCTTCATTACGTTATCCACAACAAAAAATTATAATGCACTTTGTCATCAGTGTTAAAGGTTTTTTACTGTCAATGTGCAATAGTAATTACATTGGTTATGTGCATAGACATATTTTGGACAACAGCACAATCAAACATAACGTCAAATACGAGGATAATCTTAGTGATGAATTTCCAGGGGGAATACTATTTCAAAAATTAATGTCAGAAAACCTGGGAAGCAAATTTGAATAACATAATAACAGATATTTGTCAAATAAAGCACTATTACTAACAACGTGTTTCAAGAGGGAAAACTGTCTCCACTGCTTAGGTAAAAACTTCCATTTAGCATTAACAAAGAACTGATTTTTGAAGCAAGATTGTGTTGCAGACAAGCCACAAAGTAGTGATTAATTTTATCATACCATGGTTGATTAAGGATAAACACTGTTCCCCCAACCAAACATTTTATAGCATCTTATAAACCTATTTTTATGGACAAATTCATTAAAAATAAATTCATTTAGTAATTAGTTTTTAAAAAATATTGATATTAATAAATACTTATTATTATTTAAAAAATAATTTTTTTATCTTAAAATATTAAATTTTTATTGGTATTAATCATATCAAACTTGGGTCCGCTTAAATAAAAATCAACCATTCAACTCAATATTCAAAAAATATTCTTTTACCCCCACACTCTTATACCCCAACCAAACATCCACTAAAAGAGTTATATCTTTATCAAGTGGACTAGCTAAAAGAACATAAATTTGAGAATAATGATCTGGTAGCACAGTAGAAATGTTTAAAGGATGTTTGAGGAAACTATCCAACAACTTTCTGATGGCCATGAGCAGCCCAAACCTGCCCGGCTCCCGAGAAAGGTAGGAACCATGGAAAACCGATTGGAAGTTTCCTTTATGAAAATCAGGCACTTCTGATACTCTAATCAGTAAATTATATTTGCCCAGATAGCTAACTGAAAATGAGAAAATAAATGGGAAGTCTAACCAGGGTGCATTCACATGGATACCAAGATATCAGAATCATTGTACACATATCTGCCACAGTCCACCTATGTTACCTCCAAATAGGCACCATAACATTCAATGGCATACTACTAGAATGCCATTTCTAATCATCATTAGATGTCAGGCTTGGTAAATGAGGGATAATTTTGCTATTGGACGTAAAAGGGAAGTTGACGAAGCAGTTACAAGAAACTATAATTCCTAAAAGAGGAGGAAAGAACAATGTCTGTTTGTTTTACTGTTTGTTGAAATAACTTCTAGCAGTTATGTTACATGTTTCAACATATCTTGAATGATGTAAATGAAGAACATGACTAATTTTAAGAACATATCAATTTTGAATAACATAGAGAGAGACAAGGGCAAAATGCTAAATAACCTGACCAAAAAGAGAGAAAATAGAGAACTAGAGAAACAAA
This sequence comes from Dioscorea dumetorum, assembly GCA_902712375.1. Classification (NCBI taxonomy): domain Eukaryota; kingdom Viridiplantae; phylum Streptophyta; class Magnoliopsida; order Dioscoreales; family Dioscoreaceae; genus Dioscorea; species Dioscorea dumetorum. The sequence continues at coordinate 1,209,898 of CACTHL010000561.1, read as the reverse complement.
GATGAATATATAGGGAGGGATAATGATAATGTATGGTAGAGACAGCAAGTTGTAGTGAGGCAAAGAGAGCAAAAAGAGAGGGTTAATTAGAGAGAGAAGGATAAGTGGTGTGGTAGAGAGTGAGAAGAGAATCAGCATAAGCATGAAAGCCCAACATTGACCAAACCCATTGAAGGACCAAGTTCAAGATGAAACTCCTGCTTTGGTTCCATGAGGAAGCTAAGGTTGTCCCACTTTCACAAAAGTATATAACCAAAGGAGAGGGACTTAACTCAATTGCCTATAAGTAGGTGAAACAAAGCATGTGCATGGCATGTCTTCATCTGTACATATGCATAGATGACAGTGGCATACCAAAACAGCGATCTTAATACTGTACTACCAGAAATATCATAATAGATGGTACTTAATTAAGATAGATGGAATCTAAACAAGTGATAGCACTGCACTGCAAGCAAGTTAATTTGCATACGTTGTCCCACAGCTTATATATACCATTAGCAGCTCATCCAAGGAAATGCATGTGCCCGAAACAAAGCTTGAGTTCATTTAAACTTTTATACAAAACAACATGGGTAGAACCAAGCATGGAAATTCCATAACTGCGAGAGCATAAATATGTTACACACCTTAGGTTCACCTTGTGATGCTAAAATGGTTCGTAAAAGATCAAAGGGATACGATCCTACTGTTGCTGCACATCCAGCCAGTGCACCACTCAAATAAGACAAATAAGGGCTCAACTGCAAGTGATCCTCTGCGGAAAAAAGACCATGCAACAAGAGTAAGCAAAATGGCATTGTCAACCACTACGCTAAATCAATAACAAGCAGAGTTCAGGATCATGAGATTTGAAGATGAACCTCAAGTATAAAAGGAGAAATTGTTATATTTCACAAACTATAAATCATAGGTTCCAAAACAAGCACTCTTGCGGCACTAGATTAATGATTATCAGAGAACAAATCAGGACATCAAGACAATAATGCGTAATAAAATGCTGAGAATTCTTGAAAGACCAAGCCAAGCAAAGCAAATTGTAAAATGTCACTAGCAAGCCAAAACACATGACACCATCCAATTAGCAAGAATTAAGCCATGGGCCATCATCAGTCCCGCAACTAGAGCTGACTGTTCAATTTTGTCCTTTCAGTAAAGAACAGTTCAATTGACCTCAAACTAGCCAGCGATTGCTTGCTTTGGTCCTTCCATCCAATTCCATGAGTCAAATGGCAAGAACAAAATTAAGGCCTGACATACCAGATGATGGGCACATAAGATGGCCAACATTGGCAGGTGGAATCTCATGTGGAATTAGAAAAAATTAGAATTATTATTAATTACCAAAGCCTTCCTCCTAGTTGGTCTTTTTCATACTATGCACCAGCAAATAGCTTATCAACACCATTGTCTGCTTTTGATAAAACATCGGTAACCTGCCCCTTGACAAGCAAACCTCAAGTGCCCACAAAATCTTAGCTTATGGAATACCAGGGCACTCACCAAAACAATCAAGTTTGTTTGTTTTGGTGAGGAAACAGGAGAGGTTGGTATGGAATACAAGGCCTTTGCGATAATTCAGATGGGATCAGCAAGCATGGATTTGAAGAAAGGAAGATTGTCGAGGTCAAGGTTGTCCCCTGAAAGAACCACAACAGCCGCCTGAGACATTATCTTCTTCAAATTCTAGAGGAGCCATTGAACTTAGCCTCCTTTTTTCTTTGTGATGAAATAGAGAAAGAACAAAGTAGGTATTTAATGAATGTTCCAGTTGTAAAGTGTGAACATTGAGAAAGAAAGAGAAAGAAAGATGTTTCTGATAATGTGAAAAATGAGGATTTCATAGAAGCCAAAAGTAACAATTAAATAAAAACAGCAAGCCTTATTTCTTTGCCCAGGTGGCATGGCGCATAACTAAGTTGGTTAGTGTCATGTAATATGCCATGTTAACCCTTAACCAAGCCCTCCCCACATGGCTCACAGAATTGGACTTTAGGAACCACAATGAATGATCACCTCAAACTGAAAGATGAAGATTGGCTTTAACCCATTAAAAATGATTATATCAACCATTAATTGATAAAGAAGATAAATAATCAGCAGAATTTGTGTCAACTGACAAAAAATTTAAAACATATATAAATAGTTACTAACATGACAACAGTGATGATGATGTGATATTATAAAAGCCAAATATACTGTAGCTCAAAGGGAATCATGTGAACTGAAACCATGCATAAGAAGCAACAAGAGCAGTTATAACAACTTACAGATGAGATTTCATGACACATGAAGGATGAAACCAAAGGTATATAAAAGGATAGAGCTAAAAGAGGAGAAAAGAAATTGAATATGGCTTCAAGAGAAGGAAATCAGGCCTTTAAGCTTGAAGCAACTGCTCAAAAGAAAAGATAGGCTAACTTAACAGTTCTTAAAAAAAAAAAGGTTTCCATAAATGTGCTACAATATCAAATATAATGCAGTTATTCACATGCCAAATTCCGAATTAGCATTCCATGGTATCAGACATTTATTAAAAAAAAATATCAATTTAAATTATAAGTTCAATTTTCTCTACTGTAGCTACAAACCTGTTTTAGAAGAACCTGCAACAAAACTTTTTAACTTGTGTAGAACCATAAATTGTATGGCTGTGTAAGGCATATACATGAGTAGAGCTGGAACATTTCCTCTCCAAAAACCCTGTTTAAAAAATATTAAGTACAAATAACACAAAAACAGTTCTAAAACAATCCAATAAACATTTTTTTTATTTAACTAGAGTAATTTGGTGATAACTTTACAACACCTGAATAAGCGTGCTAAAAGTGGAATTAGGAATAAGTGCATGGCTTGACTTCACATGTTAAAAACATGGGACTAGTTTTTATTACAGGCAATGACAGCCAAGCCATAATACTACCCCAGCAAGAAAAATTATGAACTTAGCTGGTCAACCAAAAATTGCTCCAAAGAAAAGTATATGGGAATCTGAGGCACCAATGCCAAAAAAGAAAAATATTAGTTTCATAATTCCACTGCAGGCTAGAGGAGATGGTTAGGCGGCAGCAGGAGTTTATGAGCAGATAGCAAATAAAAAGCTACTTAAAAGGGAGGAACCTAAACTTTAGAAAGCCTGTGTGTACGAAGGAATACAACTAATTTTGATTTCATTCCAACAACAATAACCTTTTACACAAAAGGATATCAGACTTTTCTCGCTACATAACTCACTAAATAATAACATATTGGCAAATAGACCTCTATGGGTAACACCAAACATCACACTGTTGTAGGCATCAAGTCTTCTATCATCAAAGTAGACTCATAAGCCAACAACACAATTAATTTGACAAATCAACCTTTAACTAAAAAATAGTATCATAATCAGTCACTCAAGTTTGTAAAAGGGAACTGAGTTTAAATCCTCGTTTTAACTTGGGTTAGTGTTTTAGCTAGTATTGAATGAATATACCTATAAGTTTCATTTGACAAATTTGCAAGATATTCAAGAAAGCAGAAAATTCTCATGTTTACTGTCTCTGACAACCATAAAGTGAAATTTATATTAAAATAATGATCATAATATTTTAGATGAGCACATACCGATAATCCTTCTTCGAGGTAAATATCCTTTGCTGCCTGCAGGATCCCTGTATATTTCGAAGGTTTGTACAATTCTCTCTGGAGTAAAGTCCATGATGAAGTGGGCTCGAGTTGAACCTGCAGATAGTCAGCAAAGGTCCTTATCATTACTAATGGACTTCAGTAAACATCATGCATTCTGTTGGGAAAAGCAATGAAGAAAGAACAAATTAAAAATGTCAACCACACTGGAATAAGTAAGCATATTGATGAAGAAGCCAAACTCGCCCATTAAAAAGTTCAATTTCAGTTCACAGAAGTTGAGTAAAACTCAATTTCCATTCATAATAGAGCTAGCTGTTGCTGCATGGCTCTAATAAATAAATCCTTTTGAATCCAATACCTAAACATCATCAAACCAATAACTGTCTTCATACCATAAACAAATAAAAGAGTTGAGACCATTTTTGGCTATTAGGAAACACTTGAATAGTGAATAACAGGAAGAACACCAAGTGAAAAAACAAAACCTCAACTAACCTCATCTTTATCAAGAGATTACAAATGTGTGTGAAATGTGTGTGCGCGGGCGTGTTTTTATTCTTTTATTCTTTTATTTTTTATTCTTTATTCTTTGATTTCTTTTTTTTTGTGTGATAATGGGGAGAAGCCACCCAACAAACCCCAAATCCTCAATCATACAATGGAAGGCAGTCGAACCCTTAACCTCGAGCATAAGAGTTAATGACACTATCACTCACCTATTGCAGCAGTGATTAAGAGATTACAAGTCATCAAACAAAAGAACACTTCTGTTACAAACAAAGTGACCAAATGTATTAGCTCAACAAAATTACACAAATCCAGCCCCGAATTTGGCCTGTATAAAAACCATGGCACATAGGGTTATCATAGTTATTTCGTATTGGGCCTGTGGCATGGCAATGTGTCCCAGCATCAATAAACTAAGTGTACACAGTGCATGGTACATTATCAAAGTTTTGTCAAAAAGACATAATAAATAAAGACATACATAAATAAAAATATCGATCATAGACAGCTCAAGTTATCACCTTATTACAGACACTAAAACTATTAGTAAGGATCCAATTTCAGAAGCCAACTATAATTCTTTTGAATATTTTCCAAATGAAAGCCTTAAGTTTCGCCAAAAACAAAAGGACTACGGAAGCAAATTCAAAAAACTCAGGAACAAGGTTGACGTAATGTGCCATAAAATCTATCCAAAGACCAACCTTTGCAGCTCTGACCTTAGAAGAATCATCACATTTTGTTTACCAGCTACCAACCCCAAAGGAGAGATTTGATTCTAGCCCCCTCATCAAGAATAACCTCAAACTTCGAATAAGCGCCAAAGATTAAAGGCAAAATTAGGTTAAAAACTTCCTTTTACCTCCTCCAAATTTAGCTCAAATATCCAAGATCACATCAAAACTACAGAATCAAAGTACAGAACACGAAATCGAGAAAAAGAATAAGAAAAGACATAGAAAAGCTCGAAAGAACCTGGAATCGAATCTTAATGACATCCAACGGCGAGGTCACCGTCCTGGAGATGGCACCGGCGATTGCGCCAGCAGCGGCTTCGGTGAGCGCCCTCTTTAGCTGGCCTGTCTCCTCCATGCTCTCGCTCTTCAGCGGCCTTTCGAGAGGAAACGCGGTCTCCTCTTTTTCTCGTGGCTTCTCGGCGCTCTAACAATTGTTGGAAATAGAAACAAGGCAGGGTTCTCTTTGCAATGGCCCCCCTAAACTTATCATTATTTATATAGAAATCCTTGCTTTCTATTGTGATTCATAGTCACCGCCCATTGATTTTTTTGTATAGTTTCGTTTTTGCTTTCATACCCCTGTACATATTTATATTCCCATATGTATATTCTTTGTTTTTTTTGGAAGATCTTTTGACCAAGATTGGTGAACGGATTTATATATAGAAAGCGTTTATATAAAAAAAATAATATCAGAATTTTAATAAAATTAAAATTTTATTGGATAGGAAATTTCTTTAAAAAAAATTAAATATATATCTAAAAATTAAACAAAATTCGGATAAGAGTAAAAATAAATCTGAAATTCAAATTTTAAAATATTCGGATTTTATTATTTTAAAATATTAGGGGTTTAATTCTGATAGAAGTCATGCACCCACAATCCCTTGAAGTCATCAAACATTTAAAATTTAATTTATGAGCTAATATTTTTGACCGATTGACCATATTAAACACCGGTTGAGAATAAAAAACCCCACAGAGAGAGCCCTACAAAATCCCAAAATTATATATAGAAGGTTTTCAATATATATATCTATATATATATATATATATATATATATATATATATCATCATTTAATTAATTTGAAATTTTAATATTACGTGCATGACCCTATAAACTATATATTTACTTTTTATATTTATAATTAATTATAAAACAAAGCTATATTCCTATAATTATAATATTCATAAACTTGATAAATGTAGTTGAAGTAATAAAAATATAAATTAGAAAAAAGTATTTCATATAAATGAATTTAATAATTTAGTTCTTATCTCAAGATTAACTGATATATATTTATTGAATTTTTACAAATATGTAGATTTAAAAACTGTGCATATAATTAGTTATAATTTTTATAAGCCTGCATACAAAATTAATAATTCTACTAAATTCCGATGTCCTTTTTAAGCACTTACAATTGATCATATTGTTTCTGAAAAATTCCTCTGATATAATATTATGTTGCCGTATTTAAAAACTTGGGAAATTTCAGCTAACTGGGTAAATTGAAAACATTTTGCAAATACAGGAGTTGTGGGGGTATAAATAAAAAAAAGTTTTTTTTAAAAAAAAAAAAACAAAAGGAGCTTTTTTGGTTTTTCGCTTTGGCCGGTGGACGAAGCGACACGAGTGTCCGCCGTGTTGGGTTCACGATCAAAGAATCAGAGTGAGAAATTTCACTGTGTTATCGGATCCGGATTCGGATCCGATTACGATTGCTCCGATATGGAAAAGGCGATAAAAAAAAGGGCCATGTTGTATGTTCATTGCCTAGCGAATATTCTATTAAGATCCGAATACGTGTGCTTATGACATACGGATTCAGATCCGCATTGCACTATCGGATTCGGATGGTTTACAGTTTTACACATTAACTTGTATGAGCTTGTGTTTTGATTCGGATTCGGATCATTATCTTTTGGAGTCCAATCCGTTAAAGAATGGGATCAGATGCTAAGCTTGATGTTGTGAATTTCACAAACGAAATATTTAAAAAATAATAATAAAATAAAGTCATTAATAAATCACGAGTATTATTCAAACTCTAGATTTTTAAATAAAAAGGAGATTAAAGTATTAATTATCTTTTTTTCTTTGATCCAAAATGGTAGTATCTAACCTTTTTAACTTATTTAGTTTAAATTTTTAAATAAAAATAATTTCAAGGTTCATTGGAAAAAAATTCTCCAACTACAATGTTAATATAAATTATAAATTCATAAAACAATAAAGATAATATGGATTATGGAAACAACACCTACCAAGCAACCCTATAATATATATTAAATATATTAAACATATTTAAATATAAATAAAACACGTGAGATGAAATAGTTTAGATTCTAGAAAGCAAGTTAAAAAAATATATATATAAAGTAATTTGAATTTATTTAATCTTAATTTAAACAAAATATTTCAAAATCTTAATTTTCAATTATTAAAATAATGATAAATATTTATCAATATTAACAAAATGTAGAAATAAAATATATTTAATTAAAATAAAATAATGATAATTGTTTATCACCGGAGTAACTCATTATTATTTTAATTGGATCCGGATGTTCACTGACAAACGGATCTTCCCTGTATTGGATCCGATATTTTCATGGTGGCAGAAGGGAGTAATTATTGGCAAAAGTAATAGGCTAAAACGGACAAAAGATCACCATCATCCACCCCCCACTATCTCTCTATTTTTAAGCAGGGCCCACACCTCGAACTTTGGTCCTTCTTCTTCACGTCTCTCTCTCTCTCTCTCTCTCTCTCCGTTCCAATTCTACCCCTTAAACTCTTCTCTCTTTCTCCCTTCCTTCATCCCATGGCGGCCATCTCCGAACCTCCCTCCTGGCCCGATCCAAACCCTAACCCTAACCCTAACGTTGATCCTGATCCGCCTTCCTTCCTCTCTCCCCCTGATGACGAGCACCAGCCCCAATCTCCGGAACAATCGGTTCAAGACGATGGCGACGATGGCGCCGATCGTGGAGGCGCCGATAATCAACCCTTCATCGAATCAAAAAACCCTAGTCCTAACCCTGGCCTCTACCCCGTCTCGACACCGTCGGCGCCGACGCTTCTCCACCTCTCCTTTAATCAGGACCACGGCTGCTTCGCCGCCGGGACTGACCGTGGCTTCCGGATCTACAACTGTGATCCCTTTCGGGAGATCTTCCGTCGTGACTTCGATGAAGGTGGCATCGGGGTTGTGGAGATGCTTTTCCGATGCAATATACTCGCTCTTGTGGGTGGTGGCTCTCGCCCGCACTACCCGCCTAGTAAGGTCATGATTTGGGATGATCACCAGTCGCGCTGCATCGGCGAGCTCTCGTTCCGGTCGGAAGTCCGGGCTGTTCGGCTTCGGCGGGATAGGATCATTGTGGTTCTTGATCACAAGATTTTCGTGTACAATTTTGCGGATTTGAAGCTTGTACACCAGATCGAGACGGTGCCGAATCCTAAGGGGCTATGCGCGGTGTCACAGCAGCAGGGATCGCTGGTGTTGGTGTGCCCTGGTGGGCAGAAGGGGCAGGTGAGGGTGGAGCACTATGGTGCGCGGAAGACCAAGTTTATCATGGCGCACGACTCGAGGATAGCTTGTTTTGCCTTGTCACAGGATGGGCAACTCATTGCAACGGCCAGCACTAAGGGAACGCTCATCCGTGTGTTCAGCACTGCTGATGGGACTCTTCTCCAAGAGGTATTGAGATTCTGAACTTGAGCTTGTTTTAATTGCTAGAAACTCTGGTGATTGACTTTCATCTGTTGTACTGATTGAACATTTGAAATAGAATGATATTAAGCAAATATGAGTGAAAGTAGGCAGCTAAATGTGAATGTTTCTGTTTTTATTGTGCCAGTGAACAATAAGAGCATGATTCTTCAAGTGTTGATTGATTGATTATAGATTGAAGGTTACTAATATTGAAGCTGTAGTTTTGTATTCCCTGAAAGCTTACTTGAAAGGAGATGAGCATATATATCAAATCTGAAGTTCTGGGCATACTTGATGTGTGACAGTGGCTAATTTTATTTTTAGGTTACAGCCGTAATTTGGCTTTACTGATCATGCTGAAATTAATATAGGTGGACATTTTATATTGCATTAACAGTTTTTTCTTTTTTTTGCTTATTGCAAAACTTCATGTGGTTGAAGCTTAATTAATTTATTGATTTGAATAGATGGTCTATGGATTGTAATTTAATTTGTGGTAGAACTCCTGGCTTAGTCATATTCAATAATAACCTTGAAACATTTGCAGTGCCATTCTTGGTTTTGGTTATCTTACCAATCATATTATTAACCACCTGGGTTGATTTCTTCCCAACTTTTGGTTTTTAAGAAAAGCAAAAAAGCAAAGAAACAAAAAGGGTTGAATGGTCAGTGAACAGCATGTAGTTTTGGTAATATGTTGGCTTATGAAGCTTGGATAAACAGCTGTCTTATCATTTTTACATGGTCACTTATCTTGCGGTGCTTAGGACATTGCTTCATTGATGTCGACTCTATTTAAGTTGATTTAGTGATTTGGTTCTGGGTTACTCTTTAAGATCATGTAGCTTTATTTAAAGGAGGTGTGACCTTATTTTTGCTTCAAAAATTATCTCTGTGCTTTCCCTCGATACTGAAACTGAATGTTTCTTTCCTTTTTTTGTTCTATATCCAATACGTGTTCTCCATACATGACAAAATTATGTGGTCCAAGTTGCAGTAGTGCTACGCCAAATGTGATCCATTGTGCATATGTTGCTGTCATGGCTTATATATTTTGCCCTTATTCTTTCATAGAACACAGTGATGCAAATTTGACTTCATTGTTGAGATCTTTTGCACTTACATATTTTCCGATAATGTATTAACTCCATTGTATCACTTTGCCTTTTTTCTTTTTTAATAATTTATAAGTTGTGTACTTTATTTGTTCTAGTGTTTGCTTGCTGTTGTCTTGACTTATTTGTTTTGCTTCTTTGTAACATTTAAAGGACACAATAATATAGGCTGACTTCATCATTTAC